>CM044960.1:13430379-14002879 GCA_024516035.1 Bactericera cockerelli
TTTTTTTTTTTTTTAATGATATTTATTTACAGAGGAGACTTAACAATCAGAGTCCTTGCTCCTCTAAGTATTTAGTTGCATCGCGCAACACACAAAGTTAATTAAAATTATTTATATAGAAAAAATACATTATAACAGATTAGTGTTATAATAATATTAGATCAAGAACTCTGATTATTTCACATAATTCGCAATGGTATTAAAAGTTAAATAAACGGGTAAATCAAACAATGTATAAAGTATAAACAGAACACAATAAAAATTCAAGTATGTATCCCCTTTGGAATATAGATAATGAAAAATTAAAAATTTAAATTCAATAATGTAAAAATTAAATTTTACTAAATAGTTTAGCAATCCTAAGGAATCGAATAACTTTATCAGCATTATTATTTTCATTAGTTAAGATATCTTTCAAAGAATTAGAAATGAAATCTACTTTTTTCCTATAGATTTCCAGAGCCGGACATTCAGATAAAACATGTTTTATGGTTATGGGGACATCACAAACTGTACACAAGGGTGGGTCTATCCTATCTAGTAAGTATTTATGAGTTAGAGCCGAGTGCCCAATTCTAAGTCTTGATAATACAACTTCTTCTTTTCTATTATGTCGATTCGAGGTACTCCACAGATGGACGTCTTCTTTAATTCTTTTCAACTTATTGTGAATTGAAACCCCCTGCCAGTCATGTTTCCATTCATTCAGAGTAATACTTTTATGAGCACTCTTTATGTCATCTGATGTAACAGATAGGTACATATTGTCGTAGAATACATGAGCAGCCCGAGCAGCAGAGTCAGCACGGACATTACCGGCTATGCCGAGGTGACTGGGTATCCAGGTGAACTTGACTTCCACTCCGCGATCCTTCTGAAGTTGTACTAGTAAACTGCGTATATTTATACAAATTGGATTTTTCGGAAAAACTTGCTGAATACACTCAAGTGCACTTTTTGAGTCTGAATATATTACAATTTTAAGTTTGAGTTGGTCAGTTTTTTCATTTATATATTTAAGGCAATAAAATAGAGCAAACATTTCAGCAGAAAATATAGATGATACAGAACTTAGTTTGATTTTCTGTGTTTCATTTTTATATGTAAAAGCACAAGTTGTAGAATTATTGCTTTTAGAGCCATCTGTAAAGCAAGGAAGATATTCCATATTTTCACTCTGGTACTCAAGAAATTTTTGATGACATTCAGTGGGTGATATATTTTCTTTTTGGATTTTAAAGAGAAGCTCAACTTCCGGTATTATAAGAGTCCATGGGGGAATATTTTTAATAACCTTCATACATGTTAATTCATGTATCGGAAATAAATTAATTTTATTTATTCGAGCAGCTAGGGGTAGAGGTTTATTATCAGACATAGCTGACAAAGCGGGGTTAGCTGAAAAAGCTGGGTGGAAGGCGGGATTGTCTGGATTAGATCTAAGTCTTGAAACATAGTTAATAATTAGAGCTTGTCTCCTATACTTGAGTGGCATTTGTCCGGATTCTGCTTGTAAGCTGACGACTGGTGACGACCGAAAGGCTCCAGTAATACATCGGAGAGCTGCATTTTGTACTGGTTCTAATTTTGATAAGCATGATTCAGTAGCAGAATTGTACAACACACAGCCATAATCTAAAATAGGACGTACATATGATTGATACAGTTGTAATAATAATTTTCTATTTAATCCCCATTGTGAATGTGATAATATTTTTAGTATATTCAGTGCTTTTAGGCTTTTGGATTTAATATATTTAATGTGTTCTTCAAAGGTAAATCGACTATCAAGTATGACGCCCAGCCATTTAACAGATTGAACGAAATTGATGTGTCGATCTTTAAATCTTAATGTAGGTGGTCGAGTGTTTTGTTTTCTACATCTACTAAAAATCAAACCACATGTTTTAGAAACAGAAAAATCTAAACCATTAATTCTTGTCCAAGCTTGAAGACTTACAAGGGACTCTTGAAGAGGCTGCTTTACTGATTCAATATCTTTTCCACTTATAAATATTCCAAAGTCGTCTACGTACATGACATGCTTTACTGAAGGGTGCAGGTTATCGGCTAAGTCACATGTTGCAATACTAAAAATGCTACAGCTTAGCGATGAACCTTGTTTAATTCCGTTATCAATTTTAGTTAGAGAAGAATGATACGATCTATTACATTTCACAATAATATAATTGTTTTTGAGAAAATGGGATATATACTGAAAGAGAGGTCCTCCTATTTTCCACTCAGCCAGTTTGTCTAGTACCTTTCTTCCCCATACCCTGTTGTACGCGGTCTCGATGTCCAGTACTACTGCAGCAGTTATCTTTCTATTCTGAATAGATTTACTAATTTCATCTTCAAGCAATATTAAATTATCAATGGTTGATCTCATTTTCCTCGATCCGCTTTGAAAATCGCTAATAAGATGGAAAGTATCTAATATCCAAGTTAGTCTTTTGTTTATCATCTTCTCGAAAATTTTACAAGAACAGCTCATCAAAGCGATCGGTCGGTATGAGGCAGTATCAAGGGGGTTTTTACCAGGCTTCAGTACTGGCACAATGTAGGAAGCTTTCCATGATTCTGGGAAAAGACCATTTAACCAAATAATATTAAATATTTCAAGCAAGAATTCTAGCGCTGCTTCTGGTAGATTAATTAGCATGGGGTAGCTGATTCCATCAGGACCACAGGCATAAGATTTGCATCCTTTCAAGGCAAATTTTAATTCATATAGTGTGAATGGTACATTTAATTGGGGATGGTTACCTAAGCCAGGATTAATAGTTTTGCTTTCTTTCACTGTCTTATAAGTTCTAAAACTGGCACAGTACTTGCTATCTGACGAAATATCACAGTAATGTTTCGCTAACATGTTAGCCATTTCTTTCTGATCTTTGATTTTTTCTCCCTCATTATTCAGAAGAGCTGGAATTGGGCTAAAGGCCTTTTTACCTTTGAAACGTTTCATATGTTGCCACATAGTTTTACTATCCAAGTTATACTTAATTGTATCCATTAGGTTAATCCAGCTCTTTTTCTTACTCTCCTTTATTTTCAGCCGAACTTGAGCTCTAAGTTTCTTATATTCAATAAAATTAGTGGGTATCGGATTTTTCTTGTATATTCTTAAACATTTTTTTCTTTGTTTAATAAGATTTTTTATATCATTATTCCACCACGGAGTGTACTTTTTCTTAGGGATCATATGAAATTTAGGGATAGCTTTGTCAGCGGCATCCAAAATATTTTGGTTTATAATTAAAAATATCTGATCAATATTGTTACTTGTTGTAGTTAATGAATACTCAGATCTCAGGTGAAATGTTATAAGAGACTGATATTCATCCCATTTGCCTTTATTGAACAACCATCTAGAATCAGTTTGGTTTGAATCTTGATCTAGGTTAAATTTAATAATAATTGGAAAATGGTCAGAAGAGTGGGTATCTTCCGAAGTAAACCAAGTTATCTCAGTGGCTAAGGAAAGTGATGTGAAGGTGAGATCAATGGCTGATAAGGTACCATAAGAATTATTTAAATGTGTGGGAGACCCAGTATTGAGTAAGTATACAGCATTCAAATTTATAAATTTTTCTAATTCCTTTCCACGAGTGTCCACTTTCTCGCTTCCCCAAAGGTAATGGTGGGCATTCATATCACCACATAGTATATAGGGTTGACTTAGCTGAGATATCAACTGAGAAAATTCAGCTTCTTTTACAATGCTGCTACTGTTGCCGGGGCGAACATACACATTACACAGTGTAACATCTTGTTTAAGTTTATTGCAAGTAATACGTACCACAACAACCTGTAAATTACTTGAATGATTAGTACTGATGAGTTGTGCATGGCAGGAGTTGTGTACCAGAATCATAACACCGCCACAAGCTATCTGTCCGGAACTGAAGTCCTCACGGAAAACTTGATAGTTGGTGAAGTCGACTGAATCTTTAGGGAGGAGGTGAGTTTCTTGTAGAGCAAAAGCAAGAGGTAAGTTATTTTTCAGAAGAACGTTTAATTCGTCTCTTTTGTTCTTAAACCCGTTCATATTCCATTGAATAATACTGTCTAGGAAAGTATTATTATTTGTTGTATCTGTCATTAAAAATAAATAGTTATTAAATATTATGTTTTTTTATATATAAAAATCTATGTACACCAAATTTTATGTAACGGGTAAGTTATATAAAAATAAGGAATTAAATCAATCAAATCAACATCCTAGGTGTGGGCTACCAATCTGTTGGTAGTCCATACCCGTACTCGAACTAGCATTCTGTAGATTTACATGCTGGTCTGTATTATTAGAAATCATCATTGGAGAAAGCACTGGAGTATCTGAAATCGTTATAGCGGAGTCTCCACTAAACTGAATCTCAGGCTGCTGTGTGAGGTTAAACCATTTTTCATTTTCACTATTACGTTTGTCAATTTTATTATTTTCACAGCCTTCGTAAATCATTTTGGAAATTTGATTGCCTTTATAATAAGTCTGAGGCTTAGTGATTTGACTCATCGTCTCGAATATATTTCTATTCTTTTTATTTTGTAAAGCATTTTTCTCACGATTAAAATTGGATTCTTCGGTTTTTCTTTTCGGAGGTCTGTTCATATTAGACAGAGGAGGAGGAATATAGCGGTCAAAAGTTCTGCGATTGTTAGGCTGGTTAGATCTTAATGCAGGATATTCACTATTGTATTTACTACTTACATTGCTTAACTTTTCATTTCCTAATGTCTCGAGTACAGCAAATGAATTCTTAGTACGAAACGAGTAAGAATCTCTTTCCTTGGGAAGTAAAGCGTCGGCCTCGGGGAAGCAGAGGCTACGGGTACTCATCAGTATCTTGATATTTTTCTGTCTCTCGTACTCAGGGCATGACTTGCTGTTCGAATTATGCATTCCACCGCAGTTCAAGCACTTGATATCTGCTAGGTTACATACATGTTGACTGTCGTATATTTCTTGATAACATTTGGTACACAATTGATTATTTTTGCAGGCTTTTGTCATGTGACCAAACCTGAAACAACTAAAACACTGAATGGGATTCTGAATGAAAGGCTCGCAAGGAAGTCTAGAGTACCATAAGTATACATAATTAGGCATATCCTGACCTTCAAAAACTATCTTAACAGTAGAAGTAGGTACATAGGTAGCTACTCCTTCAAAAAAAGTTTTCCTATTTAGTCTTTGCATGTGGATTATCTTAAAGTCTCCCGTATCAATATTGTCTCTAATCTCTTGGTCAGTAATTTCCAGGTCGATATCTCGAATCACCGCGGCGCGCGACACATAGTTGCCAGGGATGAAAGCCACGAACTGTTGCTTCATCTTTTCATTTTCAACAATTGAATTTGCGCACTTGGATGTGGCACAAACAACCAGAAACTTGCTACGATTCAATCGTTTTACTTCAAGAATATCAGGACTTTTATTTGTTATCTCAGAAAGTAATTTTGAAAGAACCAACCCTTTGATATAGCTATACGGACGCTTACCACCAACATTGACAGATGAAGTTGAGTTTGGTTTCATTTGGATGATCAACTTGTAGGTATCACATCTCATTCCAGAATTATATAGTAGGGCTTTCTTCTCAGGTAACTCAGAAGTGTTTTTTGAATTTTCAGAGTTTGCTTTGTTTATATTTTGAGTGTTTGTATCAGTAGGTTCCAAGGTGTTTTCATTTTGAGTTTCCGCAGTGTTTCCGATTTCCATGGCAGTTTGAATATTTGGCGGTTTTCCCCCGCCGGGGTCACCATCAGACCCGTCGCCCATCGTTAGGAGTTGCTTAGCAACCTATCAATAGCCCATCGTGTCAGCTGACACACAGGCAAGACGAAAAATTATAAGTATTTATAATCCACGAAAGAGTGAGTGGCTAAAATGAAAATTATATTTAACGACTGTTCAGATAGCTATGACGTAATGATAGTGACGTCACTTTAAAGCACAAAAACTTTAAGAAAAGGGGCGAATTCTTAATAGGGCACTTTATATGATCAAATTAGCACAGATATGTAGAAAACCACAAGTAAAAAGCTTTTAGAAAGTCCAAAAATAGTATAAACTGTTCAATAATTTGATTTTACGCTTTTTCTAGAAAAAAATTGCGGAGAAATCAAAAATAACACAACACAAACAACGGTTGCTAGGGGAATGATCGACACTTTAATCAATTGATGGATTAAATTTATGAACAGATTTTTTCCTCTCCCTTTGTTAGTACTTATATGAGAGTTATGGGTGCTTATCTTCGTGAGAGATATTTATGTTGTGGGTGGCATTATTATAATTGGAATTCCCGATTCGTAATTCTCTGTGTTATTTAGAACAATGAGATGATAGTCATTCTGCCATGAGGTATTTTTTCATATTAGTCGTATAGATATTGTAGATTTTAGAGCATTAAACTTTTATAGGGAATCAAAGAGCAGATGAAGAATTGTACAATCTAATGAAATCACTCTCAGGTTTCTGTTATAAAGATGTTATTTTCCCTTAAAGAGAGAGGTAAATTAGATCTGGAAAATTTTGTATTATACCTATCTAGGTTTTTTTTATATTCCGTTTTCTTTTACAGATAAATAATTAAAAACCAACACAAAAATATGCTTTCGATCGAAAATTATTATAATTTATTGAAATTTGTAACTGGCAGGAGGCCAGAAAGGAGAGAGAGAGAGAGAGAGAGAGAGAGAGAGAGAAAGAGGGAAAGGAAATTAAGTGAGGGAAAAATAATTTAAAAGAAAGATATACAAACAAAGAAATTCAGGTGTTTCTGGAAAATTAATGAGTAAAATACTCTGGGAAATTCAAAATAACTGAAATTAGTTTTCATGCCCAAGTTATACCCCTCCGCGTGCTCAAATTTCACAAAGAAGGAAAATGAAGAAGAATAAGATTTCTCTAAAAAAGTAGAAATAAGAAGAAATAAAAGTGACAAAATAATACGACTAATAAAAAGGAAAATGTTTTTTGTTTTAAAAATAAAAAAGATAAGCAAATATAAGTGAACTGGGACTTAAAATTAGGAAGAAGCTTGTGAGAAAAATATCACAACTTTAACTGGAGGCATATTTTCCGACAGGTTTTATGATAACGCCTGCCTTGCGTAGCAAGAAGGCTCATTTGGCTCATATACTATTTTTTCTTTATTTCTCAATCTAAGTGTTTCATAGCCTTTTGTATTTCGTAGTTATGTAACAATAGCTATTCTAGACGTTTGCGGTCTATGTCGTAACTTGCCCATCACGTAGTATGCTTCCCTTCTGACGAGCGAGAAGTAAGTGACACAGTACTTCCCATTTAGGTGCTAGGTGAACACGAGCGCACCGGAAGGTATTCCTTACAAATAACTGAAACCAAATTTTATAACACAAATTATTTCCGTTGGCCCTGGCGTTCGATGTTTCAAACTCGGGACATTCCACATTGCAAGGAGTATCCTACTATTGAGTTAATCGAAGATTAAGTAGAAAAGAAAAAAGAAAGGATCGGTGAAAGGAGGAAGGATCTGTATTGGCCCTAAAAGAGTCTTGAAATTCCACCACTTGAACAGAAGCTCCAGAACGATACAGCTATCCAACAGAAGCTCCTGAGTCCTGATTCCAACAGCTATCTTCTCTGTAAATTATTCCCTGAACTTTTCCAAAATTTGAATCCCCCTCCCCTCTTCTCTTCCAGGATTTTAAATTCGACTTGTAGCAAGTTTTGTCGAGCGAAACTTCGTGTACAATTTTTAGTCTAAATTATTGTAAATTCAGTCTATTTTTTGCCTCTGGTAGAAGAAGAAATGGATGGAAGAAAGAAGTTTGTGCGAAAACAGCACTTGTACAGTTCTCGCGAAACAGACGAGAGGAATCTTATGTAAAATATTTTATTTTATGTAAAAATGTTTTGAATTTTAAATAAATATATGGAGGCAGTTTTATATTTTAATATATTTTTGTATGAATTTATGCTGTTATTAAAAAAGTTTCATTTTTGATGGATTCAGATCTTTTTGAAACCACCCCGACAGCATGTTTGTGTAGTAAAAAGAAAAACCAGATGTAAATGATAAAAAATGGAGATGATGTACCCACATGTTTTGATAAAATACTATTATGTACTTGGACTTCCGTAATTCCGAATTGGAGGATAGAAGAAGAACACAAATTCCTTTGAAAATGTTTTTTCTATGACACTAGTCCCTAACCAGCTGGTATTTGAAGTTGAGTCCTAGAAGTTCAAGATGTGAGTCTCTCTTCACCGGCACGTGCCATCGTAAAGACTATTTGGTCACACTTTCATATGAAGAGAAATTTTGCTTTCACAAATCCCTGGATTCAGCTCAAATCCCAGTTATTCAAGAGACTTATACGTGAGCCGTGGGTAGGTCTTAGTAAAACGTATAAACCTATTTTTAATATGATTAGATAGTATGTATACACCATTATCAACCTAAATCGGGAGTAATATAGATTAAATTTTCAATTTAAAAAACAATTTTAGTTTTATATGTATAACAAAAACCCAATAATTTATACACAATCACTGAAAATTGTATGTGCGCCGTGCATTTTATTGACTATGCAATGTGCAGTAAATGTTGTACATTGTTTATCATTTTCTGTGATTTCTAGACGCAGTGAATTTAATATTTTAATTATTTGATTATGAAATATACTAGAGAGTTGTGACACCTTCGAGCATTATTACTCGTACTTATTATAGTGCATGTTAATTTGAGAATCCTGTTGATTAGTAATAATTACTCTCTTGAAAATACATATTATTTATGACTTAAATTAATTGGATTATTTTATCCATTGATTGTAAATTTATGAATAGAGGAAGAGTGGGAAAACCAAAAATCAAAAGAAGTAATTAAAATTCTCATCAGCACTTTTAATTAATCACAAGTTCACAAAACTGAAGAGAGCGAGAGAGTGACACCTCCCATCAAATGAAGAAAACAATGGACAGGCCTGAAAAAAACAAAAATGCCGAATACATTATTCATTCCTTTATTCTTTTCAATCAGGAAATTTGACTTGTGTAAATATTATTTTTGGTGGAGCGAAGAACTTTTTCGTGAGAACCAATTAGGGCACAAAATTTCAGCTACAAAATATTCACTCAAATTTTAAAATTAGGGATAAATTGATAATAAAACTAAAGGATACTAAGGGCGATTTGTTAAAAAGGATTAGCGTTAAGATAATCCAGACTGTATCTTAAGCTATAGTTAGCTGTGACTGGTCGAAACTCCGACTTGAGAGGTTAACTGGCTAATACTAAAATTAATCCTATTTTATAATTTGGTCTTTAAGAGAATATACAAGACATTGAACAGATTATACACGTTCGCCCTTAAATAATCGGTACCTAATATCAAATTAAGAAGAAATATAAAACATTAATTTTATTATTTTTACCATTGTATTAAAATTTTAGACTTGATTCTACAAGTCATTGATTTGTAATATCTCTATGAAATTTAAGAATTCATTCCATGTATCTTTTTCCATGGCAAAAAATCAAGACTGGAATGATTTTCTTACGTATAAATACATTATTATGTATGTATTTCAGACAGTATTCAAAGTTCATACTTAATATTATGTTTATTAAAAGTTCTGATTTATCTTTTTCGGGCTCTCGAAGTTTATCCTTCTGGATGAAGTTTAACTTTTTCTTGTCGGGAGTTAATTAATGATGTTGATTTAAGCGGAGCGAAATATTATGATGAATTTTGTTATTATTATTATCACTTCTATTTTATTATTAGTACATATTATTATGAGTAAGGGTACTCTACATTGTATGCAAGAATATTCTGACTTCATATTCCATAATACTGAGAGAAAATTAATACTAATTTAGAAAATTAATTAAAGCTATTCTATTGTCATTGTAAAATAAAAAGTATTAATTATTGGTGTTGAAGAAAGAGCTTCCTTACATTTTTTGTGTGACATAGCTATCACTATTCTCAATTCGTCTAATTCTTTTCTTTTTACTCTGGCATCCTCCGGTGGTCGGTACTGAATCAAATAAATACACACATATATTTTCTTACGAGGAATGACTAGACCCAAGAAATACAGAATACAGAGAAAAAATATTACCCAGCCAGTATTCGAACCTCGATTGCCTGCTCACCATCCGAGGGGGCGACATACTGTTAACCTCTACATTGTGGATTTGATATCTGTCCTCTTATTACGGACAAACTCTTTGCTTCTGGGTTGGCTCTCATCCCATGTTATCTTATTTATCATTCAAGCCTACCTTTATCTCATAATAAATTCAATCAACCTCACAAATAATGGCACCTATAACCGAGTATTGTACTTTCCTGTGTTTAATTCTACTGTTTTCTCTCCAATACTATAAACACACACAGAATGCATTAATGGTTTAATGGTGCGCTATAGTCTCGTAATCCACGTAGCGTAGAAAGTTGTTGGTTTGAATCCCACTCAATCCATTATTTTTTTTTTGAAACTTATTATAACACCGTGGCCGAGTGAGTAAGCGCGCTAGGCATTGCACGCACGGTGAACTGGGTTCGATTCGATCCCCAGCGGGGCAGGATTTTTTCTGCTCTGTACTTGGGTGTTCAGCTGTTTGGGGTCCACTCATACCTCGTGAGGAAAAATGAGTACCTAGCTGCTTTAATGTAAGCAGCGACCAGTGGCGGAATTATAGGCAAAAATAAGATATTGGGATATGAAAAATACGGAAATTGTGATATAATAACACAAAGAAAGACATTTATTATTTATTTTTTTTACAATGATATTTATATTTATTTATAATAATATATGCTAGAATATAATAAGGGTATAGTATTATCTTTATTTCTTTCTTCTCCAACTCTCAACGCATTTTCATATTTCTCAACCCCCCCCCCCTTACCCTAACATGTCACTCATGCTATCTCCTCCTCTCCCTAAGAACTTTGAAGTATGGCTCTACACCCAAAACTTTCCTAGATAAGACTTGGAAACTTTTGAATGACGTCGTTCAATTTTAATCTTATTTAAACTCGTGTCCCTTTTTGTCTCTCTCTTTCTTTCTCCATCTCTCTCTTTCATCATCAAGTTGTTATTTCTCTATCTCTGTTAATCCTGCCATTTATTCATTTTTTTTTTCTCTCACTCACACTTTGTCGTGTGTTGTCCCGGTAGCTCAGTGGTAAAGGCGGCTGTCTGGTAATCCAGAGGTCACGGGTTCGAAACCCAGCCGGGACATTACGTGTTATATTCCCGTTTGGGATTTTTACCACATAATAATACGTCTTGGACTTACTGCTGAAATAAGTCGGCCAGTAAAAATAAGGGGATATTATTATTATTATGTTTAATAGAAAAAGTTCTTATGAGTAAAGAGTCGATGGCATGTTGAATACACCGGTTCCCTTCCGAACACCGAAGTTAAGCGACATCCAGCGAGGTTAAGACTTGGATGGGTGACCATTCAAATTCTAATTCTCGTGACGCTGGCTTTTCCCGGCCCCACTCAGGCTGGTTGAGGTCAATGTGAGTAGCAGGTTTGTGAGTTTCCTGCGAATGGAGGGTAAAACCCCCGTCGTGATATGACCATGGCAGTTGAAAGAGACGTTAAACCCCACTTAAAAAAAAAAAAAAAAAAAGAGTCAGGACTTTATAGGCTGAAATAAAACTTCTAAGACACACTTCACAAGAGAGAATACTTTAAACTGTGTTAATGACGAATCTTAGTTAGGTATAATATGGTCACTAACCAGGGAAATTGATCTGGATATTTTTTATTAGTCACAAGAGTGATTCCAAATTCCTCAAACTTGCTTGAATAAATAAAGTCATGATTGAGATTTGAACCATCGACCTCCAGGTGAGTCCGTTGCCTGATTGACTGAACTAGTGAGGTTGGTTAATTCTCCCATGATTTCTCTAAGCTATATTTTCTGACATGGTGAGAACTCGAACCCTCGACTCAAAGTCCACTGTACTAACGATTCGTCTATTGATTGGTGATGGATTTTCCAGGTAACCTATTATGGCATTTTCATCAAAGAAAAAATCTCAGCCCGGAGCTACAAATAGGGGGAGGGGTCTTAAATGCCCGCTTCACTGCTTCACCTGGCCATCGCTGCCCTAAAGCAAACCCCCCTATCCCTGGGTACTGCAAAGGTCAATCTCAACCTCTCTCCATGAATGCTTCCCTGGAAAGCTGCCCGCATACAGGAACCTTTTTAGTCAATTTAGAAAGGAGGAGAGAGGGAGTGAAATTGACCAGAGGAAGGGAAATAGAGAGAGGATTGGGACAGATTATAAAGAGAGAAAGAGGGAAATAATCATGTAGTAGGAGCAAGAAGAGAAAACAGGGGATTAAGAGGAAGCGATGAAAAGTGAATGAGGAATAAAGAAAGAGAACATAAGGGACATAGAATTAGGAGAGAAAGAGAAAAAGGAGAGAGAGAGAACTAAAAAGAGAGGAAAAATAAAAGGAACAACTTGGGAAAAGAGAGGGACCGAGAGAAAATTGATCAGAGGAAAAAAGAGGAGCCTGAGAGGAAGAGGGGGGTAGGGGGGGGGGTGAAGGGGGGTGAAAAAAGGGTTAGTTATGGAAGAAAGAAGGAGTAATCAAAAGATAAAGGCTAGGAGGCATTCATTAGGACAAAATAGAGAGAGAGAGAAAGCATGGGGGAGTAAGGAAATGATAGAGAGAGGCAAATGAGGGAGTAAGAGGAGGAAGAGACAGCTGATGGAGAGGTGAAAGAGAGAGAGGGAGGTATCTGACTAGAATTATAACGAGCGGTGCACGTTACATTGATTTAACTGCACCCCGGGGAATTAGCGACATACCCCCTGTGCTCCCCCCCTTGCACCAGCCCTGTGCAGCTACCCCTGGCATTATTATCGTGCCTTTCATTAGGTTAATAATAATTATGACTATCTTTTGTGAAACAGAGAATTATCATAACTAACGTTATCATAATCTCAGCATAAACATAGGACATGGGTGATTATTAGTACTAGGAAAATACACAGAAAACTTTTTCTTTTCAAACTATTAAACCCTTAGGAAACTGCAATCTAGCCTGGCTTGTAAGGGTTGGCTAGTCAGTTGTAATCTTCATGCGAGATACAGGTCTTTTCCCTGTTTCACGTCCCCCAGCCAGACCTTATGAATATATTGTATTGAAAAAATGCAATAGGTGTCTTATCACTTATCAACAAAAAAATTGTAGGCGCTGTAATTTTCATAATTACTGCAGGGCTCATTATTTACTTACTTCTCTAAACAGATCTAAAAATTCAAAACTTATTCACTGGATCGCATCCATAATATGATCACGTAACCCTATAATGTATATGTACTCTA
The DNA here is from genome assembly GCA_024516035.1 of Bactericera cockerelli. NCBI lineage: Eukaryota > Metazoa > Arthropoda > Insecta > Hemiptera > Triozidae > Bactericera > Bactericera cockerelli. The sequence continues at coordinate 13,443,749 of CM044960.1, forward strand.
TTTTATAAGGTAAATCCAAAATACCTATTGAACAACGTCCCCCCATTAAAGACCTAAAATCCAGGGCTGTTAGGCCTCACTGCGTACCCACAGTGTTAATAGACAATGAAATTTCATATGAACTAAATTGCCACAAGCCTCTTCCCTGCAAGCTGCTGATAAAAAAAATCATTTTCACTCCAACGAATTCTCATTTTCTAGACTCAACCAAAGTAATTTGAAAGAATGTGTAGGAAATTTTGAGAGATTTTTATTTATTTATATACTTTGATTTCACCACATTGAATAGACATACTTGCATGGCAAGGGGGGGGGGGGGGGCAATGGCAAAAGGGGGGTCGTATGAAAGGGGGGGCCGCTGACCCCCTTTCACACGACCCTCATTTGGGGACTTTCATGCTCCCTGCTCCTACGCCCATGCTTACTTGACTATATATTTGCTGACTAACAGTTTACCCGTACTCTAATGCTATTCAAGAGACTTATTATTGACAAAGGCCCCAAAGTCATGTCAATGCAAATATTCTTTAGTCTAACTTTGCTGGAGGTAATTTAATTAGCAAACTAGATTATTACAAAGATACAGATTTAATAATCAATCCATGAATTAAACATCTTATGAGTGCTAGGATACGACCACATTGGCTGTATGGCAAATTCCCATGATAAGGAGAATAACCAATGCCAAAAAAAAAAAAAAAAAAAAAAAAAAGTGCTAGGATTGTGGGAATAATAGTTCTCAAAATATCAAGTTGTATCACCGCATACCAATCATTATGCCATTTCATGTAATAATGAACACCTTCATCTCATTGTATAATTTATCTTTATCTATTAATCTCTCACTCTCACTCTCCCTTAACTCTTTATCTCTTACTTTCTCTCTATTCAATTCACTCTCTCTTACTCTCACTCCTTCTCGCATTTTATCACTTTCATATTCATTAGAAAAGCCTGAACATTCTCTCATACATAATATGTAGTTCTCCTCACAATTCCTTGTGAATCTCCCTCTCTCTATCTTTCTCTCTCGTTCACCAATCTACTCCAAGTGGTATATCCTCTCTCTCTCTCTCTTTCTCTCTCTCTCTCCATCTTGTTCCTTAGCTCTCTCTCTACTTTTCTTTTGTCTCTCCTATCTTCTTCCTTTCATCTCTTCTACTTGTTTTCATTCTCTCCTCAAATTCTTCTTCGTCCTCCCTCTTCTCCCATGTTCCTCTTTCCTGTTACTTCTCCCTCACATGTTCCTCCTCCCTTCTCTCTCCTCTCTATTTTTCTTCTACCCCTCCCTTGCTTTCTCTCCCCTCCCTCACATGTTCCTCCTCCCTTCTCTCTCCTCTCTATTTTTCTTCTACCCCTCCCTTGCTTTCTCTCTCCCCTCCCTCACATGTTCCTCCTCCCTTCTCTCTCCTCTCTATTTTTCTTCTACCCCTCCCTTGCTTTCTCTCTCCCCTCCCTCCCATGTTCCTCCTCACTTCTCTCCGCTCTCTACTTTTCCACTACCCCTCTCGTGCTTGCTTTCTCCCTCTCCCTCACATGTTCCTCCTCCCTTCTCTCTCCTCTCTACTTTTCCTCTACCCCTAACTTGCTTTCTCTCTCTCTCTCTCTCCCTCCCATGTTCCTCCTCACTTCTCTCTCCTCTCTACTTTTCCTCTACCCCTCCCTTGCTTTCTCTCTCCCTCTCCCTCACACGTTCCTCCTCACTTCTCTCCCTTCTCTACTTTTCCTCTACCCCTCCCGTGCTTTCTCTCTCCCTCTCCCTCAATGTTTCATCAACACGGATTCTCTTTTATTAAAATTTTAAGCAGATTAAATTCGAGAGTGAATTTTTAAACTCCATTCACACCGAACTCTGCTGAGCTCGTAAACACTCAGGAATTTTCTCGTCTTCTTAACAATTTTCAACCTTAAAAAGATATATCTAACCTTCAAAAATCTTGTATTATTAAATCCCCCCAAAAACACCACTTCGTGGTTAAAAAAAGAAGAACGCCTCACTCAAAGAATGATTATAATTAGCTAAAAATAAATGATATCAAATTGAGAACACCTTGTCCCCTCTCTTTCTATATCTCTGCACTCTTCTCTGAATTTATTCCTCTTATGTTTAGCTTTATTTATCCTTTCTAGGGGTCATCCCAAACTTGATTTCTCTTTAAATTTACTTGTTGCACGGCAATAAAAAATGGCGGTCGGAGTATGATTTTTCTGAACTTATTTGATTTGAATCGAGAAAATTACACCGCGACCGCCATTTTTTTATTGCCGTGCAACAAGTAAATTTAAAGAGAAATCAAGTTTGGGATGACCCCTAGAAAGGATAAATAAAGCTAAACATAAGAGGAATAAATTCAGAGAAGAGTGCAGAGATATAGAAAGAGAGGGGACAAGGTGTTCTCAATTTGATATCATTTATTTTTAGCTAATTATAATCATTCTTTGAGTGAGGCGTTCTTCTTTTTTTAACCACGAAGTGGTGTTTTTGGGGGGATATCAGTTCTTTTTGTACGAAAATATAGGTTCATACACTACTGAAACATTAGGAATGACAAAAGTAAATAAGCTGGGAAAATGTGAATGTACCAAGTTGTCTTTTTTGAGATATAGTTTTAGCAGTACATATTTTATTTTTCTAAGGTCAATATGTATTTGGATCACAGATTTGGCCTCCTGAGTTCCCAAAGTGAGTAAATAATATATAAATTTGCAATGCAAGATCTTTCGATTCTATTCTCCACATGATTAGGTTTATCTTTCAATGCTAAGTAGACCTCGGAGCCTCCTATAAGGCACACTACAACACCTGGATTTACAAATGCCAAAGAAATTAATTTGTAATCACCTTATCAAGGTGAGGTAATGAGTTCTCTCCCGTTGACCTTTTCTTACCCGAATTCTCTCCGGCTTGTTGCAGGGGTCACCACGAGTATCTCTCCCGGAAATAAAACCATGCTTTTTTACATTAGGTATTTAAGAAAATGAAAACTATAACATTATCATTTTTATTTAAGAATCGGCCTTCTATAAGGAAATCTTTAAAATCTCTAACTAATGAAAGGCAATGCCTTCAGTGTATAGTAGAGTTGAGTAAAATACATAGAAGGCCATGCCTTAGGAATATAGAAGTGTTAGGGATAATACATAGAAGGCAGTGCCTTAGGAATATAGAAGTGTTAGGGATAATACATAGAAGGCAATGCCTCAGGAATATAGTAGAGTTAGGGATAATACATAGAAGGCAATGCCTCGGGATTATAATGGGGTTAGGTAAATATATAGAAGGCCATGCTTTGGGGTTATCATAGGGTTAGGAAAAATACATAGAAGGCCATGCCTCAGGTCTATATCAAAGATTCCTAGGTATAATTTTTATGCTAGGCCTAAACTATGTAGGTATAAAATCAGGTAAAAATGCAAGCGACGCGACGGGAGACAATTTGGTGTTGATAAAACCATGAGCGGGAGAGAACTCGGTTGTGAAGTCCCTTATCATTACCTCACGAGGTATGAGTGTACCCCGGACATAATGGACAGAGAAAAAAAAAACTTCCCTCAAGGGGATCGAACCCAAGTCATCGTGCCTGCAAGCCTAGTATGCTACCCACTTGGCCAAAGTCACTACTTTGTCACAACTTTTAGTGAGTAGCATCGACATTATGAGAGCTAATTCATCATATTTTATCACCATTCAACCATAATTGTCCAAAATCAATCTCGTAATGCCGCCACAGGTCATTGTCCAATTCTGCAACTTCTAAAATTTTCCTCGCGAGGGTAATGGGGTCGTCATGAAGATCAAATATAAAGATTGGAAAAACAAAACAACGTTAAGCCCAAATTGATAATATAGAGCTAAAAAATTTCGTCCCCGCCAGGATTCGAACCCGTGCTGACTGGGTGGCAGGTCGAGCATGCTACCAATAGACAAAGTTATCTTCTACAGAAACGGACGGAAAATGAACTAAATTAATACTTGGAAACTTAAACTTTAATATTTTGCAGTGAGAGAGCGAGGTCATCTCGAAAAATACATACTGGCCAAGATCTGACCACTAAGCTAAGGATTCGAAGGTACCTACCCGCCAAAGAAAATGAAAAGGCCACCAGGTGGCACCCAGTGGACCGGATGAAGAAATAAAATCAATAAATTTGGTATCTGCTCATCAAGATCTTTCATTTGATACCACTTAAGACTAGTATTATCCTTCAATTCCCGATTTGGGCTCCCAAAACCCGAGGCCGCCCAAATGGGCCGCCCGCTTATAATTTAGAATTTTTTCTTGGTCCGGGCTCATCTCCATTATATCTTGATCACTTTAGACACCTCACTTAATCTTCAGTGCCAAGATAAAGACACGAAGTCGGGTCTCAAAGGATCCGTATGAAAAAAAAAAACAGAAAAAAAAAAAAAAACAAAATTATGAATCTTTTCATGTCTTTCACGATTGTTGGGGGGTCTCGAAAATAGGGTTCCCGGTGGCCTAGGAAGTAAAACAAAGAGTCAAATCAACTTATTTTTCAACGTAGAGCCCATTTCTGCAATAAAAATCGCGATTTTTGAAATTCATGTTGCACTTTTCGCTGGCTGAAAGTACATGAAATGCATGGGAACTATGTTTTCCGTAACCTTACACTCTGCCGGGCTGTCTCTTTCTTTGTATAGGCGTTCTTCACACCTCGGCCGAGGTGTTTGATCATCAAGTCGTCGCGCCACAGTCTTCTGGTAAACCAGAGGTCGCGGGTTTAAAAACCAGCCGGTACATGACAAGTTATCCTCTTATTTGGGATTATTGACAACATAATAATTCGTCTTTTGCTTACTTTTAAAATAATATTTGTCCAAATAATAATAGTCCAAATAATAATGAGGCAATATGATTACAGTCAAATCTGGATATAATAGAAATCTCGATATAAGAGAATAATTTCCAGGTCCAACTTATACCTCTTTATGATGGAAAATCACTTCTTTATAAGAGAAATCTAGGTATAAGAGAGAAATGAAATGGTCCCTTGAGTTCTCTTATATCCAGCTTCCACTGTACAGGTATTATTATAAACTTCATTAATTGAGTATTTGTATTTCCTCTAGATGAGCAATAAGATAGAATTTTTGACTCACAACGGAATGACTTACTGGAACTTTTTTTAAGAAGATGTGTAACTACTACCTTTACGAGTATCATGTCCTTCGTGAAGTTGAATATTTTTTAAACTAGACTCTTTCTTTTGGGTCTGAGTTTTTTTTTCAATCTGAAGTCTTTATTTTCTCCTTGTCCATTCATGTCAACCTAATGTCTTGAATAATAATATAATATAGATATTATATTTTCTAATAGCCGAGTTAAGTACATTACCTTTGTTCAAGGAAGGAAGGAAGAAGAAGAAGAAGAAAAAAAAAAAAAAAAAAAGTGGTTATGTATGAAAGAAAAAATCCAGAGGTAAGGTTGGAAAAAAGGGTTTTTGTAAGAAAGTAGAAATATAAGGAGATATAATTGTGATTGGATTAGAATACCTAATAGGTTTATATTGAAACCAGAAAAGAGAATAAATTTCTGAGAAAAAGAAACTCATGGAAAATGTATTTAAAAAGTCTTTTTGCATAGTGACATAGCCAGCTGCTGAGGTTATAATAATATTATTATGTTACCAGTATCATACCGACAGGCAGCTTTTATGATGAAGAAAAAATATTTCTAGAGACTTTTACTATTCAGAGAAAAGTTACTAAGGTTCGGGAATTTTTTATCTCTAGAATGAGATTATGGAAAACGACGAGAGTTTTGTTAAATTAAATGTCGGTTTTTGTCTATTCATTTATCCTTTCTTACAACTATCGGTTTTTGAAAATTGGAATTTTTTAAAAACATGTTCTTTTTCTCACATATATTAGGTACCCTACATTTTACAATTTAAAATAGATACAATAGTTGACCGTCAAATGTTTGCAACCGTCAGTGCAACGCTGTAACCATCAGTGCAACACTGTAAGCATCAGTGCAACACTGTAACCATCAGTGCAACACTGTAACCATCAGGGCAACACTGTAACCATCAGTGCAACACTGTAACCATCAGAGCAACACTGTAACCATAGAGTGATCAAGGCTCGAAATATGAAACAGGATTAGTTAATCTTAGTGGACACTATCCCTTAACATGTCCTCTAGTGAGAATTTCAACGAATCACAGCGGGACTCTGAGTTGAGTGATAGTTTTCACTCAGATTAACTAATATTTACTATTTAATTCGGATCTGTCTTTTGAGTATCGGTTGGATATTTCTTTTTTTTCCGTTATCTTGATATTTTGTTATACTAGTAAATTAATGAGGCAGATCATAGTCGAGACACGTGTGTAAGCTTTGTAAGTGATCCTGAGAGTAAGTAAGAGCAAGTAAGTAAATTAATGTGACCTTAGAATTTCTGAATTCCTTTGCCAGATCTAATGATACTTACATGTGACACCCTGTATACAGCTCATTGTTTTTTGCTCGTGTCATAGGGAACATTTTTTATGCAATGCAAAGGTTTCCCAAGATAATATAATACTCCACCATACAGAGCATGCATTACATAGGTACATAGGTCCCGCATATTATTTATTGCAAAGCACTTTGAATATACATACATCTTCTGTTATTATTCACAGCGATGGCAATGTGCGAACCGTATTCACTAGAATTTTATGTACTTGCATAACAAGTGAGTTTATATATTATTTATATTTATATGTCTATATTTATTAATATTATATGTATATTAATACATATAAGTATAATGTATAATAGAGTGGATGATATGCGTGCGGCGGCAACATTAGATGGAGAGGAGGGGGGGTTTCGAAAATGATATTTATGTAGCTAGACGAGATACGAAAGATATAGGGAGAAAAGAGAAGAAAGAGAGGGAAGGAAAGGAAGAGATATTAAGAGATTGAGCGAAAAATGACGAAAAAGAGATAGCTGTGAAAATATAAATAGGGAGAGAGAGAATAATAGAGGCCGACAGAGTTACAAGGAGACAGAAAAAGAGAGTTAAAGGGATGGGAAGGAAAGTAATAAAGAAAGAGTAAATAGAAGTAAGGTAGTAACAGAGGAGAGAGAGAGAGAGAGAGAGAAAGAGAGAGAGAGAGAGAGAGAGAGAGAGAGGGAGAGACAAAGAAGCACAAGAGAGAAAAGGAAAGAGATATGAGAAAGAATGTAGCTGGAAGGAAGAACCGAACGAAAAAATATACGATCATTATTAAAAAAGTGATATGAGAAAATTCCTCGTCAAGAAGAAATAAGGGAGGGAGGGAGAGAGAAGGAGAGAGAGAGAGAGAGAGAGAGAGAGAGAGAGAGAGAGAGAGAGAGAGAGAGAGAGAGAGAGAGAGAGAGAGAGAAAGACAGTTATAAAAGGAATAAACAAAGAGACAAGATGAGTAAAATAGAAAGGAAGAATAAAAAAAATTGAGAGAGAGAAAATGGAAAAAGGATACATGGCTTGGAGAAAAATGCAGAAAATATGACATGATTATATTTTTCATTAGAGACAATAATAATAATAATATGTACATATATTAGAGACAAAGGTTGTTGTTGAATCCTACCTTTAGCACTGCAAAAGGTAGGTTCTGCTCGAGATACCAGGATTACCAAGGTGAAGAAAGGAGCAAGAATTAAAAATATTAATATCGAAACAGACGTCAGAAAATCCTTTTCTGTTAGTCTTAATAGTCCCTCAGCTAAAGTAAACTTGGGGAAGTATCTAATTTAATAATAAAAAAAAAAAACATTTTAATAATAATTATGCTTTCATATTATCTACTGATTTTATGAATGAAATTACCTAAAATAAATAAATAATTTTAATCATTTCAAAATTTCTATAAAACACAACTCTGGAGTCCTAGAACAGCTATGCAAGTGCTCTGAGGCAGCGTTCGCCAACCTTTTCAGGCCTACAGATCACTAACTCATCAAAAAAAAATGGCGGACCACCACCACCGAAATATAGTTTTTTTTAATCCTTGAACATACCTATTAGGGAAAAATGGGGGTACTTGGGACTTTGACATTTGGTACATACGTAGAGAAAACTTGGGCTGATTATTTGTTTCATTTTTTTATAGCATTTTTCTCTTCGATAGATTTTTCAAATTATAGTATAGTTTGTAAAATGTAACTTTTTCGGCTTGATCTCCGAAATGACTCCGCGGACCACCAACTAGACCATCGCGGACCACTGGTTGGCGATCGCTGCTCTAAGGTCTCTAGGGCTTAAAAAAAAAAACGGTTTTAGGTTTTCTATTAATTTATTTCTTCTCTTATCCAAAAATCCAACAATTTGTTTTTTTTTCGTAAAAACTATAAAATTTATGATTTTTCATTTCTATCGATTATGTGTGTTACATTGTTACATAATACAATCAGATTCTTTGCGGTATGAAAAAACGAGGAAAATACATTATATCAGTTTCAATAACGTGTACCAAGTATAATATATTGGCTATTGAGTATGCAAATTTGAATCTCGTAAAAAATATTACTTGTTCCTATTTTTTGTGGGTTCGCGATTGCCCCCCTCCCTCTCTTCTTTTTTTTCTCTCTCTCTTTCCTTTTACTTACAGGGGAGAACTTACCTCTTCCTCTCTGTCTTACCTTTTCTATCGCACACCCCTTTCTCTCTCGTACACTCTCTTCTCTCAAACACGCATTATACGTGTTTTTTGTTTTGCCTTTCTGGGCTAAAATGCAAGACTTTCACTTTTACTCATTTATTGAATAACTACATGCAACATCTTCTGACCAAATTGGTTTATGAGATCCCTGCAAAATCTAAAAAACAATAAAATATTCCAACACGAAGACATTACTTCCGAGTCTGGAGATGCTATGTCTGAAGTACAAGAAGGCGGTTTACACAAGGCATGCTCCGTGAACAATCTCCCTGCCTCTCAAATTACCTAATTAGGCAATAATAGAAAATTGGAAAAGTTTCAAATTCCCTGGAGATTTACAGTAATTTTCCTTATTCGAATTTGGGGCTTCTATGGGTTGGAAAACGTAGAATATTTTACTGCAAATTAGAAAAACTCAGACTTCTTTCAGTTATCCCTCCGGAGAAATATCGACGCCTTGAGGTATTCCTACTTCCGTTCAAGGCCCAGTTCAACTAATATCAGTTGTTGAAATGCTAGCGCAGACTCCACGAACTATGTAAAAAAGTTAAAGAATGATTTCTCTGAGGTGAAGCAAGTCTTTTTCACGAAATTTGTGTGTAGCGCAGCATTACTAAGAGCCTCCTTTACTTTTCCAAATTATTTTACATTAGTCTTTAATATAGTCTGGTAATGCCGCCACTGGTAATTACTCATACAGGTAACTTCTCATTTTTCCTCACGAGGTTTGAGTTGACCTTGGGCATACAAAAAGATCCCATCTTGCTGGGCATCGAAGTCAGGTCACCGTGCGTGTAAGCCACTGGGCCATGATGACTACCTCTAAAAACAATGTACATGCAGGACGTAGGGGTTTAAGTGCTCTCATGAACACAAATCCATCGTATCTATAGCTGTCCTAACCCTCCAAAAAACTGAATTAAGGCCCATGACACACGTGCGAGTTTTAAACGCTTGACGCCACGATTGTTTCTCGCAGATTCAAAGCGTCATGTTTCCCTCTCCATGAAACACGACAGCGTCAAAGTACCCGCTCATCACCTGCGGTCAGTAATGAAATAACGAAATAGAACAAGCGAGAAAATCCCCGCTGGCAAGAAGATGTGTTACCAATAATGCTCGGTTGAGTACTGCTATAACGCCAAGCGTCTTTTTCCCGCAGCGATCTCCCGGCGCGCGGCGGGTAGCAAATACCAAGCGTCATACTATCGCCGCTTTTGATGACGCTGTGGTTAAAAATCCCAACTTTCACTTCGCGCGTCACGTGTAAGTACCGCTTTGACGCTGCGAGAAAAAATCGCGGCGTCAAGCGGGTAAAAATCGCACGTGTGTTATGGGTCAGAGGCAAAGGAACTTCTGAAGTCTTGATGTTTTTCGAAAGATTAATTGCAGACCATTAGCCTTACTTTAAAGTCATTACTTCATTAGACTCCTCTGGCTTTTATCTCTTCCCTTTTCTGTTTCAGCCTTGAGACTTGAATCTTACTCCTTTGGAAAATCCCCATCGAAAATCCCCATTTCAATTTCTATACTAGCTCCCTCTCACTCTCTCTCTCTCCTCCCCCCCTCTAAATGTCAAGTAACAAGGACGTACGCGTGTTTTGAAGGATGAAAACCTTTGTGGCTTGTAGCACACTACACGATGCACATTGTAGTACATAACTCGTACATTACACAACAGTGTACAGACAACAGCAATCTAATTTCCCTTGAGCTCCTTTGGTTTTAGTGTAAGGAATTAGAATTACACGCTCCTGTCTATATTTACATCCTCTTCCTACTCTCTTCCTCTCATCTCGTGTACTTCAAACAGGAATTAGACTTTTGTTCTCGACGTTTGTAACCTTTATGTAAATCTATGTGTAATTGTGTATGAATAAAACATCATGTTGTGTTTCTGATTGTACGAGCAAATCATTTATTAATATTAAATTTATTATTTTAATGAATCAATAGATAAAATTAATACAACTGTATTTAGCTAAGCCAGAAAACTTAGATAATTCGGACAGGACTCGAACTCCAACTTTTTGGCTCAAAGCCCACTGTACCAACTTGGGTACTTGTGTGCTTATTTTCACACAATATAAGAACCTATATGAGAGTAAAAGAAAAGTGTCCTGTTAGGATGTGAAGATGAAGAAGGAGAATTAGAAAAAAGAAATAAGCTGCGATGTGTTGTTAAGGAAGAGGAAAAAAAAGGATCTGAAGGAAGAGAATAGATAGATGAAAGCAGAATATGAGAGGTTAGAAAAATCAGAATGGAGAGAAAGCCAACATTGATGAGGAAGAGTAGAAATAAGGAAGAGGAAGAGAAAGAGAAACAGGAAAAAGAAGAAAGAAAATAACGGACAGCTAAAAAGAAAATTAGGAAAGGGTACAAATCAGAAGTTAAGGTAGCCAAGGATTCGTTGGTAATGGCTTACACGAAGGAGTATGAGAGGAAAATAAGGGATAGGTAACAAAAGAAAGGGAACGAGAAATAAATATAAGGGACAGGTAACGAAGGTATAAGATATATGGGAAGAAGGTAAAAGGGAAGAAGATATATGGGAAGAAGGTAAAACGGAAGAAGATATAAGGGAAGAAAGGTTAGGAAAAGGATTTTGTCTGTCCGAGCACGTTTCAGCGAGGATTTCCAGCAATTCATTATCAATAATAGGTAGTATGATAGTCATCATTAGTACCATTACGACCAACCTCAGTAGCTTGTTATCTGCAGGTCGATGGTTCGAGTCCCAAACATATAGTGGTTTGAGTAATTGTGACATCATGATGGTAATTAACACAAAATAATATTTATGATAACTTTTTATTTTTTATTCTTACCTCTAGTGACATAAATTTTGTATATGAGTACATAAAAAAGATTAAGCTTTTTGAAAAATAATTTGACTTCTTATTTCTTTTATACTTCTGAATATCTTAAGTATTTCATATTTAATATTTAGGGCTGTAAATCGATCTTGTTTTTCATATGTTCATGTTTATGAAGTCCCATCTTTAGTCATTTCAAGTGATAATGAAACAGGAAAGTACCATTATGTATCCAGAGTTAGCGGACACAAGTTACGCGTAGACAAGTTCATGCAGGCTTACGCCTTTCCTCATCAGCCCCCCCATAGCCAAAATCCTGGCTACGCCCATGCTGGAAACACAAAAAAATCTGTTATTAAAAAAAAAAAAATTCCAGTAGCTGTATTTATGAAAGAAAAGTCACTCCATGTTAAAGTGGCTTAAAATAACAACATTTGACAACACTGGCGGAAAATGGTAACTTGTAGCAACACTGAGATAGTGATAAGATAAGTGCAGTTGTGCTACTGCACCTGCTCTACTAATGGTATTACTAATGCGATGCTTATCTTCTAATCTACTTGCGGGGGATTCAGCTCTAATAGCAGTCGTATCTCAGTAGCTAAAAGTAATAACATCAGTGCATAAATTACAATAGCATCCTTCATGTTGATCCAACTTACTCGGATATATAATAATAATATCGCCTTATTTACACTGCCCAATTAGGACTATATAAGTCCCATTATTCTAGCAGTAAGCCCAAGACATATTATTATGTGGTAAAAATGCCAAATGGGAGGATAACTTGTCATGTCCCGGCTGGGTTTCGAACCCACGAACTCTGGAATCTTTGGACTGACAGAGTGCCGCCATTACCACTGAGCTACCGGGACAGACTTATATACTACCTACTTAGAGTCAGCATTTTCAACCTCTTCCCATAGTTGAGGTGGCGAGGCGTAGAATCCTTCTAATGTATTTTCGACGGGAGTCCAATGCGTTGCAAGGCTTGCTTCCTGGGTCCCGTTGCAGCGTCAGACGCAGCAATGTTTTTACCGTTCATTCACTGGGAATCGTACCAGCTACCCACATTAACCTCACCCAGCCTGGGTAGAGCAGGAAATGCCAGCCTCTTTACTAGATTTTTTAACTTAACCTTTAATAAAATTAAAGTTTACAAACTTTTATATTACTAAATTATTTATTAGACAACAGACATGTAATATGTATGTGCAGCATAAATAAACAATATTCCAAAAATAAGAAAAAAATGGTAACTTAAGGGCGGCGTTATTGCCTATGGCAATCTCTTCCACCCAACCGTTATACATTTTATAATTCTACCACACCTTCGATACCACGTTGAGGCACGCTTTGCTCAACCAATCTTTATTGTGCAATTTTACTATTAGCAAGATACCTGATATAAATGCAAAAGTGGTATCAAGGTATCAAGTTTAATAGCCCATTAATCATGGGAATTAATATGGTTATATCATATGTTGATAAAGAACGTTTCATAAATATGTAGTAGGTATATAACCAGCGTCGATGGCGCTTTGAATACACAGGTTCTCGTAGGATTACCGAAGTTAAGCAACGTCCAGCGAGGTGAAGACTTCGTGATGCTGGCATTCTGGACCAACCCGGGCGGGGTGAGGTTAATGTGGGTAGAAGGTTTGTGAGTTTCCTGAGAATGGAGGGTGAAACCCCCGTTGTGATATGACCATGCAGTTGAAGGCGACGTTAAAAAGAAAACACCAGCAATTGGAGATACTGTTCTTATTCCGTCACTTAAGTTAAGTAACGTTCAGCGAGGTTAGGCTTGGATAGGTGACTCTTCAAATTTGAACCTCATACATTTTAATTATGATAAACTGATAAGCTCTTATTGCCCGTGATTGGCGTGATAACCAAATTTAGAAAAATACTTTTTATTGCACCCTAAGACACAGTGGAAAATCTCCGTTTCAAAAACCTTTTCCTTAATTATCTTAAACGTTATTAGTTCTTAAAATTAGAAATTCATGTGAATTACATATTTCATATTAATCTACGTATGTAGGTAGAGTATCAGACTTATAACGTCTTATTTAATTAATATTATTTTAGTTCTCATAAATTAATTTTCAATTAATTATTTACTAGTGGCCTGCACCCGCTTCGCCAAGCCATCACACACACCACACACACACACATACACACAACACACACCACCACCATACATCACACACATTATTTATGTATTCAATGAAGGATACTATCACCTTACCACTCTTTCAACTTTGGAGTTCCACAAGAGCAGTCCGGAATAATTGTCTTAGCTGTTTTTGCTGGTTACCAGCTCGTAGCCTCCAGGATAATATTATCCCAATGGATTTGTCTTCTATATGTTTGGAATAGATAATCAATGTAATCATCCTTCTGATAGAGAAAATAGTGATCTCAAAACCACACAACTCACTTGACTGAAAGTTGCCATGTTTCGGACTCGATCACCTATCTCCAGGTACAGAATCTTGACGAGCGAACTTCTGACTTCCGAGGTCGACAGGACTAGATACCACACATTGATAGCTTTTATTAATATGATGACAAAGAAGAAGAACTATTTCATCATAAGGAACTAGAGATGGGAGTGAGTGATGATGCAAAGTCGGAAGGATTTAAGAGTGATGTCATTCATACGAGGGATTCATTTTGAATTAGCATAACCCATTATAACTCTATTCTAATCTAACGCTTTAATCTATATTATACATGTCTATTCCGGATTCTACTCTAGGGCCTTCATCTTATAATTATAGCTATCTCATATTTTACTCTATCTAACCATGTAAATTTATTTAACTGTCATTTGATATTGTAATCAATCTATCCTATCACCGTTATAAATCTAATTTCTGTTTTTCTTATATTACCGCCTTGATCTACTTTAACAGCTAATTTTGTTCTCTACTCTGATCTTGGTCGTCTGTGTTGTATTCTAAAATACCCCCCTGGTAATTTCATATGTCTAATTAATATAATCTAATGATTACAACCTCAATGTTTCATTTGATTCCCTATCTAATTAATCTATTCACACTGTGCCTTTGGGTCTATCTTAATTTATTGAATCAAAGCAAGACTGGTGTACGCCAACAAAAGCATTGTGTCATGGAATTAATTAATTAAATGGTCTTCCGCGTCCATGTGGTATCTTTAATAAATTAATGTCAGGTACTTTTAACTGTCATTGGATGTTCCTAGTTCGCGACTATACATCTATACAAACTATACAGTCAGAAAAATGGAGAGCAAAAATATGTAGTAAAGATAACAACAAAGGATATTCTATAAAAACATCTTCTGTGTAAGCGACAGTAAAACATGGTTTTATAAAGGTATAGCAAACCGGAAATTACATCGTGCCTTCAACAGATTGAGGTCTAATCATGCCATCTGTAAAGCTTATCTTAATAAAATACAAATTGTCTCCAAATAACCTATGTGAACAATGCCTTGTAAAGAAGACTTCGAACATATATAATGTGCTGCATAAATACCAGGACTCATTAATGAACTATTTCAAAGACTAAGTTTATCTTGGACCAGCCTTTAATTACGTCAGTATTATCCGAAATCCTTCTGCTAAATTCTGTTTACAAATATCTTGCAAAAAACAAAATATCCACCTAAATAAAATGTACTAATCTCTATTCTGTATTTTAATATTTAAATTGTAATTAAAAATAAATAAAGTGCTGTATGGGTTATTTTTGCCCAATGCCATGCAAAAAAAAAAACTATACAGTCATATAGATACAGGAATTGATGAGATATACTGATGAATTAGACCCTTTTTATTGATACTAGTTTTATACGTATTGTATCCGAAGCACTGGACAGCAACTGATTACTAGTAAGCATATATGAAGACCATACTGCATAGTGCATATAATATATACATATATTATTAGTTAAATATACATAATAATACATTATGTATGTGCTTCAGGTCCCCCACAATGGATATGAAGACCGTTGGCCCTACTCCAGCAATTTTCCGCGTTTCTGAATGATCTCTAGTGTACTGCGGAGTTTTTCTTGTCGAGCACTAAGAATGCTTGGACTTGTAGTGCTCAGTTTAAACTTCATACAGTTCTTGTAATCGACTTGGAACGATCGGAAAAACTCGCGTTTCTAAAGTTCCAACTGACGTGTTTTTTAAATTGATTTTTACTTTGCATTAATTCTATTATAATCAAATTGGATTTAGAAATTGGATTCAATTAAGTGTTGGATAAGCTATTTTAAGGTAGAAAAAAGATTTTTTTTATTTAAAATTCTCATTTCTATCAGAACAAAAAGAAATCATCCAAAGAGGATAGAGCGGGAAAAGTACACGCTCGGCTTTGTTACATCTCTGAATTTTCAGTGAGATCCTTTATTATAAATGTACCTAATCCTAATACTTAATAGTCTTCATTGTTCAATAATTGAGTTGAATCACTATTATTTTAACAAAATGATAGTTCATTTATGTCCAATTTTTATTTTTTTTCAAGTTGTCTAATCTTTTTTACTATCTACTGAGTAAATCGAGTAAATCTATAAATATTAGGAATATCATTGGCTAATAAATTATCTTAAATACCCCAATGTACACATGGAAACGCAGAACACTGACTTAATAGTTCATTAACTGATTCTTGTATCTCTACATATAGCGCGGTAAAAAGTCTGTTTACAAAGGACTTTTCGAAAAGCTAAACGGAACGCTAGTTACGGTCGAAAACCTCTATGTGGCAACAAAGCACTAGCTTCGAGCTAGTATGAATCCTCTCTAAAGCTAAGGATTAACTATCTATACATGTGTAGTAGGGTGGAGCGATGTTTCTACTTTTTAATGGAATAGTGAAAAAAAGTTGTCTATTGGCGAGAAACATCCAAATCTGTTATTAATTTTTTTCTAAAAAATCGGGAAGATGCGCCCCGAGCCCCGCCCACTTTTGCAAAATTGTCAGATATAGACACTTTTCCTATGAATTTTCTAATTTTTTTAGTAATACTTTTTGAAATGGAATAGTTGTAAGTGTTTACTTAATAGAATGATCCATCATTATAAAAATAAAAAATAGTCAGTTTTAAATGGTAAGTCTCGCCCCAAATTTGTCCAAATCCAACAAAATTTTCTAAAATCAGCAAAAAAGACACATATCTGCCGAATTTTCTAATTTTTCTGGGACATTTTTCCGGAACAGAATAATATTTAAATACAAAAACATACTGTCCTCGTTTACTTAGATTAAAAAGTTTTATAAAAGTTACACGTTAAGTACCGCCCCGAGCTGCACCAAGGCCGCCTAATATTCTAGTAATAAATAGCTCTCTCTAGGCTCTCTATTATTGAGGATGGGCTCATGTACTGTGGTACACTCAAGTATACTATCCTCTGTTTCTTATGATGACTCATCATAGAAATAGAATCCTTTACAAACATGATGATTCATCTTCATCAATGCCACTAAAAGGTCTTAAATATTAGAAACAAAGAAAACAAGATTTTGGTAGAAATCCGTGGGTTTTATGCCTACCACAACTCAGTTGACAGAAAGCAGCGAGTGTTATCTGATAAACGATTTGTGCGATTTTTTTTCTCTCGAAATAATTAATATCAGTGTATTAAGATTCGAAAATGTTATCACGTTTAACAAGAAACAGTTCGTAGTACATTGACATTGACTACATTCATATTAAAGGTGTATGGTCCAGTGTGGTTTTCAATTAAAAATAGATCATCTTGTTTCGATGGACCCAAACATTTGCTTGATCTTATTCAACGAAGAAAGTATCTTGATGAAAGTGTAAAGAAAATAGTAGATCCTGTTATTCAGAGAAACACCTTCTACGCTCATCCTGAAAACTTGTTGTTGATTATGCTGGCAGATAACAGCAAAGTTCAAAGGGAAATTGCATACCGAATAATTAAAAAATCACGTGAAGAAAATAGGTTCCCTGATGTTAGAAAAGTCACTGTAGCAACATCCTACAGCAGTTTAATATAGTGGCACGAATTTCCTGTGACTGAGCCCCCTTTAATAAGAGACATCAGTATCGAAGATCTGGCCAACATTGTTGAAAACAACAACATCAAAAACTTTATTCCAGATGTGCCCTGCCACACAGTGCGTCGCAAGGTACATCAAACTTGTGACAAATGCATCAAGCACTGTGATTGGTTATGAAGCCAGAGATGGTTTGATTACGAATCAAATTGGATCCAGAAGAATGATTCCAGTGTTTCGTACAAAAAAGGACTTTGCCTGAATAATAAATAAAATTACCAAATTTTTAGTTAGAAATGTCCGAATCGGTTTTGAAAAATTGAAGTTTTTTTTTTAAAAAGAAAGGTACTTTCCAATGTCAATACGTAATTTGTAATCTTTCAAATTTACTTTGTATAACTTTATACCTCCTACCTTTATTAACTATTTATATTTCATTTTAATTATACATAATATGAAGAAAAAGGTTCGTTCATCAATATATTGTTCTTATTCATTGTAATTACCTACTTGGGTGTTTTACCCATGTAGCAATTGTAGCATATAAAAATGTACTAATGAATTCACCAACTTGGGGCGACACTAAGAATGTGATATATGAGTAATTTTTTGTTACAAGTGTAACCTGTGTAAAAGTAACCTGGAAAAATTAAAAAAAATCTGTGTGTACCACAGTACATGATTTTTTTTAATAACCTTTCCGGCACGGTGGTCCCCAGAAAGACCACTTGGAAAATGTACCTTACTGCACGGTGGTCCATATGAGAACTGTCTTTAGTATCGTCTCAGCACGCTTCACTCAGCCAGGGACCACTCAAGCTTCTTCCTATTGGATAAAAGTTTTCGGCTGTAGTCGGACATTGTTGTAGCTTTCACAGGGCACAACAAGTCAGGAGGGCCCGTGCTGTAAGGGTCCCATTTTATGTGGTCCTCCTTGGGACCACCGTGCCGCAAAGAGTTAATAGAGAGCCTAGAGAGAGTTATTTATTACTAGAATATTAGGCGGCCTTGGTGCAGCTCGGGGCGGTACTTAACGTGTAACTTTTAGAAAACTTTTTAATCAAAGTAAACGAGGATAGTATGTATTTGTATTTAAATACTATTTTGTTCCGGAAAAATGTCCCAGAAAAATTAGAAAATTCGGCAGATATGTGTCTTTTTTGCTGATTTTAGAAAATTTTGTTGGATTTGGACAAATTTGGGGCGAGACTTACCATTTGGTGGCTCAATTTGGAGAGCAGTGGATGGAATTTGCTTTATTAGTGGACTGTATTTTTTAAATGGATGTTGAAAGATAGGCCTTTAGGCTGGTCTTAATTTAATTACGAAAAGGGGTAGTTTCCACCAAAAAGACACACAGAAAAAGGCTTACCTTGACGGTTGGTCCGTTGGTTATATCAAATGCACACGAGTAGAAATGACCGCGTACCAACTATCCCAAAAGAACCCACAGCGTAAGAATGAGGATGAAATGAAAATGAGACGCTGGTCCCTACAAAAAACTTACGACCCTTTCGGCGAGCTGTTTTCAGTAATTTGCAGGATGAACTTTTGGGCTGAGGCTTAGCACTAAAAATGTCGATTTGTTATCGACTTTAAGAAATCACAATTTTACCAAAAATTTCTTTAGTTAAGAAATAAATGAGAGCAAGATTTTTAATTTGACTACCTCGACGGGATCTAGAAATGCTACTGAAAGTTCTCGTGATTCGAGAAAGTTCGGAAAAATACCGAGTTGGTTTCGGCAGTTGAGCACATTAACCCATGATGGGAAGTTTACTCAATTATCATTAACCTTTTATTGTTCGGCCGGAACATTCCCCCCACCATGAAAGGGTTAACCTTTCATTAAAATAAAATAAAAAAATCACAAGTTGGATTTGCATAAGAACAATAAAATGGAAGTAAAGAAAATATTTACAAGTTAGAATAATAGCATTTGGTATGCTCAAAAAAAAATAAAAATTGATAACTTGTAACCAGTTCAAAAGAAATAAATAATAATAAATACCCAACCAGCAAAGAAAAAAAAATAGTAAACATATTTACATTAGTTATGTAAGAATACATCAGATACTCATTCTACTGAGAGGGTAAAGGGCACACCTTAACCACAGGTCTTTTGTACGACCCTGTCTTAGTGCGAACCTGTACTACACGAATGATTCCATCTGACCCAGGATATGTTCCTGTTATAATACCAATATTCCACATGAGTGGAGGACTCAAGTCGTCCTTAACAATGACTACCTGTCCCACTTGTACTGGAGTCTGGGGAGTATTCCATTTAGCACGGGCTTGTAAGTTATGGAAATACTCTTCAGTTAGCCTACGCCAATAAGTTTGAACTAAGTGATCTAGCAACTTATATCTATCTAGACGATTGACATTTCGTTCCAACACATGAGCAGCAGGGATATACTCTAGAGGAGTAGAATGGAGGAAATGGGCAGGAGTGAGTACCTGAACATCATTAGGGTCGGAGCTTAGCGGACACAGGGGTCTCGAATTTAATAAGGCTTCGACCTGAGTCAGGACAGTGTACAGTTCTTCATAGGTAAGAACTTGAGCGCCTATTACTTTGTGTAGATGTTGCTTTACCATTCTGATATTTCCTTCCCACAGTCCTCCCATGTGAGGAGAGGGGTGGCAAAAAGGACCACTGAATGCGTCGCTTAACTAATTCACTAGCTAGAGCATCTTTGAATTCTTGAGACTCTACTAAGTTATAGATTTCGTCTAACTTATTCTTTGCGCCTAGATAATTAGTTGCGCCGTCAGAATAAACAACAGACACGGCACCGCGCCGCGCTAAAAATCGCTTGAATGCGGCTAAAAACGCATCAGTGGATAAATCTGCAGCTAATTCAAGGTGAATAGCTTTGGTGACCATACATACAAATAAGCAAATGTATGCTTTTTGTGAAATGACTCCACGTTTCTTACCAAGAGTTACGTTTATACTTCCAGTGTAGTCAGTCCCTGTGTGTACAAAAGGCTTGGACTCAGTACTAACTCGAACACTAGGCAACTCTCCCATCATGGGATGGGTGGATTCAGGTTTGAATTTGAAACAGTGATTGCACTTTCTGACTCTTTGACGGACTACATTACGACCGCCTAGAATCCAAAATTTCTGTCTAAGTAGACTCAATAGTAAGTGAGGCCCTGTATGTAAATTTTGTTTATGATAATAATCAACGAGTAGATTAGTGACGTGGTGTTTACCTGGCAGTAAAACAGGATGTTTCTGTTCGAATCCCAGAGAGGACGACTTATTTAGCCTACCCCCCACCCTCAATAGGTCACAGTTCAAGAAAGGACTCAATTTCTGAATGGAAGGGGTACACTCTTTCTTATCTTTGATATTGTTTATCACAGAGTGAAAACTTTCCTGCTGTACTGCTTGTACTAACCTTTTCTCCGCTTCCAGCAAGTCGCTATGAAGCACATTTACGCTACTACGCCGAGGTAATAGATTAATGAAACGCAACAGAAAGACAATAGACCTGAGTAGCTTAAGCCATGAGGAGTGACGCTCAGCCAGCTTAAGCAGAACATTAGGCTCTGGTTCTGTCAGAACAAATACTTGAGTTTTTTCCTCTAGGTCCACATCTTCAGGGACACTAGAGGTATCCTTATCCAAAGGCCACTTACTGACTGGTTCAGTTAACCAGTTAGGTCCTGTTGTCCAGGTGGGAAAATCTAAGAGCTGACTTGGTGTCATGCCCCTTGTAATACAATCACTTACATTTTCATTTCCAGGTATATGATAAAAGGACTTGGCGTCTACATTACCTTGAATTTTGGCCACTCGGTTGGCCACAAATGTTTTCCATTTGTATGGAGGAGATCGAATCCAGTCAATGCACAGAGAGGTATTTTTCAAATCTGGGGGGACAAAAAGGTTTTTTCTGAAATCGACCCTGGGATGATTTAACTGATATGCACAGGTAGCCAAGACCCTAGTGCATTTTAATATAGCAAGTTTAATTATCTAGCTTTCATACTTTTAATACACGGTCACTCTCAAGTTGTCCATATGTTTATTGCTTGTAGTAGTTCCCTAGTTGAGGAGTGAGACGTCAATCTTGATACCTTGGTTTCTTTGCTTTAAATATTTTTTTCGTCACAATAACGATGAAGGCTGTTGAAGTAGGTAAATATGCTCTTATTTCATAAGAGTTTAAGTTCATAGATCAAATACTTGATGTTCTACGATTAATTTAATAATGTCCCTTTTTCGAGGCAATTTTTTTCAAAATTTAAATTTCAAAGGTGTATAAGTAGTAGTTCCCGGCTTTGTTCGGCTTTGATATGGGTATCACTGAATGCGTAATTTTCTTGGTTTTAACGTAATTAAAAATTTGGGTGCGAATCGGTGCGATTTTTTTTTAAAAGTGCCAAAAACTAAAGCAACCTCTGGATCAGAAAATTTCGAGTTTTACTATTATTTGGTTTAGATGTAATCGTATAATGTTATATATTATTTTTTTAAATCTTAGATGCATCTGAGTGTCAACTCGTCAGTAGAAGACACCTCTTTCAATAAGGTATTGAGTCTGGAGGGGTCACATGGATGAGAAGCTTGATCAAATGGAAGAGTTTTTGCTGAATCTCGGACCATTCTTAGAAGATGAATTTATTAACTTAATTCAAAAGAGACATAAGACGTTTGAAATCAGATATGAAGACCCGATACGGAAACGCAAGTCGTAGACGAGATATAAGTCCATAATCAGAAGGACCCGGACGTCCGAAGAAGTTGTTCGCTGACATTTCTGAGAGGAACCTAAATATGTAATTAGGGGCTTGCATACCATGTTTAAGTTTAAAAATCTTGTTCTTTTGTTTGTTTTAACCAAATAATGATACTTGGTGCCTACTACCTACTACCGACTGAAATTATACTTAAATTAAAACCCACCTACATTTTTTTCCCCCCGAAGGAAAACGAGATGCATCTTTACTGCTCAAAGACTTGACTTCCACTCCAAAACGAGCAACAAAAATAAAGAAAGCGTACATTGCTTCAAAGGGAAAGGTATCTCTGCTCAACTCGGACCCTCTGATGACAGGGATGCGACCTCACCGCAACAAATACTCTCAGCCCTTATCAAGAGAGATAATAGAGATGTTGTCTGCGTCTGATTATTATTTACCACTCCATGATTTCCACTCAGAAGAAGAAGAAGACGACGACGAATGATAGCTTGTATGTAAAATATGGTACCTATACATAAAATAAAATTCCATTTTTGCGTTTTGTATAAAATTGTTGTTTCTTTTTTTCTCTTCCTTCATCATCATCATCATCAACACCAACAAAAGAATAGTGATAAAAATACGCAAATATTCGGCCGCTCCAATGCTGCCCCAAGTAGGTAGCAGCCTGCTAGAAGGGTAATTTGCTCAGAGGAATGCTAAAAAGTTTTTTTTAACCCCTATAGGGTTAAAAGAACTTTTTAGCAGTATTGGAGGCTATTTCCACCAAAAAATAATTTTGTCCCCCCAGATTTGAAAAATACCTCTCTGTGCAATGGTGACTTTGGAATCCGACAAACAAAAATACTGAGATATTTTTACTTTCTTACTAAAATTATCTAATACAATTTTCATGAGCTTAGATAAGAGAAGGGCAGCGCACAGCTCTAATCTAGGGATAGAGACCGATTTCATAGGGCTAACTTTCGACTTGGCGCACAACAAATTAACCCTTACAGTACCGTCAGGTGTGGTAACTTGTGCGTATACTGCGCAACCAAATCCTTTCTCACTACTGTCTGAGAACCCAATCAAGGTTAACTTACACTCTTTGTCCATGTTAATGTGTCTCTGGAATGACATTTGTGCTAGTAGGGGTAGTTCAGTCTGGAATTGTTTCCACAGGACTTGGATATGCTCCGGAGGCGTAGCATCCCAACCTATATTCAATTGCCATAAATATTTAATGAGCAGCTTAGCATAGAGTATGACCGGCGCCAAGAGGCCTAGGACATCAAATATACTAGCTGTCAGACTGAGAACATTTCTTTTTGTACAAACCTGATGTTCGACATTGACCTGAAAACCGAAAGCGTCTTGTACAGGGTACCAAGCAAGACCTAAAACCTTCAAAGAAGAATCGTCCCATTTTAGACAACTTTCAAGTTTATCCTTATCTTCTATTTTACTTAAAAGCAAGCTGGAGTTGGAGGCCCACTTTGATAGTTGAAACCCTCCAGCTTGTAGCATAGCCACTAGTTGTGACTGCAAGTCGATAGCCTCACTTTCAGAGGCGACAGAACAACATATATCATCCATAAAACTATTATTTGTAACTACCGGACTAGCCAAAGGGTACTGAGCACCTTCTTGAGTTACTAACTCATGAAGACATCTCATAGCCAGATAGGGAGATGAAGCCAGTCCAAACGTTACCGTATTGAGTTGATAAGTACTAAGTTCCTCATTTGGATTTGACCTAAATATAATCTTTTGATATTTGCGATGTTCCTCTGCTATAAAAATTTGCAAGTACATTTTTTTTATGTCCGCTGTCAAGGCGACAGGAAACAATCTGAACGAAAGTAAAATAGAAAATAAATCATTGTAGAGATTTGGACCTGTGTACAAAATATCATTTAGCGATTTACCTGAACTACTAGCCGCACTAGCATCAAACACTGGACGTACCGCGAAAGTGGCTTTGTCTTTCCTATGAACCACCTGTATCGGAATATAATAACTGTCAGTAGGTACATCATTCTCAATGGGAGACATGTAACCTCTGTCCAGAAACTCTTTCATAATGTCACTAAATTGAGTGTATAAATTACCTTCTGATTTTAACAACTTTTTCTCTGTGGTAAGAAAACGTTTCTTAGCAACTAACAGGGAGTCGCCAAGAACACTAGGGTTTTCCTTGAACGGCAAGGTCACAGTGAACCTACCTGTCTCATCTCGCTTGTAAGACGACATGAAGATAGCTTCACATTCCATATCCACACATGCAGTGGACTTCTCAACGGATTCGAGTTCCATGAATTTCCTCACTGAAAACTCTAAATTACTTTCAGCAGTGCCTTGATCTCTGAGCAAGGAACAGAAATAAGTTTTCTCTGTAGTACCTCCTTGACTTCTACCGCCCATCACCGTGTAACCTAGCAAGGTGTTAATAGCCACGGGGCAATCAACTGATCCCATAACTTTACCAGGCTCCAGGAGAATGGAAAATATAGAAGCCCCCAGAATACCTACTACAGGTTTGGACATGTTATACTCATCGTCTGAAAGTACCAAATTTTTCAAGTGAGTTAAACTTTCCTGACGCACAGGTTGCGTAGGTAAGTTACCCGAGATGTTACTTACGATCAGGGCTTTGACGGAGAACTTGATGTTCTGGTCAAACCTCGAGGTAAAATTAAAATCCGTCTGTCCCTTGATGGGATTAGAGGAACCACAAATGCCTTGTACTGAACTGGAAACTTTGGTTAGTTTCAGTCCTAACTTCCTTGCGGTGCTTTCCTCTAGGAAATTACTTTCACTCCCAGAGTCCAGCAGAAGTCTTAAACTATGTACATTACCTTTAGCGTCCAACGTCTCTACCTTGACCGTAGAGAGAAGCACACTAGTATTCTCCTTGTTGGTAGAACACATGGATTTAACTTGACTATCAGTTCCTGGGTTCGATACCCGCGGTGAACTGTTAGAATAAGTTTGACCTGACCCACTAGGTGTGGGTGATTTGCCTTGATTATTATAATTATAGTCTAAATGTAAAAGAGAGTTATGTTTACCTTTGCATTTTATACACAAGCCTTTAGAAGTACAGCTATCCAGGTGATGGCTAGAACTTAAACAAGAGAAACACAAGTTATGTTTCTTTACATAGTCCCGTCTGTTAGGTACAGACATACTGAGGAACTGCTCACATCTATAAATAGGGTGTACATTAGGTTTGAGACACAAGGAGCAAGAGGGCTTTTCATTTGTTATGAAAGCATGAGTCACATTTCTCTGCGACTTACCTTGGCTGGATACGAACTGAGTTCTAACATTACCAGACACCTTGGCGGCGGCGGCGGCGTTATCTACAGTTTGAATACGAGAAAGAATCTTAACCCGTTCTTTCAAGAAATCCAAAAGCTTATCTACAGTAGGTGCAGACTCAGACTTGACGGATAACTCGAACTCTTTCCTTAGTTCAGAGTCCAGGTTCGATGCTCCTATGTGACACAATAATAAATCACCCATATTTTCACTTTGAAGTGCTTTTAAACACTCGACTGCAGATGAGAAAGAGTCTACATAATTATTGAGTTGGTGATAGGAATCAGGTTTGATAGGTTTCAAACACAACAATTGATCAAAGTATGTACTAATAAGTAACCTAGAATCAAGAAACTTATCCACTAGTTTGTCCCAAATTATTTTATAACTTTGACCGATGGGTGGGATACCACTCACAACAGTAAGAGCCTTATCAGAAAGCTTGCCTATTAAGTACTGAATGCGTTGCTCATCTGACAACTCTGCGTTGTCGTGTATCATAGATTTAAATGCAAAATAAAAAGTATGAAAACTATGGATATTTCCATCAAAATTAGGTAATTGAAGGGGAGGCAACTGAATCCTAGGTGCAGTTTTGGTAACTGCTTCAGAAGGCTGATTTTGCCTAGGAAAGAAAACACCCTCGTAGTATTTGATTTTTGACACAAGATCAACAGCTTTTTCCAAGAGGGAATAATCAGGTTCATAATATTCATCGTCAACAGACATCAACTCATTTGTCCTATCACACAATTCTTCAATATCCTTGCTAACTTTATCTACAGTCTGGCATTTAAATTTAAATTGAGAAAGTGAATGAGTATCCTTTGTATTTTTATTACACTTGTTACCCAACTCCACAATAGTTTCAAGAATTTTTATTAGAGTACCTTGCTTGGCCAAAGAGTTTTTCACTTGAGGTGATTGAGGAGCCATTATTTTTCAGGACACTAACACTGCACTTGAAAATTATTTGAACTGTTTACAACGTCACAAGAGTAACAATAAATAAATACTCAACAACAATATTAAATAAATAAATTAAATACAAGTTAGGTACCAAGTGATAACAACCGAAATTTCAAAAAATATTGTAAGTGCTAAAGGTAAACAAAATAAAAATAATCAGCAAAATAAAAACGTCACAGCGATATCAGCTGAGGTGCCGAAACTGTTACGTCACAGCTGAAAGTTAAGACAAGTTACAAAGACAAATTGAAATGCAAATCAAACTTGTTAAGATATCAATTAAACACGAAAAGATAAAGGTATCAAATCATGCGGAGATGCTCGTAAAATGAAATTGAATGAATAAAGATACGCTCTGATAAGTTAGGTACCTATCCTCAACGCGGTGTCTGCTAGGTGCCTATACACACGCATTGATTATGAAACGAATCTTTAACTCGCAAGCCTTCTAGCTGAGCGCAATTCTGATGGAAACTTTTAAGAAAATTAAATTAATAATCCCGGTTCGATTAGGATCAAAACTTATGGTGGCTCAATTTGGAGAGCAGTGGATGGAATTTGCTTTATTAGTGGACTGTATTTTTTAAATGGATGTTGAAAGATAGGCCTTTAGGCTGGTCTTAATTTAATTACGAAAAGGGGTAGTTTCCACCAAAAAGACACACAGAAAAAGGCTTACCTTGACGGTTGGTCCGTTGGTTATATCAAATGCACACGAGTAGAAATGACCGCGTACCAACTATCCCAAAAGAACCCACAGCGTAAGAATGAGGATGAAATGAAAATGAGACGCTGGTCCCTACAAAAAACTTACGACCCTTTCGGCGAGCTGTTTTCAGTAATTTGCAGGATGAACTTTTGGGCTGAGGCTTAGCACTAAAAATGTCGATTTGTTATCGACTTTAAGAAATCACAATTTTACCAAAAATTTCTTTAGTTAAGAAATAAATGAGAGCAAGATTTTTAATTTGACTACCTCGACGGGATCTAGAAATGCTACTGAAAGTTCTCGTGATTCGAGAAAGTTCGGAAAAATACCGAGTTGGTTTCGGCAGTTGAGCACATTAACCCATGATGGGAAGTTTACTCAATTATCATTAACCTTTTATTGTTCGGCCGGAACACCATTTAAAATTGACTATTTTTTATTTTTATAATGATGGATCATTCTATTAAGTAAACACTTACAACTATTCTATTTAAAAAAGTATTACTAAAAAAAATAGAAAATTCATAGGAAAAGTGTCTATAAATGACAATTTTTCAAAAGTAGGCGGGGCTCGGGGCGCATTTTCCCGATTTTTTAGAAAAAAATTAATGACAGATTCGGAAGTTTCTCGCCAATAGACAACTTTTTTTCACTATTCCATTAAAAAATAAAAATAAAAGTGCGATTTCGCTCCACCCTAATGTGTAGGACTAACAAGAGGCTCAAGTTTATCTCGTCTACTTATGAATTCAAATCAGTCTATTTATTAATGATCTTGGCAAATATAAAAGTGCACATTTTTATGAAGATATGTTAAGAAATGTTAGAATGGAAATGGCTAACGGACGCTACGGATTCTTTTATCTAGAACCAGTTAAGAAAATGTTATACAGATAATTAAATATTTTTTTCCTTTCAAGCAAACCAGAACCAGGAATTTTTTTTATTTATAGGAATTAGGTGTGTGTGTGTGGGTGTGCGTGTGTGTGTGTGTGTGTGAGAGAGAGAGAATGTTTGTGTGTGACTTTTTGTACATAATCATGTATGTATAATACCAAATTATATGTTTCCCGGTATAATCTGAATCCTCTCATCTCCATGTTGCTTTAATTCAAACAGTTTAAAAAAAATACAAGCCATTGAAATGCCTTAATATTCTCATTTTAAAAAGAGACCCTCTGATCATTTAATTCGAAATTTTACTGTGCCTTTTTTACTACAAAAACAAACTTCATTTTTATCGATTTTACAAAATTCAGGCCACCAGAAAATAAAAACAAAGAAAGTGTAATCAATATTCTGTATACATTTTATGAAAAACTGTGAAACCCTTTAAATTAATAAGTACAGTAGGTATCTTATATACCTAGATCTGAAAGGTAACATACCTTGATTTTTTTTTTTTTAATTCTACCTCATTATCCGCCAATGTCTCGGGCTTCGAAGTTACAACCTTGGAATCCAGAGGCAGCATTTCGGACCTAGTGTTTGCAATTAACGCTGTAGTCGCTTGGAGCCCCTAAACAAGTCCTCATAGCCTCATAATTATTGATTACTTATTGAGGAAGAACCTACGTCTCTTCTCTTTTGGTAAGTAAAAAATAGTAAAAATTAAAACCGGTTTTTCAACAGTAATGTCATATCATAGGATATGTATAATTCTTTCTATAGTGTTACACCCACTTTATAACAAGCATGTTGAACACTGAACTGACTGAACTTAATAATTATCTTGTTACCTAATGTGTAGCATTTTTAATTATGTTCTTGAACTTGTAAGCTGCGATATTGTACCCCCCAGCTAGAACATTTACGTGAAGAATCTAAATTTAACTTTTGTGGTGAGGTTGATAACCTCTTCAAATTCAAGGATGACATAACTATGTTTAAGAACCAGGGGTGTTTAATGTATAGTCATCGGGCAGTTCAACAGTTGTAATAGGGCAGAACTATTATAAAACAGGACGGCTGTTGAATACTGCTGTGTGTATATGGCTAATCACAAAGGTTATTTTTGTGGCTAGATTGAGCTGAGATTCACTTCGACAATCAACCCCACCAGAAATTTGAACCATATATGTAGCTTCTAAATTATTTTGATTCAAACCGCAGCGTAGCGCGCAGCTTATACAAAGGTAAAGACACTACACGCTTTGCTAATGAACTAAGGCATACATCACAACACAATAATAATGGTATTGCTTACCTAGACAAAACAAACATATTCATTATATACCTATACAACTTACCTCAGAGCGAAATAATTTATTAATTTGTGCGAATTCATCAATTGCAAAGAACTTCGCGGAACTATAACTTACTACTGTAGGTATAATAGATAAATTGTTGGAAAAGTGCAATGTCTGTGTCTGTGCAATCTGTGTGTCAGTGCAATTAAGGCCATTAGCTATCATATAGTCATCACCACAATCATATTTGAATTCGCTCGTACAATTACACTTAATAAAAGCTTTAAATTCGTTGGTGCAACAAAACATAATATACCATCTAATGATTAGTTTTCAATTCGATAGTATGGGTGGCCTTCCTATGCCTCTGAAACGTGCAGCAACTCAATAATTGGGAGGATGTTGTGTTTGTTAAGATGCTTGAGTGGTAAATAATAGAGCGCCGCCACGCCGCGTCATTCCAAAGTACGGCTGTACCCGAGTTGCGGCCCAAGACATGGCCCTATATTTATTTTTCCTAACCCTACTCTACACAATGAGTCATTGCCGCACATCAATTCGGGCCGGAACTCGGTGCCAGCAATTCCGGCAAAGCAAAGTACAGACAAACACTGGAATTTGTCTGTACTTTACAGACAAACCCTGGAATTTTAATGTCAAGGATTTGGGACGTTTGAGTTCTTCTGGGCATTCAGGCATGTATCATTATTTTGTTTTGGAGTTATCATTTCCATGGTAAAAATAAATTATAAAATTGGCAGGTATTCGTGAATTTCTAGTAATCAACTAACCATCATAAGCAATTATATGCAAATACTTAGGGTTTTACCTTCAAATCAATGGAAACTCACTAACCAGCACATTAACCTCAGCCAGCCTGAGTTCGGCTGGGAATAGTCAGCATCACTAGGGTTAGAATTTGAATGATGATGGCAGGCTCGGCCGTTGGGAAAGTGTTTTGGGGGTGCTAAACCGGGATTTATAGAGTCGCTCTTTCAGTAATCTAAAGAGTTTGAGTTCGTTTACCATGCCAATTATAATAGGTAATTATGCACTAATTATTCTAGAAATGTGTGATGTACAGACACTTGAGAAAATCCTCTCTTTTTCATTTTCGTCTGGGGGTACTGCAGTTCCACAGCTCCTTAGCACCGGCCGCGCCTGAACCCATCCAAATCATAACCTGGCTGGACGTTACTTAACTTCAGAACTGGTGTATTCAATGTGCCATTGACGCTGTCTATTTCTTTGTTTTGAAATGTAAATTGGGGTTGTGTAAATTGTGAGGTACACAAAGGTTTTAATATTTATTAATTCTTGCTAGTAGAGGTAACACGATTAACATGAAATATTATGTTAATGTCTCAGAGTATATCTTAAGTAAAGATCAGAGGTTTTAAATGCAAATTTAAATCTTAAACTTGAACTTTTAGGACCTTCGCGTAATTCTCACTGAAAGATAAAAAGTAAATTGAATTTAAAATAAGAAAAATCTACTATAATACCTAATTAAATTTAATTAAGTGTATCGCGCTTTTACATCTTTTATGAGAGTCCTGGGTCTTTTTGATGAATAAATGTGGATTATTTGAAGAAAAAAATAAAATTAACGGAGCGAAAATTTTAAACAAGCTTTGAAGTGGAGTGTGAGGGACGGAAAAAAAGGAGGGATATGAGCGGGTAATAAAGAGAGAGACAGATATATGAAAATATGAGGAAAAAGAGAAATAGAATAACATTGGTGAGAGAAGGAGGAGAGAGGGAGAGAAGGAGAGGGAGAGAGAAGTTGAGAGGATGAAGTACAAGGAAGATAAAAGACTTGTCAGAGATAATGCAAATTCCTTACCGGGAAATTCCTTGCCACGTCTCGCCAGATTCCTTCCCCGTTCCTTCCCGTTTCGTTTTTCCCCCCTCTTTTTTTTCTTCTTTTTTTTCCTTTCTTCCCTTTCTTGCTATTTCTTCCCTTTCTCCCTTCTCTATTTCTATTATCATCCCTCATTTCTCTCCACTTTTAGATTCAAATTTTCAATTTATATGTATACCATATTTTAGTATTTTCTAACCCCCTTTTCAGTTTTTTTCCCACTACTATTTTCACCCAAATCTATTCAATTACAAAGGAACTTTGGGGTCCGAATCCCAATCAGAGTTCCCAAAGTGTTTATCTAACAGAAAATATGAAGAATACCCACATCTTTATTGTGAGTGATAAGTTTGGAAGCGAGTAAGTGTAAGAGAGATAGAGAGTAAGACAAGAATTCAGGGAGAGAGAGATGAAGCTGTAAAAGAAGTAGAGAAGTTAGGAAGAGATACATAAATAGGGAGCAAGAGAAGGTCCGAGGAAGAGAGTGGGTGTGTAAGAGAGAGGGAGAGAGAGAGAGAGAGAGAGAGGAGTAATAGGAAGCAAAGGAGAAAGAGTAAGCTTTTGAGAAAAAAAGGAAAAGTTTGTGCTCGAAAGCACTCATTTTTTGGAGACTTTCTATTTTCGCGAGACAACTTTCTCTCTTACTCTTTTCCTGTCACTCGTCTTTCTCTTTATCTCTCTCTTTTACTCACCCATCGCCCCCTCCTCCTCCCCAGAAGTTGTCATAGAAACCAGAGGAGAAGTTTCTCCCTTATCATCGCGTCATCTTTAGAAAAGTTCACCGAGGATAAGTTTAAATTTCATGTGACATTATTTTGTTGTTCAAATTAAAACCCATTTTATTCTTCCCTCCATTTCTCCTCCCATCTCTCCTGTCTCTACTCCTTCTTCCCCCAATCTACCCCCCCCCCTCCAACTCCTGCCAATCTCACTTGATCCCTCTCAGTTATCTCTTTTTGTTTTTCTTTGCGCTTTTCTTCCTCACTTTCTGTTTGTTCTAATTCTTATCTTCTTGTTGTAAATTCTTCATCTCATGTCCTTCGCTATTTATCCTTTCTACTGCATTCTGGAGATACGAATTTTCTTATCTGTGACTCTCTTCATTCCTCTTTTTCATCTCTACTTCAGTTCTGTCTGTATTAATTTCCTTAATAGCTCTTTCACATTTCTATTGTTCTTTTTTGTTTTTTTTTTCAAGCATTTTCACTGGTCAATCATGCAGTCTTCATAAAATGCCATAGTTTTGTTTTTGTCAAACAAGCTTCTCACCTTTTCTTTTTGGATTTTTCACCGTTATCTATGTATATGTTTGCTTGAGTCCTTTGTCTTTAATTAATTTCTGTTCTACTATCATAGTTTTCTGATTCTTCCTTTTCTCACTCTTTTTTTTTTATCTTTTTGTACAAGTGTCCAACTTACCATCTCCTAATCTTCCGTGTCTCACAGCTGTACATATCCCATTTTCCTTCTCTCTCTTGCCTCCATATATATCCCCCATATTGTTATCCACCTCCTCTATTTCCTCCTATTCAATTCAAAACTTCAGAAGCTAGCTCAAGCAAAAATAGAAGCTTTGTATTGTCTGTGGTCAACTGGTCACGGTGTAGCGTGCGCCGTGATCGCCGTGTCATACTAAGTGCAGTACTATTATCTTTGCATGTTTGTTAAATGAACTTCTCACTTTCACATTTATCTACATTGTAATAAGTACCCAAACCAAATTGTTATCATTTAATCTTAATCTGAAACTAAAACTGTATACAAATATATTTCTAAATCAATCTAAACAGTGCCTTCTCATTCCAACTCACTACCCTCTACAAGTGGTGACCCCGACCTGAACAACAACCCCAGCAACCAGCCAACCTCCAGCAGCTCAACCCCAGCAACCAGCCAACCTCCAGCAGCTCCCAGCCCTAGCCAAGCAGTTCCTGGCCCTTACCAAGCTTCAACCATGCCTGAGGAGAAGAACCTCACAGAGCTCGCAACTCACGCAGACAACATCGCAGAAGCTACTCGCCCATTCGTGCCCCAAGTCTCAGAAACTTCAATACCAAGGGCTGATGACATACTTGCCCTCAAATTCAACCAACTTGCCGCCAACTTCAGTCAAGAAATTGCCAGTCTCCGTCAAGAAGTTGCATCACTACGATTTAACCATCAGAGCAGAAGTCAATCCCCAGCCCGTGACAGATACCAGAGCCGTTCCCAGTTCCGAGGCCGCAGCAGTTCCAGGCCACGCACAGACACTTGCTGGTACCACTGGCGCTTTGGACCCCAAGCAAAGAAATGTGAGCAGCCATGCAAGTTTCAGGGAAACGCCACGGACCGCTGATCATGACGGCTTCTCAGTCGAGTCCTACGCCCCGCCGTCTCTTCGTCACAGAGCATTCAACCAAGTTGCAGTTCCTCATTGACACTGGCGCCGACTTATGCGTTTTTCCACGTTCTGCAGCACCTGGTAGACGTGAGAAGACCGACTACATCCTGTCCGCAGCCAATTCCACGGACATCAACACCTACGGCACCATCACCTTGTCACTGAACTTTGGACTCCGGCGCGACTTCACCTGGCGGTTCGTAGTAGCAGATGTTTCGAAGCCAATCATCGGCGCAGATTTCCTCCACCATTTTAATTTGCTAGTGGACCTACGGAACCACAGACTACTTGATGGGACCACTCACCTCACTGCCCAAGGACATGTTGCTGAATCCAATATCCCGTCAGTCAAGACAGTCTCCAAAGCCTCTCGGTACCACCAGCTCCTCCAGCAGTTCAAGGACATCACACGCCCCGATGGTACTCCAGGCATCATCCGTCACAACACTAAGCACTTCATTGAGACAACTCCCGGTCCTCCAGTTGCCAGCAAACCAAGGCGTCTCGCACCAGCCAAGCTCAAGGCCGCCAAGAAGGAGTTCGACGCAATGTTACAACTAGGCATTGCTCGACCTTCCAACAGTCCATGGTCTGCACCCCTCCACATGGTCGAAAAGCCGCAAGCCGACACCTGGCGACCCTGCGGAGACTATCGAGGACTCAATGCCCGCACCATTCCAGATCAGTATCCGGTGAGACATATACAAGACTTCGCCCACATTCTTCAAGGCAAAACAATCTTCACCACACTAGACCTCGTCCGAGCCTACAATCAGATCCCAGTAGCCGAGGAAGACATCTGCAAGACTGCAATCACCACCCCATTTGGCCTGTTTGAGTTCCCCTACATGTCATTTGGCCTATGCAACGCAGCCCAGACATTCCAACGCTTCATGGATGAAGTTCTTCGAGGCTTAGACTTCTGTTTCCCCTACATCGACGATGTCCTCGTAGCTTCCAACTCAGAGGAAGAACACCTGGCACACCTCTCAATCATCTTCAAGCGATTCCAAGACCACTCTCTTGTCCTGAATCCCAGCAAATGTGTGTTTGGCCAGGAACAAGTCCGATTCCTAGGATACTTCATTTCCAAGGATGGGACAAGCCCGCTTCCCGACAGAGTCAAGGATATCCTGCAGTTCCCGCGACCAACTACAGCCAAAGGTGTACGACAATTCATGGGGATGCTCAACTTCTACCGCCGCTTCATACCCAGAGCATCCCACACCTTCGCACCAGTCAACGATCTCCTGACTGACAACATCAAAGGCAAGGCAGAGATTCAATGGACGCCCGAAGCAATCAAATCATTCGATCAGTGCAAAGAGCGACTCGCAGCAGCCACCCTCCTCGCTCACCCTCTCGATAATGCCCCACTCTCGCTTGTCACGGACGCCTCTGACACCGCAGTAGGCGCAACACTTCAACAACTGGTCAACAGTGAATGGCAGCCACTCGGTTTCTTCTCCAAGAAACTTTCCAGTGCCGAGCAGAAGTACGGTGCCTATGACCGTGAGCTCCTCGCCATCTATCTTGCTGTCAAAAACTTCCGACACATGGTAGAAGGACGCCAATTCACCATCTTCACGGACCACAAGCCGCTCACCTTCGCTTTCTGCCAAAAGCCAGACAAATGCTCGCCTCGCCAGTTCCGCCACCTAGACCTTATCTCACAGTACACCACCGACATCCAGTACGTCCCAGGCGATCAAAACGTCGTAGCTGATGCCCTGTCAAGGATAGAGCTCATCCATGCGACTCTCGACTACAAGTCCCTAGCAGCCTCACAGAAAACTGATGTCGAACTACAAGCAGCACTCAAAAGAACCGACTCCACACTTCAACTCAAACTACTAGAGATCCCCGGTTCCGGTGTCAAGCTCTACTGTGATGTGTCCACACCAACTGCAAGGCCCTACATCACCCGACCTTTCCGACGCACTGTGTTCAACATGGTACACCAGCTATCGCACCCCGGCACTAACACTACAGTCAAACTCGCACAGTAGAGATTCGTTTGGCCCTTCATTTCCAAGGACTGCCGCAGCTGGACCCAAGCCTGCACTGATTGCCAACGATCCAAGGTCACTCGCCACGTCAAGGCCCCACTCGGTTCCTTCTCTCCACCAACGCAGAGATTCGAACATGTGCACATGGACCTCATCATCATGCCACACTCAGACGGATTCCGGTACTGTCTCACTATGGTTGATCGCTTCACACGATGGCCAGAAGTGATCCCGCTCCCAGACCAAGAAGCCTCCACCGTCGCCAAGGCATTCTACACTCACTGGATCGCACGGTTCGGCACTCCACTCCGCATCACCACCGACCAAGGCAGACAGTTCGAGTCCAACCTGTTCAAAGAGCTCAGCACACTCACCGGCTCACAGCACCTCCGCACCACGGCATATCATCCTGCAGCCAATGGAATGGTCGAGCGACTCCACAGACAGCTTAAGGCCGCAATCAAATGCCACCACAACGACCGCTGGACAGACATCCTCCCTACTGTCCTACTTGGAATCCGAGCAGCATGGCGAGACGATCTCAAGGCATCCAGCGCAGAACTCGTCTACGGTGAACCACTCAGACTTCCCGGCGAGTTCCTCACATCCAAGACAGATGATCCAGACCCCACAACAGAGTTCGTCAAAGATCTTCGCAGCCACATGCGCCAGCTCCAACCAGTCAGCGGAACACAGCACGGTGACAAGTCCCACTTCATATTCAAGGACCTCTACACCGCAGACCAAGTTTTCATCCGCCGAGAGTTTTCCAAACGCTGCCTCCAGATGCCATACGACGGACCTTACCGAGTCGTCAGGAGAAGTTCCCGAACGTTCGTGATTGACATCAATGGAAAATACACCACAGTCACCATTGATCGACTGAAGCCAGCCTACACCATGACCGACACTGCCGACCCACCACAGCACCAGGCAGATTGCACCAGCCGCAGCCCCCCGCTTCAACCAACCAGTATAACGACACGATCCGGCCGCAGAGTCCACTTCCCCAAGAGATTCCAGAACTAATCCCCACACCGATGAATCGTGATTACATCACTGGCAGGGGAGTGTGTAGCGTGCGCCGTGATCGCCGTGTCATACTAAGTGCAGTACTATTATCTTTGCATGTTTGTTAAATGAACTTCTCACTTTCACATTTATCTACATTGTAATAAGTACCCAAACCAAATTGTTATCATTTAATCTTAATCTGAAACTAAAACTGTATACAAATATATTTCTAAATCAATCTAAACAGTGCCATCTCATTCCAACTCACTACCCTCTACAACGGCACAGATCGTTTGAGACATTAGATTTTGGCTTTTATTTGAGAGTTTAAAGAATATGGACGATTAATGATCTTTTAGGTTGAATATATCAATTGACAAAAATATTTAAATGAAGTAAGTCCTGCCGCAGAAATAATATTTTGATGAACGATAACTTTAAAATTGGGTTTGGCTTTAACGTCACATTTATTTGTTCGATCATGGTCATTTTGCCAAGCGATCTTACCCATCCAACTACTTAGCTACTCAATTTGATCTCACGCAGCTCTCATTGACCCAAGCACTAGCAGAAAATGTGTGATCTTAATTTAAAAAGTTGATAACTTACCTCCAGCTCATCTAAATATTTCAGAAAGAAGTCTTTATCACTTACCTGAAAAAATAAGAGAAAATAAATCACATTGAAAAGAAATACCTCATACTACACAGCTAGGTACTTAAAATTGATTACTACAAAAAAGATGTAATTTTTATAAATTTTAGATTACCTATTAAAAAAAACTTAGTTATGAATAAAAGGGCCGTCAAGTGAAGTGAGTATTAGTCTTATCTCTGAAGACTCAAAGTATTTTGATTTAAAATAAATTAATTTGGCATGATATCCCTACTTATGCCTAAACTTGTAGAAAAGCTCGAGATCTTTTACACTTTTATTTTTTACCAATACAAGATGTTTCTGAAATATAGAATAGATGACGTCAACATACAAATAGTCCACCATTTAACCTTAACCTTCAAGAAATTTGAGAAAAGGAAAGTAACCAAAGATGAAAGAAAAGGCAAGGTAAAAAGAATAAATTAAATTTTCATTATAGATCTAGAAGGAAGTTTCCTTGAATGAAGAGAAGAGATAGCCAAGTAGAAAAACGAGAGAAAGGTTTGAGATTGAAGGTGAAAGAGGCAGGAGTAAGTGAAAGAAGAGGGAAAGAAGAAAGGATATAGAAATAGCTTAGCAAATAAAATCGGGATAACTCAGTGGAGAAGCATCAGGGATAAAAACGTAAGCTGTTTAGATTGGAGAAAACAATAAAATGTAATAAATGATGAAAATTGTGAAATTGGACATTGTGTGAAGGAATTCTGATGAAGAGATAAAAGATATTCACTGAGGGCAGAGTATGGACAGGACATTGAAAATCTTCCTGGAGAAGACAGGAATTGAGTGATACATAATTATATCTCAAACAAGCTGTTTGTCCGTAATTTTCAACGGGACACGATGATCCTCATGAAAATTTCGATATCTGTTACCCTTAAGACTGTGGACGCTGTGGTATTCGTAACCTACTTTTTTATTTTTCAAAAACTCTTTCAGGGGCCGAGTGGTTTGAGGTGTCCAAGTTTGGTGGGACACCCTGTATATTGTTTCCATTTTTTTCATTGTTAAATTAATTATTTCTATGTACATAATGTCCATTTATACCTAATAAAGCATTGTATAATAATAATAATAATAATAATAACCTACAATAGGCAGACAGATAGATAGGCACATATTTGAGTTTTATAGGTACATTTTTTTTTATAGGATTGAAAGTATTGGATAGGTGAATCAGAAAACATAATAAGCTAATAAGGAGAAATAAAACAAGAGAGAAGAGAAGAAAAAGTACAAGGTAAAGCAACAGGAAGAAAAAGAAGAAGACATGGAGCAAAAAAAGAAGAAGATAAAGTAGAAAAAAATTCGATTGAGAATGCGTGTTTCGCCAGCTAGCTGATAAATGTATGGAACACACTCGCCCGCTCGTCTCATCCGCCTGGTCGTAAAAACGAATGTGAAAAGCCTGAGAGGTGAGAGGAGGTGCCACCCTTTTTTTTTCAATTTTCTTCATGACTTAACACTGTATTCTATTGGAGAGCAATGATGGGAAAACTATATTACACGGAAAACTATGGTGAACTCTTCAATATGGAACACTGGCGCTGGAGGTATTTAAGAGAATCGTAGTTATCCTATGACCCTTCGACTTGATGGTCCCATTTTCATAGAACGTGCCAAAGAATAGAAAGTAAACATCAGCCAGGCGCTTCAAATTCAAATTATGTAACCTAATCAGTGAAGACTAATAATTATACATATTTACTAATGTATTACGAACCCTCAAAGTTGAGGTTATCTCTCAATTATTATCTATTATAAGTGGATCATATTAGGCATTAATCTGACTATCCTTCAAGATATTGCTGTAACTTTGTATGTATTAAATTTGTATTACCTTATTTAACATTAATAAAACATAACAAACATCTGGAAAATTATTAAAATTGAGTGTACGGCATTCCGGCTCCATTTGCCATATTGAAACTTCTTGCTTTTAATCTACTTCCAATCATCAATCTGAGTGTAAACCAAATTTTTCTGACTATTCACTATACTCAACTTTGAGAGAGTCGTGGTTAATCTTTGGATAAATATTTTAAAATTTGAATGAATTTGCTCCAATTCCAGAAAAAAACATGGGAAAAAAGATCCTCGAATATTTTCTACTGTTTGTCACATTTGTGTTTTTCTGATGTATGAGATCTTGCAGTTGTGGTATTTAGTCATTTTCATCTGTGAGAGTTCAAGCGTTGCGTTGGACGTTGATAGTGTCCACAAAAGTGCAGGACAGGTTCAAATTTGAAATGGTAGGGAAATTTTCTAACCTTCTTTATTTGGCCACATGATGAGAGTAGTTTCTCATGGAAGAAACGAATCGTGCTCCATAAATTCTTGTAAAAAAACAGTGTCCGACTCTTCTAGAAAATGGAGGAAGTTTGTTGTAACATAGCTGAGTTTGAAGATCAAGCGTTAAATATTTTGGAGCCTGATGTTGCGGATTACTACCAGGGAGGCGCTACTGGTGAGCAGACCATGAGGAATAACAGGAAAGCTTTCGGTAAACTACGACTCAGGCCTCGCGTGATGCAAGATGTTAGCGATAGGGACAGCAGCCTGACGGTCTTAGGAAGAAGACACCGATGTCCTGTTGGCATTGCGCCCTCAGCAATGCATAAACTGGCACACTGCCAGGGAGAAGTAGCCACTGCGAAAGCTGCAGGCGAGATGGACGCTATAATGATACTGTCCATACTATCAACTACCAGCATGGAGGAGGTGCGCCAGACAAACCCAGAAACCACGCTTTGGATGCAGCTCTACATTTTTAAGGAGAGACACATCACGCTTAACCTAGTGCGGCGTGCAGAAGCAGCAGGCTACAATGCACTGGTACTGACTATGGACACTGCAGTCTTGGGTTCGAGATATCGCGACTTAAAAAAAAGTTTGCTATGCCACTGTACTTGACACTGGAAAACTTTCGAAACATGAAACAAAACGACGTAGACCTCTCAAAGTTTGATACCGCACGAGGTGAGTGTATGACAGAAATGACGGACTATATTTCAACTCAGTTTGATGATTCTGTTTCTTGGGATGATGTAAAGTGGCTTATAAACAGTACAAATCTACCCGTTATTTGCAAAGGTATTCTTACAGGGACTGATGCTAACTTATGCTACAAAGTAGGGGCTAAAGGTATCATTGTATCGAACCATGGTGGAAGACAGTTGGATCACACCCCCGCCACCATTGAGGCTCTACCTGAAATTGTAGAAGCAGTGGGCAACAAGATTGAAGTTTACATGGACGGAGGAATCCGGTATGGAACTGATATATTTAAAGCCGTTGGATTAGGGGCGAAGTATGTTTTTGTGGGTAGAGCAGCTCTGTATGGTTTAGCTTACTCCGGTTGGCATGGTGTGGCAAAGGTTTTACAAATACTAAATTTTGAGTTTGACCAAACACTAGCCTTATGTGGATGTAACAGCGCGGCGTGTATTACACGGGATATGATTGTACACCAGAAATACTACAAAGACCTTCTTTTCCGATCACATGAAAATAATGAACGTTCCGCCAAGTGTTTACCATCGCATGACAAACAAAAACGTAGTAGTAGTAGTAATAGTGAAAGTTTAAAATCGTGCCACAAAATAGCTATTCGAGTAGAACAATGTGTTGATCGATATAGCAATAACAAGAATACTATTAGTAGAAAAAATAGTCCTCAGCGACAACAGTCAGAAAAATCTGGTATAGAAACTCCTCAACAAGGGTGTTACAGTTACAAAAAAACTGCTGGAAGAAAAAAATCCTATTGCAAACAAAAAAGTACTGAAATTTCACCTCATCGACCGAAATGTTTTGTTTACAAGAAATGTGGTAGAAGTCGCAGCGAGCAAAAATATAATAAAAACTCTAGTCAGTCACAAAACTGCAA
Source organism: Bactericera cockerelli (assembly GCA_024516035.1). NCBI lineage: Eukaryota > Metazoa > Arthropoda > Insecta > Hemiptera > Triozidae > Bactericera > Bactericera cockerelli. The sequence continues at coordinate 13,484,970 of CM044960.1, forward strand.
GAACTTTGAACAACAAGTTCACAATAGTCGTTCTCGGAAGTGTTCAGAAACACCTTTTGAACCACAAAATTACAATAAAAATTCTAAAACTAAAAAATACAATCGAACTTCTCATAAAAAAGAAGATTCTCCCAATATATATAACAAGTATAATGAAAACTCACCAGACCAAGATAATTACTGTACTAGATCCAACAAATATATGGAAAACTATTCCGAAGAAAAAAATGACAACAGCAATATGTGCAGAAAATTGATTGAAAAACCTCCAAAGACACAAAAATATATGGAAAACTATTCCGAAGAAAAAAATGACAACAGCAATATGTGCAGAAAATTGATTGAAAAACCTCCAAAGACACAAAAATATATGGAAAACTATTCCGAAGAAAAAAATGACAACAGCAATATGTGCAGAAAATTGATTGAAAAACCTCCAAAGACACAAAAATATATGGAAAACTATTCCGAAGAAAAAAATGACAACAGCAATATGTGCAGAAAATTGATTGAAAAACCTCCAAAGACACAAAAATTGAAAACCAACAAATTTTGTGAGAACCTTCCTGAAGAACTAGATGAAATAAAAATGAACTGCATTGATACCCCTAATGTACAACAAAGTTGCAATGTAGGGTTCTGTAATTCAACTTGCAAGACTTCTTCTATTGATCATGGAAGATCATACAAAAATCCGGAGAAACATACAACATCAAAAATATTTAACGAATCTTCTCTGTGCAGCAGTTGCAATGTTCACCAGCAAAGACATCATGAGGAATCACGTGGTCATACTCAAAACAATTTTGAACAAGAAGATAGCCTTCAGATGTGTAGTGGAAGCAGTGGAAATTCCACCGATGATTCTTCTGAAGACACTTTACAACAAAAACCTGTGAATGATCGAGCTAGAAAACGAAGCTTTTTGTGATTGAAGCCATGTGGAACAAGGTACCAATGGAAAGCCCCATTTTTGTAAGTGTGATGATGTTCAGAATCCACAAATAGCAACCAGCCAACCACGAACAAAACATAGAGAAAAGCAAATAATAACAATTTGAGTGCCATTCTTTACATTAATTGTAAATTGTATGTATGCATGTGTTTTCATTGTGTTATCATGTCACTACAGTAGTGGGTAGCTCAGAATTACGAAACTCCAAATTGAATCATTTTCCAACATACATATTCCTTTCCGTAATTCCACCACCGGTTATCCTTACAAATAGCTACTCATTTTTCCCACGAGTTATGAGTGGACCCCGGACATCCAAGTGTAGTGCTGCTGGGAATTGAACTCAGGTCACTCTGTATGCAAGTCAGTGCCGCAATCGGCAACAGTGACTACTCAAATACTCACTACCTGTAAATAGAATTGTGCATAATATACATATAATACTAAACTTGTTTCTATGTACAATATTTTTTTCTCTTGCTGTTTTAGAGAGAGACAGTAAAATAAATATATTTTAAAGGACTGCTCTCATAATAGAGAGTTGCCAGTAGACACAGTATATCAATTAATAAACCAAGATTACATAGTAATAATTTTGACATATTAATAGCGCCTACAAATTAATCACTTCCCATTTATTTAATTGGTAATTTGGAAAAGTCATATTAAAAGAAAAATTACAAGACTTGAATAGACAGTTTTATAAAGTTATTCACTTTTTTTTGTAGATTTTTTTTCTATAGATATAAAATACCGTTTCCGTGCCTACAAAAAATGGGGTTTGTGGCTTTAAAGCTCATTTCACTTTTTGACATATCCAGGTCAGAACTTCAAACGGAGCTGACATCCCATTCCTAAGGAATGACGTGAAAAACTTTTGTTTTCAAATGAGAGATAGGAAAGTCCGGTATGTGAGAGTTAAGGAGAAAGAGAGGGAAGATAAACAGAGTATGTTTGAGAGAGAAAGACGATAAGAAAGTCGTTTTCGGTTAAAATTAGGTCTAGTTTTTAAATATATTTTTCCTTCTTTGTACGTGTCAACTTCTTCCGTTTCAATCTATGTAATAATTATATGCGTGTGAATTTTTAAAAGTCGTAATTGAAAAATCTCATGGCTAACTCCTGAGATGAAAAAGAAAAATCTTGCCAGTACGGGAGAGGACCCTTCAGTTATTAGTGACTCTTTGCGAGCTTAGTATTTGTTATCCATCACAGTTATCACAGACTAGTAAACAAAACATTAAACATTTTAAAGATATAGAAATATTGGACAAAGAGTATTAACAAACTTTTAAATAATAAATACCCACTTCACAAGGTAAACGTTTGTTGGTAAGAACGAATGTAGGCAAAGCTTATTGTTGATTGGAAGGTACACTAATAGAAATAACTCAAGGAAATTTGGAAAAACGAGAGCTGAGGTGAGATGTTAGGAAATTAGAAATCGAAATATTAAGATCACAACAGCAACACCAATCATAAAGAAACAATAAGAAGATGGTCCCTAAGAGTACATCAGTACTTACAGGTGGGGTTGCTACCAACTCTTTTTTTTAAAACTTTTTTAAAGCCAGAAATTTTCTCACAAAGCTCTTCCACAGAACCATCCATTTTTATCACCACTTATGGCCGGGTCGAGATGCAACTGTCTATGTATTATTATATTATGAGAGCCAGGAGCCGCATCTAGACCCGGCCATGACTTATGGCCGGGTCATAATTTCACAAGGAACTAGATGCAGGTCGTTGAAATCATATGATTCAATTTACTTCGGGAATGAAAGCCTTCGTTCAGAATGGAAAGCAGTATTGGTACCTGTCGTGCCTCTTTCTGCTGTTAGTCCAGCTTACTCAAAGTGGGGCAGTGTAGGGGCAGTTGTGGGCTGTATTCTTGAGAAAAGTGAATTAGAAGATTTGTGATTTAGGCAAATTTTCAGCCTCATCTAGCCCAGTTCTTAGTAGTATATCTACTCCCATGTTCGGTGAAAAAACTCACAATTCAAAAGTAGGATATATTACAACTCTCATTGAATAGAAATTCATCATATAATGAAACTTTTAAAAAGTCTTAGCCCAGTGTTTAGTTCTGATATGTGTGCAGAGAGCAGAATTAATTTCTCAAATTCATGTTCTGGAAAGATGGATGCGTTGTGCGGAAAAGGACATCGCATTGAATAAAAACTTTTACAAGATTTCTATTTCATTATTTCATCTTCTTCCTCTACGCTCCTCTACCTTAGAGTCTTCTTATTACTTCCAAGAATATTTAATATTAGAAGTATTGTGTTCTTTTTTGTAGAGTAAATTATTTTTTGCTCCGATTTCGTATTTGGAGGTTCAAGTGATTTAGTAAAAAAGCTCCGAATATATTGATAATGGAAGGTAGTCAAGTGGTTAACGCCCTAGTCTGGTGAACCAGGTAGCGTAGGGATCCGTTGGTTCGAATTCCACCCAGTGCATGAAATTTTCCTCATCAATTTGAGTTTGTGACCACATAATAATAAGATTGAGGGTTAGGTGGTAGAAAATGCTTTGAGCATTAACCTCGCCTGGTGATTACCTACAACTAAAGAGTGTTATTAGTATCGCCAATATGAACACATTATTGAGTAAGTATTGTGTCCACATAAAAGGTAGTTGGTGTTTCTTCTACGTCCATGATGTACTTCTCGTCCTGCTTCTTCACCACCTTAGTCGTATCCACTTCTTCTCTAACCCTCCTGACACAGGACTTCTTTACTCAACTTTTTTTTACAACATCGGCGTCGTCTAATAAGGTAGCATTATCGTTGGAGATCTACAAAAACATGATTTTTTTTTGTAAAAGTAAAAATATTTTTTTTCTTCAATGAAATTCAATTTTCTGCTTGTCTATATTTTTTCTCCTCATTTTGATTTTTTTTTTTACACTATCCTTCTTACTTACTTCTAGTCTTTTTCTACTTCTTATATTTCTCCTTCTTTTTCCTTCTCCTGTCACTCTCCTTGACGTTTTCAAAACGAGCACGAACAAAGAACACGAGCCAAGGAGTATGATGGAATTAAGGATGAACGAATGAACCGAAAATGAGCGCACATTTTACAGTCTACAAAACTTTCTACGAAAATTGCATTTGCTTCTTTTCTCTCGAACAATCTTCGTTTTTCTTGTATTTCTATTTTCCATCTTGTTTCTCTTTTTTTTTCTCATTAGATTAGATTAATTTATTTAGGGTGAAAAGGCCAACTTTTTAACTTCGAAAGCGTTGTCTAGTCTAAAATTCCATCGTATTCTAGAAATTATCAAAACACGTTAGGAAAAGACATTAGCAGGTTTATCATAAATATTTTCGAAAAAGAACAACCTCTGAGATTGTAAAATTGAACTCAAATAAACCAGGTCAATTTTTAAAACAGAACATAATACATTAAAAAAAAACACTGCCAATTATGGACACAATACTTCCTCGTGATTGTTTCACATTGTAAACACGTGCCAATTTTGAGATTTTATACAAAATTACTTGTATCTCCAAAACGACTGAACCGATTTTCTTCAAATTTGTTTTATATGGTAGAATATTGTTTTTTCTACATTCTAGGTTCTATAAAAAATTCTGTATCGGTAAGTCGTGGTTCTTATTTTTTGACTTTATTGTCCAAAATATCGGATTTTCTTAAATATCAGAGTCAAATTATAATTAATTAAAAAGTAAATAAAAAAAGCCTGTGTAAAACAATAATATGCATAATATATACATACAAAATTTCATCAAAATCGGGTGTACCGTTCACGAGATATAAGCATTTAAGTAAAAAGTTAGTGGTCAGGCGCATGGTCTCTTTCACCCAGAACCGCTAGTATGAATTCAATGAATTTAAAATGGGACCATCTACAGAATGTCTCCTAGATGTGTGCGAAATTTCATCAAAATTGGTCGAGTAGTTTCCGAGATTTGCGCGTTACAAGGAATCGTTTTAACAGAGCGACAGACCGACGGACCGACAGACCGACAGACGGACACAAAACCAAATTTGCTCAGGAGGTTATGAAACGTCCAGAAATATGAAAAAAATTGAAATCGGAGCAAAAAAATATTTTTTTTTTTTATAAAAACGAACACAATACTTCCGATTTCTAATATTAGAAATTTCTCGGAAGTAATCATGTAGTAAAAAAACAGTTTTATTTTTATTGTTATGCGATGTAAACTTTGGCTTTTCATGCCTTAAGAAACATATTCCACCTGTTGTATCACAAGCTTTACAAACTGCCAGCATGAAATTAGGAGCCCGATGTTTGGAAGACGTCCCCTATTCAGGGTTCACAATAGTGTCACTCACCCTCTCAACTTGAACAATCTCCCTCTGTCTCCGGTGGTTTCTTTCCTCTCAACATCTTCTTTTCAACGTCTTCTTCTATTAAGTCCAATTTAGAAGAGGACACAAAAAATAAAAATGTCATCTTAGCATTGTTCCTTAAGATATCTCATTTCCCGACTCCTCTTGTCCTAATTCTTCTCCCATCTAATTGCTTCTCTGCTTGTCTTGTTATTTTCTGTTATTTGTGTCCTTGTTCGCATTGTGTGTTATAAAGGGATCTTACCGTTAGTAATTATTGTTATTATTTTCATGCCGCACTCCCTCTAAAGTGAAGATATAAAAAGTTCCAGTACAACACACTGCTCGTTAAAAGGAATGTGTTCGCTTGTTAGCGCTTCGTGTAACATGTGACTGTAAAATTGAATGATCCATTTCATCAAGAAGTGCAAATTCTTCTTTATTGAGATAGTAAACTCAAGAGAAGGATTGTTGTATCAACAACAGTGAACTTAAAAATTGGACGGAATCTTCTTTTTCTTTAATTTCTATTTGGATATTGGTGGTAGAGAGATATTCATGGTCGTCACAAATCACATCAATTCGAAGATCTTTCAGCTCTCAGTCATTTTTTTCACTCACATTATTTTTCTCTCTTTGTTGACAGGTGCTCACACACCATGAAGCCCCAGGACCCCCCTCGTCTGTTCTGCGTTATCCTGGTTCTCCTGATCCCCCTGGCCCAGTCCAAGATCCAGGACAAGCCCCGGAGACAACTAGACGCCTTCACCCAGGAGAAGCTGCAGGAAGAAATCAGGACCAAGATAGAACCTCTGCTGGAGCAGCGGTTGTCGGAGATTGTCAATATGCCAGGTGAGGATTTATGGTGGTCCTGGAGGTTTCATTTATCATGTTGTTTTGGTATTGAAATTTTGAGTTCTTTGTTCATAGTCCTCTAGTTTTCTTCCTGTTTGACGTCCCCCAGCCAGCTTCTTCATATTCTGCATTGCCTCTTCATATTTGTCTTTGTTTCTATCAAGCGCACATCTTGAGCTTTTATTTCTGAACAGGGAATAGCAATGATAGTGAGAAGCAACTCAAGATGAGGGGAGAACTAAGGAAAAACAATATTCAAGGAGCCGTGCACAACGAGACTATGATAGCTTAATTTTAAATTCATCAGAAGCGGCTCAGGTTTTCATCAATATTTCTTTGAGTCAACTTAAAGTGGAATCTCTTTACAACTCTAAAGGCTGAAATTCTCAGAAGCTGACAACTTGTTCAGTGTCAGATTCAATATAGTCCGTATATACATTTGAAAAATATGAGTATTTCAGAAGGAGATACTTGCCATGAACCCTGATCTTTTAAAAAGAAGCTCATTAGCAATATTTCTAGGTGAAAATTGCAACGGCAATCCCTTTCAAACAAATAGATGAACAGTTAACCGGAGATTGTTTTTACCCCTCGCATTGTATTATTTTTGTGGTTTCATCTAAATTCATACCTAATTTACTGAGATATTTTCCATCCTCAGGAAGTTTTTTTTTACTTTGGTGTTCTCTTTTTATGTACATATTTTTTAATCCAATTTATTTTATTTACATGATTAAAGCCACTATTTCTGAAAGATAACTAAACTTACTCCCCACGGGCCCAATGACAAGAAAATTTCAATCTAAAGCAGCAATATTGTGGTTGCGGTTAATTTAATCAAGCTCACAAGAAAAAGTTACATGCCCCAGGAGTCTGTCTGGTGTTCTACTAGTAAACTTTTCCTATTAACATGGATCAAAGCAATGAACAACATTCTGAAACACAAAATTAACTGGGGTTAAATAGAAGAAGTTATGGAAAAACTTGTTCAAAAAATAAGTTTTAAAATGGGTCAAGCCGCCACTTGCATTGCATTAAAAATATTCCACAGGGAAATGGAAAGCTAGCAAAAGAATTAGTTTTATTCTAGGATGCTACTATTCAACTACCAGTCTACCCGCCACTCTTGTTGGACTTTTTCCATTATTTCTTTTTCTTTCTGTATTGTTCTTATTTTCACACTCTCCATTCTAATTTCCGCGAGGATAATTATTTTCTTGTCCTATGCTTTTGCTTCAATTATTATTCAAATTAAGACTTTCATTGCATTTCTGTGTACACAGGGTTGCTTGTAGAACACCATTCCAGATTCCTGAAGCTTGAACGAGTGACCAGGAGTCAAAAGCTGTTCTGTCTAATGTTGATTCAGATATATTAAATTTTGTTCTATTCTATGCTTATTGTAATTATTGTTAATATTATTTCATAAAAATGCTCTATAATCGACCAAAAATAATGAAAATGGTATTCTGTTTTCACAAGAGAAGTTCTAAAGAGTATGAAAACGCTTTGTACGACTCTCCTCACTTCTCGTTTTTGTTATTTTCAAGAAATTCACCAAATAGAAATCTCATTTCCTTCAAAAACACACGTCATTCATTTTCTTCTTTCAATCTGAAAATAATATAGTATTATTTCGTTAGAGAGAGCGAAACCGTTTGATCTTTCAACAGGAAAATTCCAGTCGTGGAATTGCGAAAAACCAAAAGCGTCAGATGTAATAAGAGATGTGTGTTCTTGAGAGAGAAACATAGACCGAAAGTGGAGAGAAGGATAAGAGATATGGATACATAATAGTGTATAACTACAGTCCTACATATAACAAAGATAGATTTTTTTTAGGTATTCAGAAATTTAACATTTGCTATACTATACATTTAGAAAATGTTTTGATGTAATAATGCTTTTGGTTGAATTTAAAAGTAACTTAAACTTGGGTTTACAAAGTTATATTCTTAAGTATACAAGTTCAGTTAAATTACTAAATACATATTTTTAACGCATGTCAGATCAGGGATTACCGAAAATAGGTAAAACATAAATTTTATATTTACTTTTAGAAATTTAAATACACTTTACTTTTTAAGAGATTTTCTTATTACTTGAGATGAGATTGATTTTTAAATTAGATACCCTTCTTCTTTGTGAAATATTACTCAATTCGTATCGTGATACAAAAGACATAACAAAAGTACTAATGGTTATTCCATTTTTTTCTGTCTTATATATTTCAGGAAACCAAGATCTCTCTAAATCTCAAATTAGATATTTGTTGCAACAATCAATCAAAAAAATTCAACCAGAGAGATTTTACGTCGACAAAAATGAGCAATCCAAAAATCCTTCCTTTATTGGATATCTATCTACTGAAGATATACATTTGAACCCAGAGCAAAAGGGTTCAAAAAATCAATTCACAATGCCTGTTAATTTTAACATTCCAACGACAAAACGAAGCAGCGATGATTTAGTCACATCATCTCAGCAATACCCAGATCAACTTTATCATCAACAACAGCTAGCACAGACACCAAATAATCTACAAAACAACAATGAATACCCTCAACCACAACTTATTGAAAATTATCCAAACTATCAACGCATTCCACCAAATTATCAGCAACAACGGCCTCAGAATTTTCCACAACCTGCACAAAACTTTGTTCAGCCACCACAGACCTCACCTCAAGTATTGAATCAAGCCATCCCTCAACAGTACATCACACAACAACAATATCAAAATCTACTTAACCAAAATCAACAAAACAGTCAACCATATTTAGGCCAAGTTCAAAATCAACAATACATTCAACCCATAACGGGAATTGCTCAGAATCAACAATATATTCAATCCCCACCAGGCATTTATCAAAATCAACAATATTATCAACCGGCAACGGGAATCTCTCAAGATCAACAATATGTACAGCCTAGAGCAGGGATTCCTCAAAATCAAAATGATATAAATTCACCCATAGCTGGTTTGCCTATCGCACCTACAACCGTACCTCTTGCAATTCCAATTCTTCAAAGATTTTTGCAGCGCCCTCAGCAGCAACCTCTACCAGAGCAACTTAACATACAGCAACCACAGGAACCTGTTCCTCTTCCTCCACAGATCTACTATATCCCACAGCAACAAGCAGCACAAGCTACACCGCTGGGAGGAAATCAGGCCGGTGCCCTTAACATTGTACCTCAATATCAACAACAGCAGCAACAGCTACTCCAACCGCAACCTCAGCCGCCAAATCAAGCCAATGGTATAAGTTTAAGAGCTGATTTGCAAGACAATCTCTTTCCTCAGAGCGAAGATCAGAAATATCAACAACCCGTGTTTTCATTCAATGAACCTCCACCTCCATCTGAACAGCAAATTGAAAATCCACCCCAACAACAAGTAAACAATATAGGACAAAGATATCCTCTCGGACCAGGTTATTCAAATCAACTTCAAAACCAATTACCTGTGAACGTACAGAACTTACCCTTGGTAAACTCTCAACCAGTGTATAGTGGGCAACAAATTTCTCAAGGAATCAATCAAGGACAGCCTTATTATTCAGCACAAAGTGTAGGACCTCAAGGGGCACCCGTTCAATATGGGCCTCAAGGTCAAATTCCTAACTACCAGGATGAACAACAGCAATATGATCGTCCACAACCAGAGCAATTAAATGCACAAAATCAGGATAACGGAGGAAGAGCTCCTAATCAAGGTCAGCAACAGTCGACAGAAGCACCGATTAAATACAACATCAATGATGAGCTACCACCCATTAGCAATTTTCAAGACTTGCTTAAACCACCGCCTGTGAATGATTTGGGAAAATACAATCCTCAGCAAAACCCTATCTATAATAACGAAAACCCTCCATCACCTGATCGCCTGGTATATACAACTCCTGATCCTCAGAAGTATGAAGACAGAGTAGTGGGCCTTCGTCCTCCTCTCAGAGAGCAGGATCCTTTTATGCGGGGGGATCCCGGATATAAACCAACAGGTCAACCAAGTCCTGTAGTAACTGGACTAAGAGATATCAATATCATTCCTATTGATTTGATCAATCAAAACACACCCGAGTCAAAAGAGTCCAAGAAACCGAAGTACGATCTACCAAATGATCTATTCACCTTACCTGTACACTTTTCAACTCCCAACAAAACAAAAGATTATCAGCGTCAAAAGCTAGAAGACAGACTAAAGCTAAATGCCCAGAATATCCAAAGTCTTTATGACTTACAACAAACTAACAAGCAAAATTATCCTTCAAATGGACAAAACAACGCTATCGACAATATTAACTATGTATCAGGAAACGATCTCAACAAACGAGAGCACTCGACACCAAGTACTAGCAAAATCCAAACAAAAGTTGACGAGAGCCTTCCCAAACATCGAACAAAGAGAAATTACTTTTACGATCCGCCAAGAATACCCTTTAACCTTCCTGGTGAAGATTCATATGGTTCCGATAGTCACCAGTATGACACCATCAGCAACACGTACCTTCCAGCTCTTCCACCTAGTAATACTTTCGGCGCTCCAAACTACTACGGTGGTATCGAGTATCGCTATGTCCCTATTTACATTCCCAAGCCAACAGATTTCTTCTTCATCATCCGCTTCTGTCCAGCGGCGTTACCAGGGCACAGTAATGGAACGGACTCGCAGAACATGACTACTGTAGCGGTAGATACTGCGACCAAGACTACCACATCCACGACCACTACGGAATCCATGATCATCAAGGATGTGGGGACAACCATTCCACCGCCCGAAGATGGAAACAGCACAGGCAATCCGTCACGATGTGTGTGGGCGATCATATCATGCTGCTCTCCAGAGATGTTGGAACAGAGGTAATACTTATTCTCTTTCAAAAAGTAATTAATTTATTTATAAAAAAAAATGACCGTTTCAACACTTCTCATATTACTCACTAGCTCAGACAGTTTCTGTTGAGCTGACCTTTTTGTCGTCAGGTGATTAAAAGTTTTAACTCTGAAGTATAGTTGACATGAGTATCGTTGACAAAAACAGTCTATTTTGCAAAATTCGTGACATTTTTCCCATTCTTATTATTCTCAGTGCTCTTTCGCTAAAAAAGCTAAACAATCTTACTGAGTAGGTATTCCAAAAACCAATCCTGTAAGAACAAAACGTGTAGCACACCACCCTGTTGTTTCCAGTTAGGTTAGTCTAAAACGCTAGTCGGCCAAAGGTCACCTTAATTTCGACCGTTATTGTCGGCAAAACATCCCGCTGCTCTAATTAGCCTTTTTTAGTCAGCAGTTTCCGCAACCATTATATGTACCTTGCAACACATGAGCGACCCGTGGAAATGGCTTTTAGTAGTTTTAGTATGAGTCATTAAATCTATAGAATGATGCACGTTATATGTATACCTAGACCTTATACATGGTACAAGGGTAGACCGAACTTTGGCAATATAAACATGTACAGGAAATCAATGGAAAATCCAATTCGAAGAAGTAAATCAGAACAGATTTAATTTTTTAATGAGTCCTTGACTAACCAGAGAAAATTATTAGTTGCTTAGAGAAGGCCAAGAAAACAAATCACAACGCTGTTAAGGATAATAAAATGTAGTAAAATGAGAAATAAAAGAAATAGTTAATACATACCTAAATAAATGTAGAAGTAAATTGATATCAGGATAACTTCCTTAAAACATGATTAAAAGCATTTTCCAAAAAGAGCTGCAAGCCTACAATATTCCACAACCAGTAGCGTCCGGGCTCATGTTTCTGAGACACTACAAAACGTGCAAGAGATTAAAACTTGTTCTAATGCTTAGAAGGAACATTGTTTACTTTTGGATTAAACTTTACCCCTAGGACGGGCTCTTGTTGTTACACAAGACCCGTTACTCCTGTATATTTTTCTAAATTCATGATTTGTTTACATTATTTTAACACCAAACACCGACCTTCTGAGCATCGGGAACATCTAGCTTTGCACTCCAAACCCAATTTTTTGATCAACGGGAATATTTCTTCAGGAATCTTTTGAAATTTCAAATGTTAGGAGAAAAATATTGCAATTGTCGCTTAGTTTTAGAGACCGCTGCTAACGCCAGGATCAAGTGAAAAACAGAATGGGTTTTGAGAGGTTCAAGTGCTGCGATACGTGTGTTTGTATACCAATTATGAATTTTAAATTCAATTTTGAATTTGATGATGTAATAATGTCACCTAAAACAACTGCTTGATTGAAGGGACTCAGAAGTACTATATCCCGCAGTACTTAGTAGAATAGCAGATACAAGTACAACAATAATAGAATTAATAATGAAAATAAAACCATTTTATGGCCACCGCAATGTATGACAATTTGTGAAAGCTTGAATTAAATGGAACCAGGTCATGTGTGTGGAATGGAGAGCAAATGTTACGAGGACCATGTAATGGAAATAAAGATGGCAACAAGAGCTGGAAGCTGACATAAACCTTGTTTATACTACCGGGAAATACTAAAATGTCCCTTTACTTTTGTATTTGAGCAGTATAATACTAGTCCTCAGGTATACAATAATATGTACAGTAGATACATATGTTTACCTATATAATTATGTTATGTAAATTAAGTATGTAAAATGCTTTATTTAGATTTTTATCGCAAGGCAGGAGGTCCCATTCATTTCAACTCATAGAAGTCAACGTACCAGGCGTTCTTTGTACTTTGTTGTGTGTGAAATGGCTCAGATTCCACTCATTACTGAACCTACTACTGCACTACGGACTCAAGTGTGCAGTAGTGTTGTTGGAGGAGACAAGGAAAGGAAGAGGGAGAGAGACAAAGAAGATAGTGAAAAGAGAATAATTAGATAAAGGGTTGCCAAGAGGGATAGGAGCAAGGCAAAAGAGCTTCCTTTATCTAGAAAAAGAGAGAGTGGGACGGAGAAAAATAGAGTATACAACAAAATAATAATACAAAATGGTTTAATGGAGTGAAACATAATAGCTATTGGAAAATTAACTACTTTACTGAGATGCAATGTGATGTGCAAGAAGCAGCAATTTGCTGGTAACAGTATCAACTTTCGTAATTAACTTTTAATAGTATTAGCTTTTAGAGCTTCGTCAATGAAGCGCTTCAGACGGACCATTAGGCTGTAATGTTCAAGTTCCCGGCATGTTTTACCTTTGATGCAGTCATAGGTATACAACCTTTGGCAATAAAGTTCGTGCACTGTTGTTGCTAAAATAAAACTGTCATACGTGAGACTTAATTTGCCCATTTTTGAAAAGCTAGAACTTTCATCTTTTGATTGATAGGTTGTTATTCTGTATTCAAATTAATTAAACAATTTTATTTAAAAAAAAAAACAGCAACAATTTTATTTGAAGAGCATAATCATCATCATAGGGTGGCGTCATCGTGAACGATGGTAGCCAGACAGTAGAGGAATAACTCAGCACTTCTACCACTGTCTTTACAAGCAGGTTAAAAATATTGGCAAGGGCCTCCAGAACTAAGCCAATGCTGGTCTACTCCCTCTTTTTAGTGACCCAGCCAGATTGCTGGTCTACTTCCTGTTTATAGGCTCCCAGTCAGACTGCTGGTATACTCCCTGTTTATAGTCCCCCAGCTAGACTTTTAAGATGACCTACATGAAATTTAGAGTTTAAAGCACTCAACTGCTATGCAAGAAAGTGCAGGTTCCATCCCAGACTCCAGGCTTTAGTGGTCTGGTCTATCTTTTGAAACTACCTGTATACACAATATCCATTTACCTAATAACATGTAACAGCTTTCACTTTAAAAATCTTACAACGAAAAAGCCCAGGTACTAGAAACACTTGTGAATTCCTCCTTATTCAGGGAATACAACGCTAGGATAACAAAACCTAATCTGGGAATAGGGCCTCTCACCACAAGGCAGAAGGAAGCGACATTTTGTGCCTGGAGTATTATATGGAAATTTAAAATACTAGATCCTTACAATGTGTTTTAAATATACCCTCGCAGGCACTATATCAGTAGAATGGAAAAGGGAAGCTATCAAGCAACAGTAGGTACATTAGAAACGTAAAGTATTTTAGTACCCCACCAGTGCTATGTGTTTTCAATACACCCCTAGAAGGCACGATATTAGTGTATGGAGGAGTTGGAAGTGTATTGGATACCAAATCAGAAGCTTCAGAGACGGAACTATCACGGCCATGGATAGCATAGGCAGGCTATCGAAAAACACTATGATAACACAGCTATTGTTTCGGTACTATGATGGTATTTATGATGATCTGTATAAACTAAGAGATCATTTAAAAAAGACTCTTTTTAATACAACAGAATATTTTCATCAATTTCTTTCTGATTTAACGGTGCTTTAACAAGGTGATAAGCCTGTCGTTCACGTAGAATCCTCGAGTTTTATATTTTGGGGAATATGCATGTGGCTTTATGGTATAGTAATTATGAGAAAGTCATTTCCCGAATGGTCACCTAGAAAATAGAGTTTAGAAGGAGAGAGACTCGCTGGTGTTGAAGGGCTGGGCACGTCATGATGTGTGAGACGGATAGGGTTTCAACACAGTGGGATGAAGGTTGAGGTGATCTACTAAATAGAGTCCACAAAAAAGAGTGTTGTATGGTTCATCAGTTAAAAAAATATTACACCTCAATGTTAGTGGTGCTGGCAAAAAGGAGCCTAGTAAACAGGTAGCTGTGTGTAAATCCAGTTTGCTCTATCATGATTCTGGTTTTCATCAATATCGTTTCGAGGCAAGATCCTAATTGCTCTTGAAAATAAAGAGTTCTGAATACAAACATAAACAGTTCTCGACTACATAAGTTCTTTGTCAGAGGCCCTGACATTAGCTCCCTCCTTACTTGTCCTCAACAGAATCATACCTACATTACCCATCCCTAGTCACACTTGTCCTTACCAGCAATGTATAATATATCTTATACCTACTGCTCACTGGAAGGGAATACGAGTATAGTAATTTACATAATTCCAACTGAATGCCGAAGTACAAACTCACGGCAACTTCAGCATCAGCCTTAACATTAGCATGGGGAGAAGTAGTGGTGTACTTGTACGTATCTCTATTGTTAAAGAATATCGTACGTATCTCTATCGTTAAAGAATATCTATCTTTTTGTTTGCTCAGTTGACTGAGAAAGGATTAAAAATGGCACCGTATGGACCTCTAGCCGTCGTCACCTGAAATTATTTATCAGGTCTTTCAAATGCATTACTCATTAAAAAAAGCTATGATTCGTACGAACTCCCTTGCGTAGGTGAGACATGAGTGAGTGTGGGCTGGTTTCAACTTGTGGCAAGCCAAACCATTCCTCTGATGAGCGAAAAAACACAATAATTGTCTTAAAGTCGGTACTGGGTCAGCACAAATACGTTAAAAAATATTTTTGCAGATATTACTTTGCCTAACTAAATTTTGACAGCAAGCAGTTATTCTTGTGAATATTCTTTTAAATTTCGTCTGCGTGTACTGGAATCACCAGTGATAAAAAATAAAGCTTACTTTACCTCTGGATCAAGATACACACGCGTCTAGACTTGCTTGAGGAAACTCACAGGATGAAATTGTCCTCATAAACTCAATCCAACGGAAACGCGCAGTAATAATAAAAACTCACAGTTTTTTTTTCTGCCCGACTCTCCCTTTCCAATTCCTTTGCCTCCTCCGTACCTTCGTCCATCCCTTTCTCATATTCTTCTATTTTCTGTTTCTGTTTATTATATTTCAAATTTTCGTCCTTCACCTTCTTATCTTTCTCCCCCTGCTCCACTATTCTTCCTCCTCATAACTCTTTCTCAACTTATATTTTTCCTACTCCTTCTCTTCCTCATTGTCTCCTCTGCTACCTTCCTATTGCCTCATTCTTTCTTCTTTATCTTCTAACATTGAATTTTCTGCTTCTTTTCTTTCTCCATCCTTCCAATCACCCACCATTTTCTTTTCCAATAGAGAAAGAAGACGGAGGACAGCAAACATCTTGTGAAAACAAATACGAGAATTGTATTTTCCGAGGAAAAAAAATGATGACTTTTCAAACTGGGCTGAAGTTAATGGACTTTGGAATTCGGGTTGAAATAAGTGGGGGATTAGTGAGATAAAGATGTTTAGTGATGGAAGGGGCAATTTGGACGTTTGAAGGAGTGGAAGATATGAGAACAAGGGCATGTACATGTGGAGAAGGGCAGATTCAGAGGATTAGGAAGACAGGGAGTTCATACTGCCTCCCTGTTCAGACACCTGTTGTGATTAATGATGAAAAGATGATAAAGGTCAAAGCAGGATGCCCTTTTATTTTTTGTCTGCTTAGCAATTTTTGTTTCTTACAGTTTTTGCTGTAGATAAGGAGAGGGAAACCAAAGCCCAGGTGAGAAAATAAGTTGAAGAGAATCCGAGAGATAAGGAAGTGAAGAAAGGAGGTGCTAGGTAAATTGCACTCTCAGGGGAGACCACAGGAGGGTTAACTGAAAGACAAAAATCACTTTCGCCCTTTTTATTATTGACTTAACCCCCCTCTAAAATGGTCCATATAAGACGTGGTTAAAATAAAGGCACACAATTCTGAAACACTCTGTAGTTATCTTTATACATAGTTATTATATTCTTTTTAAAAAAAAATGTATTTATAAAATAACTGTTTAATAATAGTACAAGTGTTTATGAAAGACTTATTTTATTTTCATTCAGAATAGCAAATTGCTTTTGCCATTTAACTTTGTGCCTGTTTATTCAAATAGTATTTCCAGAGTGATTCAAAAGTCATACTCAATCAGATATTTCCCATTTGATTTATATGAAAACCTTCAAATTTTATAGCGACAAAAAAGGTTACAAAAACGATCGCGTGAGAGCATGTAGAAACGTGCATTTTTTTGCAATTGCTTTTTTTAGAGCCTTTTTTACTTTCATGAAATTCATGCACTAATGCCTTGAATTTCAAATTTCATTTAATTGAAATCTCTTTCCCTCTTTTATTCTTCTCTGTCTCTCTCTCTCATTCACAATTGGAAACATTTTCAGGAATGTTGTGTAAAAATATTTGGTATTATTCTGGGAAAAAATTAGGGATATTTCTATCTGATTGAATTTTGGACTTTTTTCAATTTATTCAAAAAATCCCAGGGATTGCCGAAATTAATAAGTTTGTTTCAATTTCCTCCAGCACGTGTCGGAAACGTATCTAGAAATATTCAATAATGTCAATCTCGGAAATGTCTAATTGCGTCAAAATGTCTTATTGTGGATACGGCCGTGCATATCATCCAACAATATTTAAAAGCATTTAGTTAGACAGTGGTTCGCAATGGGGCAAGGTGCCGCGAGCCACCTTCAGGGGTACCACGATATTTAGAAATCATCATTAATATTGAATTTTTATTGAAAATTCAAACAGTGATAATTCAAAGATTTTCAAATGGTTAAATTTATCATTTGGAGGAGAAGAACCGACGGCACTAATGAAATTGCGGCAGACAACAAACCTCTATTTCAATTGATATCAAAATAAATAGGTACATATTTGTATAAACCAAAATTATCGATTTTTTGCCCTCCTCATTTTATCTTTTTTTTTCTCTCCTGGGGTGCCGCTGGGCTAAGAGGTCAAAGAAAAGTTGCCGTGATGATTGCGGACCACTGAAGTAGAAGAACTTTTCGTACTAAACTTTTAGGTTTCATTTTTTCGTGATTATTCTACTACGATTATACCATTTAATAATAACCGCTAAATTCTTTATCCCAGGTCGCAATGTTTCACCGCCCTGGGCTGTCAGAGTCTGGCGGGCGACAATCCCTGCGCACCGGACGTTGTCAACAACGCCATCCAGCAAGCGTCGTCCTTCTACCAGAACGCGTCGGACGTTCTGCTGCGGGAGGATCGGACGCGAAAGTTCGACGATTATGACGAATCCGGCGGCGGCGGCAACGACTTCAACCAACTCTTCTACGACGACTTTGAAGTTCCGGATAACATAACCGTCAGTCCGGACAGTCTGACAACGACGCTGGCCACGCCCACAAGAGCCCCGAGGCGCGTGACGCAGGCGCAGAAGCCGCGCGTGACGCAGAAACCGAAACCGGCGAGGAAACCGACGCCCCGAGCTACCACGAAGAAACCCGAGAAGAAAGTTTGATGTCCGAGATCGTTAAACGTTGACTCGGTGTTCGATATGCAAATAGGAATGCATGAAAGCAAGTATTTCGGGACGAATAGTAGGTACTTTACTACGGAATACTCTTCCGGGAAATTGGACATAAAACTTCACTTTTATTGAAGATTGGACTGAGTGACTTTACCACCGAGGTACTATTTTTTGAAATAGGAATAGGTGATAAAAATAGGAAAGTTAGAATACCTTACCATAGGTACTATACAACCACACATAAAGGCACATTTTTCCAGAAATATTGTCCCGAAAGAAAATTGAAGTTACTTTAGAGAAGCTCTAAAGCAGAAGCGTCGTACATTTTCATTGCTTTTTTGAATTTGAATCCTTAGGAAGGTCATTTATAAATTTTTAGTAAAGACGTTGTAGCGGACCAATATTTTTCTTCAGGTAATACAAGATGATGGCATTTGAAAAATATCCAGGACATTTTAGTTTACATAGATACATACCTAATGTGAAATTGAGTATAGTTTTAGAGTGTTGGGAAAGTTAATATTACTGTGTCAAAAACTCCCTGTATGCATTATTATAATATTACTTTAAATTTAAATTATACCTCATATTTTGAAATCAATAAAATATATAAAGTAAAAATAGCTGATTTTTTTATCAGGGGATTTTCAACTCCGAACTTTGCCAAAATCTAAGAAACAGATGCTCTTATTCAAAAGGATATTATACAAACATTATTTCTTGGTGGCAATCGATCCAATGACCAAGAGGCCATAGCGCTTTCGTTTTACAGTCATCTTGAGAAAAAAGAGAAGTAATTATGTATTTTCATAATACATAAAGTATTATGTATTTATTTATTTTTATAATTAAGTCTTGTGAAACCGACAATGAATTTATATTTCTGTATAAAATAAACGTTTTTTTTATTTGTGTACTTACGGTACCTATATATTTGTTCTTTGTTATGGCTTAACATCATTTTCAGGGCTCTAGGGTATGTTTGGGGTAATGGGTAGAGCATTCGTAATGTATGTTTAAAAAACTACCCTACTACTGATATTAATCTCATTTAGAATATCAGCAGAACAAATATTCCCAAGTTACAAGGATATCAATTACCAGGTCCTATCTATGTGCATGTGCAACTGTGCAATGTCCATCCATTCTGAAAGTTGCTTAACATCAGTGTGTAGTGAATAACAGAAGTCAAAACTGCTGTAGGTACATATGAAGTATTCAACTTGTATTCGAAGCTAGTTTGATATAACATAAAGTTTAGGGCAAGAGCTTTGTATATTTGTCAATTGTAAATCATAAAATAAAAAAAATAATAAAAAAACATCCTACTTTCTAGTATCATAGATTATTATTTTATGTTACTCTTATCAAAATTTGCAATTTATTCTATTATAAACGGGTCAAGACCAATAATTACATAGAACAGTATAAAATTAATACAAATAAGAAATACAATATCAAAAATTGCCCGATACTATTATACCTAATTAAATATTTTAACTGTAACCATCAGGAACGCAGAATTGTGTCTTATTAAGTTAGCTCTTAATTAAAAACTTCTTGAGCTAATTTGTATTTCAATATAATTATTCCTGCACAGGTGTCGCAGTATATTAATGCCTCTTTTATTTAATGTTTCTTAGTTTCCAGTTTTCATTCTGTCAACTTTTCACTTCAACTTGCAACTCGTTTTATATTCAAAGTAAGCTTCTTCTTCTAGTGTATGCCACTGTGATATCCTACTTGCCTATGATTTCATCTTCAATTTCATCTGTTATAGTTTTATGGGTACCTACTTAACGGGGGAAATTTAATCTCCAGTCTTTATCTGTACTCGCATTACACTAAGCCTGAGCTAGGCCAGGATTCCTGCAGGAAACAACCCCTGCCGTCAGTAGAGAATTAAAATATTGTTCCTGGTAAAAATGAAAGTTATTAATTTAGACATAGAAAATCAAATAGACATAACCCAGCAACTTTTGATACCCCTGTTTAGCCTCAGTAAGTCAAGAATAATCATTTCTCACGAAAAATGCCTCCATTATTGGTATAGGTATGTTCTCTTAATGTTCAATGTTAAGCACTTCAGGGATTCAACGGTTATTTATTCCTTCATTATTATTCAACAATTTAGATCAATCTTTATTTACAATTTTTTATATACAGGTACAGTCAAAAGGTATAATTAATTAAATATAAACAAAGTTTGATCAAGGGTGGTGATAATGCCTTTGGCATTCTCTTCATTGATGCTAGGTACTAGGTATACACAAAAATTTTGACACTATACACCACCGCCATTTTACTATATTAGGTATGCAATGTGTCTTTCATATTGTGTGTTTCTTAGTTCCCTACATTTATTTTAACTTCATTTTCAAAAGAAAACAAAGTGACCTTGTGAAAACGAAAAATTGGTCAGGCGATCATTGAAATATTAATGTTATTAGGTACCTTTTAATTTTAACTTTTTTTTACCTTTTAATTTTATCCTACACTTGACGACTCTATTTCAGGAAAGGTATTTTAGGAGTGTTCTATATTGGAGGTCATTAACCTCCACTGCAGGTGAACTAGACACGCCTCCATCAACTTTGATGTGTGGGAGAGAAACCTGAAAGTTCACCAATTTTATTACTTCCGAGAAATTTCTAATATTAGAAATCGGAAGTATTGTGTTCGTTTTTGTAAAAAAAAATATTTTTTTGCTCCGATTTCAATTTTTTTCATATTTCTGGACGTTTCATAACCTCCTGAGCAAATTTGGTTTTGTGTCCGTCTGTCGGTCTGTCGGTCTGTCGGTCTGTCTGTCTGTCTGTCTGTCTGTTAAAACGATTCCTTGTAACGCGCAAATCTCGGAAACTACTCGACCGATTTTATTGAAATTTTGCACACATCTGGGAGACATTCTGTAGATGGTCCCATTTTAAATTCATCGAATTCATACCAGCGGTTCTGGGTGAAAGAGACCATGCGCCTGACCACTAACTTTTTACTTAAACGCTTATATCTCGTGAACGGTACACCCGATTTTGATGAAAATTTGTAAGAATATGCATATTACTGTTTAACTTAAGTTATTTATATTTATTTTTAAATAAATTATAATTTGGTTCTGATATTTAAGAAAATCCGAAATTTTGGACAAAAAAGTAAAAAAATAAGGATCACGACTTGCCGATACAGAATTTTTTGTAGAATCTAGAATGTAGAAAAAACGGTTTTCTACCATATAAAACAAATTTGAAGAAAATCAGTGTAGCCGTTTCGGAGATACAAGTAATTTAGTATAAAAACTCAAAATTCGCACGTGTACACAATGTGAAACAATCACGAGGAAGTATTGTGTCCATAATTGGCAGTGTTTTTTTATTTCTGATATCTAATTATCTTTATTATATTTCCTCCACTTTCTCATCTGCCCACCATTCTATCTCTTTTTCTTTTTTCTCTTTCTCTATCATTCTCTCTCTCCATACTTTTCTCGGTTCAATTCATATATACTTTATTGTTCACTTTTCTTACTCTCTCCTTTCTCTGACAAATTAGAACTCCTCCTCTCTCATTGACGTCTCATTTTTTCACCACCATTTCTTCTATCTACAACCTTCTCACTTCATCATAAGTTTTCTCTGATCATTTTAGAGTATTTAAACTTTACGTTCTTTCCAAATTTTCTTTACAAATTATTTCTTCTCTCTTTTCTCCTCTTTCACCTCCAAAATGCATATTTTTTTTAAAAATTGGTAATAAATATGGACCGAAAGTTAATTATTTTCAAATCAGTTTCCGGTCCGTCTGTTCTTCTGGAGCGGAGGTTTTTTTAGTGGGAAGGATGCACTGGTCTCAGCATTGGAAACGCACTCCTTATTTTGAATGTGTTAGAAGATTTTTGCCTCCTCTCCACAAAGAAAATAATAAATAACATTAAATAATAATTTAATTTTTTTAAAGTACCTTAAAAAAACATAAGATAGAAAAAACAATGGTGAACAAAATAGATATATAAAAAAACGTCCTAAGTAAAGGACGGGGATATTCCTTACGTCATCGTCAGTCTCTTTCACTGACACCTTAATATTTCTCTTTTTTTTCGCATCTACCTACCTGTTCTTCCTCACACATCTTGTTTCGCCTCCACCAATTTGTTGCCCATTTTTTCTTCCCTCCTCCTCTTGTTCTGACCTGTTACGTTCCTTTATTATATCCACTTTATCTCCTCTTGTTCCTCCTCCTTTTTCCTGTTCCTTTTTTATCTCTACTTTATCTCTTCCTACTTCCACCTGTTCCTTCATTATTCTGTTTTATCTCGTCCTTCTCCTGTTTCATCTGTTCCTTTCTTATTCTGCTTTATCTCCTTCTCCTCCTTCCACCTGTTCCTTTCTTATCTCTGCTTTATCTCCTCCTCCTTTTTTGCACCTGTTCCTTTCTTATCTCTACTTTATCTTCTCCTCCTTCCACCTGTTCCTTTCTTATTCTCCTCCTTCTCTTCTTCTCACCTGCTCCTTTCTTATCTCTACTTTATCTTCTCCTCCTTCTACCTGTTCCTTTCTTATTCTCCTCCTTCTCTTCTTCTCACCTGCTCCTTTCTTATCTCTACTTTATCTCCTCCTCTTGTTTCCACCTGTTCCTTTCTTATCTCTACTTTATCTCCTCCTCCTGTTTGCACTTGTTCCTTTCTTATCTCTAATTTATCTTCTTCTCCTTCCACCTGTTCCTTTCTTATCTCTACTTTATCTTCTCCTCATTCCACCTGTTCCTTTCTTATCTCTACTTTATCTCCTCCTCCTCAACTTGTAATTTTCAATACTTGAAATTCTTCTCATTCATTCAGTTTGAATTTCTTCTTTTGATAAAAGCTAGGAAGGTGTGAGGGAACGCCAGTGTGATCCTGGGATTATCCTTTCAGTGAGAGAATATGTCAATGGGAGCAAGTCAAAAGAAATTCCTCTCCTCTTCTCTAGCACTTTTCACCTCATGATTCTACTGTCTCTTGTCTCCACTACCTCAAAATTTCCTTTTTTTTTCTTATATTTCTTCCCAATTATATTTTTTGTTGATTTTTTCCCACCCTAAATGTCTTTAGCACGATTTTTTTTATTTATTTATATATATAAAAAGAAATCAATAATAAAGTTTAAAAAAGTTATTATTATTGTGTTAGTCACTTTCGTGATATCACAACTACTCAACGTTTTACCGATCTACGCTGAAACCGGAACTTGAACCACCGACCTCCAGGTTACAAGTCCGCCTTATCGATCAAGCTATTGACGTCGGTAAGAAAAATCAATATTATGAAAATTTATGGTGTCAAACTAAAACAAGATAGAAAGTAGTGGTAAAAAAAGCACTATATGTAAGAAGAAGAAGAAGAAACAAGGTCCATCGATAAGAACAAAAGGAAATAAAAATTAATATCGGGAATAAAAGAAAGAAGAAAGACAAAGGATGAAAAAATGAACAGAATTGAGAAATGAAAGCGACTTCGCTCGATCTCAGTATTGCTCCTCTTTTGTTTGCGATTAATTTCATCTTTTCATTAAATGAAAACTCCAACAACAAGCTTGATTGAGAATACCTAGAGGGCTTTGAAAGAAAAGAAAAAAAGGCAGAAAATTGAACTAAGAAAAGAGGGAAAATTAAAGATGAGCTAGAAGAATCCATTGTCATCAGTTTCAACAAGCTCAGTCTTTGAACCACAAGGTACCGGTTCAAGTCCAGCTCATGTCAAAAAATTAGCAAAAAGTATTCCTTGGAGGTCAACTATTGCCACTATTGGTATTCATTCTTAATTTTTTTGCCTCATTATCATGATAAGTAACGAGTATCACTAGCAGATAATGTTATTTTATACCAATAAAGAACAAGAACATAATTATTTTTTTATGTCATATCTGGATGTACTTGTTTTGTAGAGAACGGTCGATTGAGGAACTGAAAACATAACTGAAACTCATAAATAAGTCGATTATTATTTAGGAAAACAAAGAAAGAGAAAAAAAGAACCAGAAGAAGGGAGGGAAAGAAAAAGAGAGAGAGACAGACACAGAAAGAGAGAGGAAAGTTAATATTTGATTAAATTTTCCACAATTACCAGGCATAGCTGGAAGGCTAAATAATAATAATTCTCATAACAACAACCAACACGCTCTGATAACTTCGTTAGATTTAATCTAATAGAGCGCTGGGTTTAATCGAATCAAACAAAAGCAAATAGACAAGAAATGGAGTTTTTAAATTGAACTGTAACGACAAGGTTAGCCACGTTGCGTGGTTGAAAAATAAGGCCCTTTGCCCTATAGTATAATAATATTTTGTACATAGTGCCCTGTTCCAAAACTCGAAGTACAATGCACTTAATGAACATTCATACATAATTATAGAAGATATATAGCACATCCGCTAATATCGAAAATCTTCTCATATGCTGATATTGTATGTTTGTCACATCCACTAGTATTCAAATCTAATTTTAAGATAATTATGATAGTTCAATAAGAACAAAATTTATCGAAAAGATTCACTGATAGCGATACTATTCTTGGGAGATAGAGCGCATCTTATAATAATGAAGATATTCTGATGACATCGTACGTTTGACACATCCACTAATGTTGAAATCTATGTAATTGGAAAAATTGGGAGATATGACACTATTATAACACTTTGTTTCATAATACTAAGCATGAAAGTTAAACAAGGAAATGCAGCGGGTCCAAAATTCTGTGATATTGAAGCAAATTAGAGACGTCAAAACGAACCAAGATATGAAACAAGATTAAAGTTAAGGTAAGTCCGACACGGCCTCTGGAGTTTCAACCAATTACAACACAATTTAGCCTGATTTGAGGGACAAACTGATAACAAGTTGTATCTAATGTCCGTCTGGTAATCTAGTGGTCGCGGGTTCGAAAACCAGTTATCCTCCCTTTTGGGATTTTGAGTATATAAGCCCAAGACGTATTACGTCTTGAGCTTACTGCTGGCATGAATAAGGTGATTTTATAAATAATTTTATAATTATTACCTACAAATCTGAAGTTTGAATGTAGATATTTTGTATCATCTTGCGTAGTCTAGATATGAGTTCATACTTCTAAAAGGAAGCCAACCACAAAGAATAACAATAAAGTGTGGAATTTTCTATCTATAAAGGAGAATAAGCTGATTTTAAAAGCAATTCTTTAAAAAATTAAGGTCTGAGTCTTACTATTAGCTCTCGACTTGAAAGTTATGTTTGCACAGGACATCATAAAGTTTCGGATATTGTTTCAGACTGCCGTCTTCATGGAACCCGTCTAGACCTGAGAGAGTGTTGTGGTATTTTTTAAAGTCCAAACGAATGAAGAGAGACTCGCAGAAGCGTGACTTCATTAATATTTTGATTTAAAAAATTATCAGGCCGAGTATATTATTATTATTAACCTTATTATTGTAAAAAACAGGAGGTGGTTCTCAGGGTTAGTTTGTTTGGAATAATACTTAGTTTTGAGAAAAAACCTACAATATTGCAATACATGGTCATAATATCACGACGGTGGTTTCACCCACACCATTTTCTGGGCTAATTAACCTCACCCAGCCTGTGAAAAGGGATACTTGGTTCGACTTCTAGATATATATCCTTTAACATCTATATTTTTTTATGCATACACACGCAATAATAATATTGCATTTACGTGTATGATCTATTTTAGTATGTAAGACATAATATTTCACTGTAAATTTCATTTAATCTTCAAAGCAGAATTTGCACCAAAAAATCCGTTTTTTCCCCTCAAATTGCTAATATCACTTATCTGATATAGCCGTAATGATAACATAACTCAAGTTCTGGCGCCCATCAAGACTCTATTTGAAACAAAAGGAATCAGCGTTCTCTTCAACAAAACATTGAAAAACATAAATAGATATGAACAAAAAGGATTTTAAATGGGAATACGAACAGAGGGAAAGAGAGAGAAGGAGGAGAGTATTCCTTAATTACACTGCAAAAAATAGTGGTACGAGAGCTGGATATATGAGAGAGAGAAAGACAGAGTGAGAGAGTCAGAAAAAGCAAGTGAGAAAGAAAATTATGGAGAGAGCAATATAATAAATCAGATTTTTTTTAGAGATCAAGAGAATCCACAATAGAATACTGTTCACCTCTTTGGTGTCCAACAACCAAAGAACACATGAAAATTTTAGAAAAAGTTCAAGCGCGATTTGTGCGGTATTTGTTTAGAAAATTCAATGGGTTCTATCCTCTCTACCCTCAATACATTGAGTACTCCTTATTGATTGAAAATTTACCAATAGAATCCATTGAAGAACGATTCAGAACAGCACAAATCACGTTTCTAGCCAATATTTTAACAAACAAAATTCAAAGCCCATACCTCCTAGGAGAAATTAATTTCAAAATCCCAAACCATAGATTAAGACCGAACCCCGCCCTTCTTTTTGAACCACCAAAACTGAATACCAAATCCCCCATTGCATTAGCAATGACTCTATACAATAAAAAAGTAGAAAAACCACCATTATTTCTGTAGAAATTAATATCTACCACCACAAAACAAAATTTAATATCTACCCTTTGTCAGTTATTGCATGCCAAAATGATTTTCAATTTGGTGTGTGTAGACAGTACTACAAAAAAAAAAAAAAAAAAAAAAAAAAAGAGAGAAATATAAAAGGATAAAAAACAAGGATAGATTATGAGTAAGAGTGGAAATGATAGGAAGAGAGAGAGAGAGAGAGAGAGAGAGAGAGAGAGAGAGGGAGGGAGAGAGGGAGGGAGATAGAGAGAGAGAGGGAGATAGAGAGAGAGGGAGAGAGAGAGACAGAGAGGAGAGAGAGAGAGGGAGAGAGAGAGAGAGAGAGAGTGAGAAAGAGAGAGAGAGAGAAATACAGAGACAGAGAGAAGGTGGATAAAAAGAGGAAAGAGGAAGATAAGAAAAGAGAGAATAAAATAGAGTGAGAAAACAGGGAGATGGATAAAATAAGATTAGTAGTGGCTTTACGATATTCCCTTTAACGTTTAGAGTAGATCATCTGAAAGAAATACCCCTCAGAAAAAGTAAAAAGATGGAGGTTGAAAGGGAAGAGCGAGAGAATCAAAGCAGAGGAGAAAAATAGAGGAGAGAGTGAGGTAGTTCCATCCACATAAATGTTACATACTTTTAATATATGTACATTCAAGGGATTAACTTCATGGATTTGAATCCGAGACATGAATTGTTTTTTACTTCATGAATATGAAAGAAAAGCAACATTAGAGGTAGTCACTGTGGCAGAGCGAGTTAGCGCGCTAGGCATTGCACACATGGTGACCTGGGTTCGATTCCCAGCGGGGGAGGATTTTTTCTGCTCTGTACTTGGATGTTCGGGGTCCACTCATACCTCGTGAGGAAAAATGAGTAGCTGCTTTAATGTGAAGTAGCGACCAGTGGCAGAATCTTAGGCAAAAAAATAATACAAGATATTGTAAATTAAAGTGGTAAAGTCCTTTGATTCTCCGCTACCCACTAAAATTGTTACATAATAACACAAAGAAAAAGCATTATTATATTATTATTATAAAAGCAACATTAGACACGAAATGTGTTCTGTGTTGCAGCTTGCCCATCCCGAGACATCACAAAACAATTACAGCCTACTCGTAGGTGCTTGGTTGTAGAGGAATACCGAATAATATGTCTTAACCTCCTCCTTTTGCTTTGACTTTTCCCAACCTTCTTGGGATTGGCAAATTTAATTGATTATTGAACAAAATTGGTCAACTGTGTGTCTTAACTTGGCGTATTTATATCGTTGTCTTCTGTAAGCCACTTTCTTTTAACTTACTAAAAGGTCATGTATAATTTGTTTAGAAACTCCATTTATATAATATATAATACATTTATACACTAAGCAAAAACAAATTAAGGGCCACCTGTATTTTTTAAGATCATCGTGTGTAGTACACCTTGGATTGAAAGTTTATTATTGTTATCTTACTTATCTTGTTAATTAGACACTCAGGTATGAATTGTGACCCTAACTTGAATAAATGGCATGAGGTAAATATCATTATTTGAGATAATAATCAAAACAGTTAATATTCCGATCTCGAACGGTTTGGTTGATTACCTATTTTTTCTTAATAACTTTTCCTCTGGATTTAAAGTCACTTTTAGTGTTTCTTATCGACATACCGAGGGTTCGACACCATTTAGGTCAAGAATTGCGTATCAGTGCCGTAACTCTACTTAAAGAGGGCCTTTCTCAGCGGAGTGTGGCCAACAGGCTTCAAGTGTCACAGCGAGCCATTCAAAATCTATGGAGTCGTTACCAAGAGACTGAAAATTTATCAAGAAGACCAGGAAGTGGGAGACAGCGTTCAACCACTGTGAGAGAAGAACGATTTATAGCCAGGACAGCCCTGCAGGAACGGTTGACATCCGGCCCCCGCGTACAAATGGACCTCCAGGAGTACTCGAACACAGTTATAAGTGCTCAAACTATTCGCAATAGATTGAGAGAGGTACAAATTCGCTCTAGGAGAAATGTTCGTAAACCTAAACTTAGTTCTGGACACCGCGCTGCAAGATTAAGGTGGGCTAGAGAACACCTGCACTGGACTGATGAGGAATGGAAGTGTGTGCTCTTCTCGGATGAATGTAAAGTGAAATTTGAAAGCGACGATAGACGTATTTGAGTGTTCCGATGCTCAGGAGAGAAGTTTCACAGATCTTGTAATCATGAAGCAGATCCAAATGGGGGACCAAGTGTTATGGTGTGGGTTGGCATCAGTAGCAGCGGGAAAATCGATGTGGTTTTCCTTGTTGACGAAACGGTAACCTCTCAACTTTGTGTGGATAATGTCATCGTTCCCCATGTGCTTCCATTTAGCGAAAGAACCGGGCCCAACTTTATCTTCATGCATGATAATGCCAGCCCCCATACGGCAAGAGCCACTGTTGAGGTATTACAAGCAGCGGGGATCAGAGTTCTCAGCTGGCCAGCGATAAGGCCAGACTTCAATCCTATTGAACATGCATGGGATTACCTTAAGAGGGAGATTTAAAACCCTAAAAGACCAGATCCAGACTCAAGATCAGCTCATGGAGGCGTTAACAGCTGCATGGAACAGGATTCCGGAAGAGCGCATCCATGTACTCATCCAAAGCATGCCAAGAAGAGTCCAGTCATGTGTAACAGATCGTGGAGGTCACACTCGGTACTAAGAAGCCGATAAATTTCAATTCCTTCTTGATATGCTGTTGTGATGGTTGAACAAGCGTCTTAACTTTTATTCTCAAGTTTGTTCTAAAATGACCATTTTCAAAAAATAAATAAAAATCTTGAATTTTTTAATAAAAACTCGTTTGTTTTTATCAAAATAGTTAGAGAAGAATGTATTGGAGTAATTTCAACATTTTATTTCATATTTAAACCTATACATTTGAAGTAGTAGGTCCGAATCTCTAAAAATACTTGTGGCCCTTATTTTGTTTTGCTTAGTGTACATAAATGTTACATACTTTTAATATATGTACATTCAAGGGATTAACTTCATGGATTTGAATCCGAGACATGAATTGTTTTTACTTCATGAATATGAAAGAAAAGCAACATTAGAGGTAGTCACTGTGGCAGAGCGAGTTAGCGCGCTAGGTATTGCACACATGGTGACCTGGGTTCGATTCCCAGCGGGGGAGGATTTTTTCTGCTCTGTACTTGGATGTTCGGGGTCCACTCATACCTCGTGAGGAAAAATGAGTAGCTGCTTTAATGTGAAGTAGCGACCAGTGGCAGAATCTTAGGCAAAAAAATAATACAAGATATTGTAAATTAAAGTGGTAAAGTCCTTTGATTCTCCGCTACCCACTAAAATTGTTACATAATAACACAAAGAAAAAGCATTATTATATTATTATTATAAAAGCAACATTAGACACGAAATGTGTTCTGTGTTGCAGCTTGCCCATCCCGAGACATCACAAAACAATTACAGCCTACTCGTAGGTGCTTGGTTGTAGAGGAGTACCGAATAATATGTCTTAACCTCCTCCTTTTGCTTTGACTTTTCCCAACCTTCTTGGGATTGGCAAATTTAATTGATTATTGAACAAAATTGGTCAACTGTGTGTCTTAACTTGGCGTATTTATATCGTTGTCTTCTGTAAGCCACTTTCTTTTAACTTACTAAAAGGTCATGTATAATTTGTTTAGAAACTCCATTTATATAATATATAATACATTTATATAATACATATTATGTGTCTTAATTTATATAATACATATTATTTTTTATGTTTACTAGAACTGCATGTATTTTTTTATGCTTTTTCAATCTTTCGACTTTCAGTTCACAGGTCTTTTTGGGGTATAAAAAAATCCGAAAAAACGGATTGCAGATCCGGGCTGGAAATGTGGTCAGTAATCTACCATTTTTTTTTTCTGGCCCACCCTGTATAAGAGCAATACACTAACCGACTAGCCAAATCTTTGACCGACTTTCACATTGCTTATCGCTATTTTGGTCAAGATCAAAGTGTTTTTAGTATGTGCGATAGCATTAATCGGATCTTTAAATCAAAGGCCTTGTATCTTCACGTTGAGGTTAGCGTTGTGTGACCTAGAACAGGTCCGTGAAATGTCAAAGTGGGACTTTCTGCGCCTCCACCGTTGGATTCGTCGTTGGAGCTATAGCTACTAAGGTATGTACAATTGTACATACATGTACGGTACACGTACAGTGATAAAAAACGGCGCAGGTTTCTGTCACACACCGGAAGATTAACATCCCGCCGTCAGCAACAAGATAAAGAGCCGCTCATAAATTTCCATTAGGAAATAAATATTAAAACAAATCTCGCGGAACAAAATGTCATTTTTTGCAACCCTCTAAAACTTTTTCAACATTTTGCTACTTGGCGCAAAGTTACTCGCTTGATCTCAATTCCCGCTGACATTGCTTTCTTACTCGTTCTGTCTCACTCAATCCTTATCTTACATTATATATTTTGGCTCGACTCTTTTACCTTTTCCTCTAAATTAACTATCATTTTTCCACTATTTTAGACTTCAATGCCCAGGAGAGAGGAAAAGACACCTGTCTCACGATGGTGGCAGGATTTTTTTTTTTTACATACATCTACAATTCTACACTGATATATCCTTCGGGAGGATATATCAGCAATAACTGATGTGTACTTATATTTAACTATATAATGAGTGGTGGCCTATGAACAGTGTTGTTATACCTGTCCATGGCGCGGACTATAGGGGATTTGAACATATATGTTTCTTTTCTGTTTGGTATTTCAAAAAAATGATTTTGATTTTCCCTAAGTCTGGTGTCGGGTATCTTTACGGTAAGTTTGTTTTTTTATATAGGGACAGTTAATTTGTGTGGGTTCCCGGATCTATTGACGTCCAATAACTTGAATTGAGGATTAGCATCCTGTTAAAGGAGGTCAGGGTAGATTTACCATCTTTCACTTGGTCAGTACTAGCTCCATACTCCATACAGTCACCTCACTTAGCCGCAGTTGGGTCAAATATGCTTACTTCTTCTTGAGTATTTTAATTGCACAACGGTTTCTCTTTTGTCCAACATAAATGAGTGAACCATGACTAGATTTGACTGATTTTTCACGCAAAATAAATTTTATATATTTGGTTCACCCAGTATAAATAATATGTATAAAGGTTTCTGTGGTAAATAAAAGAGCGAGGACTAGAGAATAAATTTCAAATAATTCATTCCGACATTTTAAATTTTCATTTTCTGTTCGAGACAAAGCATTTTCTTGAACATTTCTTCTCCTTATTAGGTTTCTCCTCCTCTCTTTCATTTACTCCTTCTATTTATTTTGAGCCCCAGGCAGTGTCGATGCGTGGAAAAAAATCTTCTCCTTTATAGAAAAAAAAGAGAAAGCTAGCTATAAACAGGTCGAGCAGAGGCATTGTAAATAAATTATTCTTTTTTTTTCTAATCTTGGCCCTGAAACTTGCTCTGTCTTACGTGAATCTAAATTAAATATTTCAACAACAACAAAAAATATGTAAGACACAGAAATTTTCACTGGGACGATTAAAAAAATAGGAACAATTTACTGTTGATGAAAAGCTTGAAGGGCTAACCTATTATCTTTCAGTCATAACAAACCTCAGTAGCTTGCTCGATAAGGCGGTGGACTTGTAACTTGGAGGTCAATGGTTCAAGTTCCGGTTTGAACGTAGATTCAGTAAAGCCAAGTTTGAGTAGTTGTGGTATCACGAAAGTGATTAACACAAATATGATAATATATTATCTATCAGTTATTCCTGCTGTGGTCGCATCTAGAAATGTGAGTAGTAGGCAAGATTTCTACGTTAATACCTGGAAATTAGGAGTAAAATTTCAATATCGTTCCAAAAGCTTAAACAGGTTTGGCGT
Organism: Bactericera cockerelli; assembly: GCA_024516035.1. NCBI lineage: Eukaryota > Metazoa > Arthropoda > Insecta > Hemiptera > Triozidae > Bactericera > Bactericera cockerelli. Next base: position 13,517,671 of record CM044960.1, read on the forward strand.
AAATAAAATATATTTGATTCATTTTATTCAACGCTACGGGCATGTCCCTCTGTTGGGAAGCATTTTTGCATGTTTTGTTATAAAATTGCCCCTCTGAAATGGTCCACAAAACATGTGATTTCCGAATTTATATACTTTTTTGAGTCACCCTGTAGATCAGATTCGGAAAATTTCGATGTTTTGCGTATCACTTTAATGTATGCAAGTTAAAAGTTTAGACAAAGACGTAGGTGAGGACTGTAACGAGTAATACCGTTATGATAGAATCTATAGTTTTTCAATTAAACCCCCAAAGCGTGCCACAGCCACGACACTGAGGGCTTCTCTCGCGCTCAAATGTTACATCAGGTTACAAGCTTCCCCTGATTCAACATAGCTCACCCTCTACTCAGGAAAACAATCTATGAAAGTCGAGAAGGAAAAATAACATATTGAAATAAGGGGTTTTCTTTTTCACATTTTCTTCTGGTAAAGGGATTCCCCCATTTCAGTTCAAATTTCTTTCCTAAACAGTGATTTCACAAGTTTGTTCGACAGGATGAAAATAGCAAGTTAAAACCTGTAGTGCTTCAACCTCCGCGGTGATGTCATTGTGACAACTTCCGCGGGTTCCAGTGGGCGTAACTTCGAATCCCTGGTTGAACATATTTCATTAGCCCATGGACCCCAAACTTTTAGAGTGGCTGCTGACTACGAAAATTAATAGTTTATTTTATGTAGGTATAAATGTAGGTATAATAATATAATCTAAAAACTCATGAAAATTTTAACACTGCCATGCTTTACACTAGGTAAACCTACTTGCTTTTGATCAAATATTTTGAGAAAAGCTGCATTGTGTCATCCATAATGTTATCTATTATGCTTATGAAATACTCATCGATCAGAAGTAGATGTTGTGTTGGCGATTCATGTAGAATTCTACAAAGAAGGGAAGTGAGGCTTGCAGGCTTGAATCTAAGATGGAACATAAATGGGGCGAAGGCTATAATTTTTCAACTTTTTGTTTGTATAAAAGTAGAATGTCATCATTTCGGTGGGTAGCATCGACTTTGCGAGAGCTAATTCTAATGCATCATATCTCCAATCAACCATCATCGGTCAATATCAATATCGTAATGGCGCCACTGTTTGTTGCTATTCTACAACTACCCCAATTGTCCTCACGAGGATAGGATAAGCCTCAACATCCAATGTGCAGACTGGAAAAAATTCCCGCCGTGATTCGATCCCGGGTCACCTGGAGTGCAAGGCGAACATGCTACCGCTAGACGAAGGTGACTACTCCATAAAAACAAAATATTTTGTCTTAGTAATTATTCCTTATTGTAATAAATATATTGTAATAAATAGCTATTGAACTTTTCTTGTATTTTTTTCTGACATGAATAGCGGAAATATCCCTCGTGAATATCTGCCTGGGTGTTGCGAGTGTTGAGGGGGCCGCATGGGGTAAGAGGTGGAATGCTTATAACTTATTCATACTCACCAAATGGTGACTTCTGTTGAGTGATGGGGGGTGCGCCACACATGTGCACAGGGCGAATTGTATGGCATGAGAGTTTAGAATACGATAGTTATTTGTGTATTTTCCCCACCGAACTATAAAAACAGGATTAACTTTAAGATTAGCCATCAGACTGTCCCACAAGTTGGATTGTAGTCAGGTATGATTATGATTGGTTGAAACTTGGAACTCCGACTTGGGGGAGGGTCTTAAACTTAGTTTTTTTTTGTTCGGCCTTAAATTTAGTAAAAAATCCTGTTCGACTCTTCTGACGTGACATAAATGCTCACTGACCAATTGACTCATTATTTTACTGACTGATCACTGAAGCTCCATAATGTCAATTTGGAAGACAGGGTTGGCAGTATAGTCACTGAGACCGTACTGATTAGCATTCAAGACTCAAGTGGTGATTTAGAATCATACATACCTATTTATACTTATTAATGGTGTGTATGGCCTCTATAATTTAATAAAGATAGCTAGATAGATACTTATTACAAAGATAGATACTTATTCCTAAATATGCCTGTTGTATCCTTCTTCTTCTTCTTTCGAATTGCCTTTTCCCAATCCTACTTGGAATCGGCATTTTTCAACCTCATGGTTGAGGTTGGTTGATTGTCTTGGGAATTGTACCAGCTACCCACATTAACCTCACCCAATCTGGGTGGGGCAAGAAATGCCACCCTCACGTGTTTGGAGGGAACAGCATTTTCTGTGTGAAAAGTTACGCCACGGAGGCTGGCGTGACGGTGGTGACATCAATTGATGTCAGTTGATACACAGTACATATTATACAAGAAGAAGAAGAAGAAGGAGAAGAAAAAAAGCGAATTTGAAACTTACTTTCAGAGAAGAAAAAATAACTATATATTATGACCTCACCATTTTTCGTGTCTCAATTCGACTTTTCAAACTTTCCAAGAAGAAGAAGAAAAAATAAAAAAAACTTCAGCTCGGGATATTTACTATAGGTACCTAACTATTCTATAACTACTGGATACCTACCTACACACTATTCAATTTTATTCATGTTTAGAAAAATAGAAAGTAAAGTAGAACATTTTTATTTATTTATGAAAGACAAGTCCACGTGTGTAACTTACATGTATAGATATTATGAATGTTTTAGTTTGCTTTATGAATCTGACTTATTTATTTAAACAGTTTATCAGGACAGGCAATAGAGATCCCCTCTATTGACTATTGGATAACTGTCATGAAATGTTTTTTTTCCTAAAAGTTGCAGTTATAGAGATAGTGTTGTAACAAATTTGTTCAGGGGCCACCGATTTCTTCTTCTTCTTCTTCTTCTTTTTCTACGTCTTTTCCCACTCAAGTGGGGTCGACATTTCTTGACAGCCTTTTCCATGTCTCTCGATTTTGTGCCAGACTCACGTTTAAATTTTTCTCTCTTAAGTCCTGTTTCACTTTATCTCCGAATCTCATTTTAGGTCTTCCTCTATTTCTCTTTCCTCTAACTTCCATGTCTCTCACTCTCTTTCCAACATAATCTTCATTTCTTCTTTCCACATGTCCAAACCATTGAAGTCTCCTCTCCTGCACTTTCTTTGCAATCTCAGTCACTTTCACTGTCCCTCGTATTCTTGTATTTCTGATCCTATCCATCCTGGTTACACCACACATCCATCTCAACATTCTCATCTCTGCTACATTCATTCTATTTTCTTGTCTCTTCTTGATTGGCCATGTTTCAGCTCCATACATCATTGCTGGTCTCACTACTGTTTTATATATGAATCCTTTGTTCCTTACGCTGATTCTCTTGTCACATAACACTCCTGACATTTTTCTCCAGTTCATCCATCCTGCATTTATCCTGCTCGTAATTTCTTCGTCCAATTCTCCATCCATGCATACAATTGATCCTAGGTACTTGAACTTCTTCACTTTTTCCAGACATACTCCTCCAAGTTTCACTCTTACTTCTTCTACAATGTCATCTGCATCTTCTTCATTACTTTCTTGCTCTTGTATCTTGTCTGTGAGATGTAGGTGTACAGTTTTATTTACGTTTATTTTCAGTCCTCTTTCTTCTAGTTTTGTTTGCCATACATTTACTTTGTTCTCAATACTTTCTCTATCCGGATCACACAACACAATATCGTCTGCAAACATCATGGACCAGGGTGCTTCCTCTCGAGTGTCTTCTGTTATGCAGTCAATCACCAAGTCAAATAGGTAAGGGCTCAGCACAGATCCTTGATGTAGGCCGACGTTCACATTCATACTGCCACTCATTCCCACTGAACTTCTCACTCTGGTTCTCGCTCCTTTATACATATCTTGGATTAATCTCACATATTTCTCTGGTACATTCTTCTTTCTCAAGCATCTCCATACTTCTTGTCTTGGTATCCTATCGTACGCTTTTTCTAGGTCTATAAAGGTTAGGTGTAGGTCTTTCTTCTTCTCTCTGTACTTTTCCATCAACTGACGTAACGCAAAAACAGCATCCATCGTACATCTCCCTGGCATGAAACCAAACTGTTCTTCTCCAATGTTTGTTTCTTTCCTTATCCTTGTGTCAACTATCCTTTCCCATATCTTCATCGTGTGTGATATCAGTTTTATTCCTCTATAGTTTTAATGATCTTAAAAGGTACTATTTCGGAAAGTAGGTAGGTATAGAAAGTTCAATTGATGTCCTTGTTGTTAGTCTACTTCTAAAGACATGGTATGACAAAAAAAAAAGAAGCAGAGGAAAAACAAATGCCAATTCTCAGGTTAATATTTCGACCCGACACTAACCCCCCCCCCCCCCCCCCATGAGCAATGGTGGTTAGAAAATAAAACACAAGTAGCCACATAGATAAACAAATGGTTACACACTTACCGTCGGATCGGTTCGCTATGCCTCCCTTCTTGTCATGCTTGCCCATCTCTCCGCCTTCGTCTCCGCCCCCTCCCTAGACTCCTCCCCCTCCCTAGACTCCTCCTCCTCTCGTCCACCCCCCCTCAAGCCGCTACGCCATTCAGCCCGCCTGGCCCTGGCTCGCCGAAAACAGGACGGGGGAGGAAGTCGAACCCGCGGCCTTCGAGTTGCTGGACCGCGCGAGATTCACGTCTTTCTCATCGAGTTGAAAATGAGTAGGTTCATAATAAAGATTTTTGTATTTAAAAAACTGTGGATGTTTTTTTGGGTAAGATTTAAAATTTTAGTGCTGGATTTAGTTGAGGTTTTTGAATATGGCTAAGGGGAAGAGATGTGTTAAAACCAGTTATTTTATAATATTATATGATGGGTTGTTTTATGTTTTTGAAAAATGGTATTTCCTTCCTTAGCTATTTTAATGCTGGAAAGAAATGTATTAAATTCATAACCAATTTTTTGTAACAACGTAATAATAAGACTCTGAGACTTAGGTGGTTGAAAATGCTTTGAGGATTAACCTCGCCTGGTGGTTACCTTCCACTAAGGAGTGTTATTATTATTATTACTATACAAGTGTTTTTTTCCCTCTTTCTAACGTGAAAATCTTTGTATGATAATCAGAAAATTTTACATGAGATTCTACAACTCTACAATTTACAGCAGAGGGTTTTTGAGAACTCTGTGTTATCACAAGAGTGACGTCACTATTATTGAAACCCGAAAACTTATTCAAAACCAAACCCAACGTTTCAAATGACAGAGATGTTAAAGAGACGTTTCGTATAAGAAAAACTCGAACCTGACCTCCAAGTCCGCTATCCAATTGATGGTGCTACACAGGCCAATACCTTGGTTTTACAGAAAATAGGTCTTGACTTCATAAATTACCACCTCAAGTCAGTGGCGGCTCCTGACTTCAAGACTAGGTGAAGACAAATTATACCCAGAAGTATTGAAAAAATAAAATTATTAATTTATCAGATCTTAGTTCTTATGGTCTCATAAACACAGCCCATTGTAAGTTATGGCTGTTTCCCTGCAGAGCATGATTTTCTCTCATACCAGTTTTGCATCATATAAGTTTTTATAGGTACTTTTTTTGGAGAACACTTGGTACTTAATAAATAAACAAGGCCAGCAGAACAATTTGTCAACACTTGAGCTGGTACACAGCCATTCATTTTTCATAAGCCATTCAGGCTTGAACTGTATGGCTGTGGGGCAGGCATTTGCTTTACTTTTTTAGTGGTGGTTATAGTAATTGGAGATCCAGTAATCATAATATCTTTCTTATCCTCATTACTTCTTAATCTGAATGGGGTTACTTTTAATGTTTGAACCCCATGATTTTGTGGGGATCTCATTGTTTCTTTGAAATATTGTTATTAATTATTCATCTTAATAAAAAATATTTATTCATCTTAATAAAAAATATTTATTCATCTTAATAAAAAATATTAACTAAAAGTTGGTAAAAAGGAATTAAAATAAAAATATTAGGATTATACCTCAGTAGTTAGAACTAGGAAGGAAAGAAAGTTAGTTGAAGACTAAAAATTACAATCCAAAACTGGAAGAAAATCCACCACCAGATTACAAAATAAATCTAAGAAAACATACTTACTACAAATATAAAATCAGCTTAAATTTGTGTTACCATTGATGTTTAAATGACTAGGTATTTAAGAAAAACACAGATATTGCCTTATAATTTTAAGTACTTCACTGGAAGCTGTGTGCTTAGCTACCTGCAACCTGCATAATTATAATGTTATTTCTGACACTGAAAGAAGTACATAGCTACTTCATATTCAACTTATTATGAAAAGCACAGGTCAGATCAGGTAGGAATAATGTTTCTATCCTGTATCAAATACTGGGAAATAACTTTATTAACTAGTTACACCAATTAAAAGTCACTTGATTACCGTTGAAAAGATTATTTTGAAAATGGTCTAATAAAATTTAAAAAGTGAGCGACAAGTTTTGTTTACATTCTAAAGATAAGAGATACAATGTTGCCAAGTTAATTTCATTGCTAAATTTCTACAAACTTCAAGAGCTATATTTTAAATTTAAAGAAATCCCTCAAATCATGTAAGACGTATTTATTTATTTAAAAAAATAATACTACACCGCCTGAACAGAATTTTCTCTTGAGAATTTCATTTCAACACGTCTAATTTCATGATTTTTTTTAAAGTGGTTCCATAGTCAGGATCTTAAACAGGACCACCATTGTCCCTATTTAAAAACTTCTTGGAACAACTAGATACCAGATTATCTTATTTGGCTCAATTTCGGTACCTACATTAAATAATTATTTCCGAGATTTGACTTCAATCGAGATGTCCTTTTTAATACTACATACAGGGTGTCCCACCAAACTTGGACACCTCAAATTACTCGGCCCCTGAAAGAGTTTTTGAAAAATAAAAAAATCTAGGGTACATGTGCTAATTATGCGGTTTCAGTTATGAAATTTTTTTTATACAGGGTGGTTCGAAAGTCAGAAATTGAGGTGTCAACTTTCGATTTTTAAATGGATCGACCTGAATTTTATTTGATAATTTTACTTCTAAATGATTCCTGAGTACTTTTTTAAACAAAAATATTACATACAGGGTGGTTTTTTTTCGACCAATTTTTTTTCTAAATCTTGAATAATTCAAGTTTGGTTAATTTTTCGATAACAAGAATAGAATGTGTTTGTGTAATGAATACACGCACTTTCAATTGGCATCAAAAAAATTTATACAGGGTGGTTCACAAGTGAAATAATGACTTGATTTTTTTTAAAACCGAGTTTTTTTAATTTTTTATTTAGGATTAATAATTCTCGTCTAATTTTACACATTTTTCGTTAGTCATATCGAAAAACAAAACTAAAGTGTTGTACAGGGTGAGACATAATTTTTTTGTAACACCCTGTATATGGGCAGTCAAAGAGACGCAAAATTCAATATAAAGACTAAATATGCAAGAAAAACTTTGATTTTTAATTAAACTAAAAAGTTATGGTGTTTTAACTAATATTGTCGCATGGACCACCCTGTAGATATTTTCTTAAACTATCATGTAGGTACTCTAAGTTGTATAAAATTTAACGAACACTTCGAATCATGTGGGAAAAACAAGTAAAAAACACGAATTTGAAGCCATTTTCAATTTGGTGTCCACACTGAATGATTTTAAAACTTGAAATAAAAAGTAGGTAGGTGTAGACACAAAATTGAGCATGGCTTTTTGAATTCATTTTTTTCTTTCAGATTTGGACTCCTCGTTGAATTTTAGACAGTTTTGACTACCCATATGATGGTTTAAGAAAATATCTACAGGGTGGTCCATGCGACAATATTAGTTAAAACACCATAACTTTTTAGTTTAATTAAAAATCAAAGTTTTTCTTGCATATTTAGTCTTTATATTGAATTTTGCGTCTCTTTGACTGCCCATATACAGGGTGTTACAAAAAAATTATGTCTCACCCTGTACAACACTTTAGTTTTGTTTTTCGATATGACTAACGAAAAATGTGTAAAATTAGACGAGAATTATTAATCCTAAATAAAAAATTAAAAAAACTCGGTTTTAAAAAAAATCAAGTCATTATTTCACTTGTGAACCACCCTGTATAAATTTTTTTGATGCCAATTGAAAGTGCGTGTATTAATTACACAAACACATTCTATTTTTGTTATCGAAAAAATTAACCGAACTTGAGTTATTCAAGATTTAGAAAAAAAATTGGTCGAAAAAAAACCACCCTGTATGTAATATTTTTGTTTAAAAAAGTACTCAGAAATCATTTAGAAGTAAAATTATCAAATAAAATTCAGGTCGATCCATTTAAAAATCGAAAGTTGACACCTCAATTTCTGACTTTTGAACCACCCTGTATAAAAAAAATTTCATAACTGAAACCGCATAATTAGCACATGTACCCTAGATTTTTTTATTTTTCAAAAACTCTTTCAGGGGCCGAGTAATTTGAGGTGTCCAAGTTTGGTGGGACACCCTGTATAGTTGACAAGATACATAAAATATAGTTAAAAATTTATTGGTATCGGCTATCGTTTAGGAACTATGTACAAAACTAGAACCCAAAAAATGAGAAATAATATCCAAAATTCCTGACACAAAATCCTACTTTCCTAGCGCCTACGTTATTATTATTATTATTTTTTTTTTTTTTAATATTACAAGATTGTGCTAGATATGGGAGGCTAAATCATTGACTGGTTTCCTAGGTCTGGCATAATGCTACTGGCAACAATGTTAATATCAAAAACATCGCACATGGTATGTGGCTTCGTGACATTTCGTATGAGGTCGTGTAGATAATGTAAACTGAATACAACTGAAGACTGTCCTCAGTAGCATATTACATAGATATAGTTCTTGCCTAATATTTCATGATACCTACTTGGAAATACTCAACTCTGATTGGTTGATTCAAGGACAACTGAAGACAATTTCGAATTGTCTTCACATTTGGTGTTCTCCTTGGAAAGTAACATGAAATGTTAAGCAGCATTGATCTATTTTACACAAAGCTTACTCTTTTTTTTTTTTTTTCTTTGAGTTGGATCAATTGTGCCATGTTCAAGGGATTATGAGTAGTGTTTTCACTGTTCAAAATTAGGTGAAAATGTCTTCAGTGTCTTCACCCGACGAGCCGCCACTGCCTCAAGTTAGGGTCGTCAACTACTTGGGTGAATGTGTGAAAAACCTGAATGGCAGCATGTATAATATCTCTTCGAAAAACTGAGATCACAAAGGAATTGAAAGATAATTATATTTGAGGAGACAAGAGAACACAACACAAATGAATAGGAGGAAAAATAATGTATTTTCCAAAGGACTTGTATCGGAACGTAAAGAAAAAAAATCTGGTGTAAACATCACACGACTTTCCTTATACCCCAAAAAGGAGTCGAATTCCGCCACTGGTGACTCAACGGTAACAGATAACTAAAAACCAATGCCAAATTCGTAATCAGCACTTCAAAATCATTGAATTTGATATGTCACATCCCCCATGTAGGATGAATAATAAAAAATCTGGTGTAAACATCACACGACTTTCCTTATCATATTAGGAATGGAAACGGGACCAAAAGCCCCTGGTGACTTAAAAGTAACATTTATCTAAAAATTAACATCAAATTCGTAATCAGCACCTTAAAATCATTGGATTTGATATGTCACAACTCCCATCTAGGATGAATACTAAAAAAGTTAGTCCAAGCGGGTCCCCCACAAAATACCGGTAAATTGGGGCCGAGTTAAAAAAAAGTTCAAGATATCAAAAAAATGATTAGAATAGACTCCCATTATTTTTTTAATCTAAGAAAATGTTGTTCTCTAACTTTTTTTGTATCTTTAACCAATTCATAGAAACGGCGCTTGCGGCCAATATTTGCGGCCCTGCGGCCGCATTCTGCGGCCGATTGCAACCAAAAGTTTCGTGGTTCGTCTGGTGTATAAAATTAATTTCCATACCAAATTTCAAGTCTCTAGCTCTTACCGTTCTTGAGATATCCTGTTCACACACAGACACACAGACACACAGACAGACACACAGACAGACGCACGGACCAATGGCTGAAAACAACTTTTTTGGTATCCTGAGGCTATGATTCGTCCAGAAATGTGAAAAACTGGGTAGGTCAAATTTTCGACGAATACAATACTTTCCTTATTATAGGATAAGGAAAGTAAAAAGTTAGTCAAAGCGGGTCCCCCCCAAATACCGGTAAATTGGGGCCGAGTTCCAAAAAGTTCAAGATATCAAAAAAATGATCAGAATAGACCCCTATTATTTTTTTAATCTAAGAAAATGTTGTTCTCTAAAAAAAATTGTATCTTTAACCAATTTAAAGAAGCGGCGCTTGCGGCTAGCATTGGCGGCCCTGTGGCCGCAGAATGCGGCCAATTTCAACCAAAAGTTTCGTGGTTCGTCTGGTGTATAAAATTAATTTGTGTACCAAATTTCAAGTCTCTAGCTTTTACCGTTCTTGAGATATCCTGTTCACACACACACAGACAGACAGACAGACAGACAGACAGACAGACGCACGGACCAATGGCTGAAAACAACTTTTTTGGTATCCTGAGGCCATGATTCGTCCAGAAATGTGAAAAACTGGGTAGGTCAAATTTTCGACGAATACAATACTTTCCTTATAATAAGATAAGGAAAGTAAAAATATTCAGAACGTAAAGAAACAAAATCACTACCTATTACTTGCTTGCTTTTGTGTTGGGTTTTTATTTCTTCTTTCTGTCTTTGTTTTTCTACTCTAGGGTGGAAATCTGTGAACAAAAGAGCGGGGGAAGGAAAATTAGTAAGTACAAGTATAGAGGGAAGTGGCTATATTGGGACCTCGTAGATTTATTAAAGGAATTCTGTACTATATTTATATGGTATTGTTTGTTGTATATCTTAGAAAAAACAATAACCATAATATATTTTACTGTGAATAAAGGCTATTCAGCATCTTAAAAAGGTCAAATTACTTAAGATAAAACACATAAAATTACATATGCAAACTAGAACGACCAATTTTCGCCCATCTTACAATAAATTTTCATCAATCAATTCTTGGTAACTCAACAGTGCTTTAGAAGGCAGAAAATCTTCAACATTAGATTTGCATTTTAATGAGGTAGAAGGAATTGCTTCTGTATGAAATGGTATTTTGTTTAAAATTTCCCAACGACTTGGTAGTTTACCGGCTTATATAAATGAGGATCAAATTTTAATAGGGGTGCCATTTTGGCTCCTACCCCCCTATTGCTAGAAGGAAGAGAAAAGAAGAGCGATACGGTTCGACTATGTTTTGAAAGAAGAGGGAAAAAAGCAATTAGTAAAATTAAAAAAGCGACATGCTGATATTATTATAAATGTAAATATACATAATTAAAAATATATAATTATTGTGTGAGAGGAACACCTTTTCAAATTTAAAGCTGTGCATTTCCATTATTTAAGTAAGCATAAGATTGGTGTGCTTCATTCAGCTTCTCAGTGAAAAACAGAAAGTCAAATTTGTAGTCACCGTTGCCAAGTGAGTTAGCGCACTGGGCTTTGCACGCATCGTGACTTGGGTTCGATCCCCAGCGGGACTGGCATTTTTTCTGTACTTCTATGTTCAGGTTCACTTATACCTCGTGAGGAAAAATGACTAACTACTACTTGTATGAGTAATGACCAGCGGCGGCATTACCAGAGTAAAAAGAATTTAATGTAATAGAATTCGAAAAGTGAAGGAGGCCTTTAGTATTAATGATGTTGCGCTACCCACAAAAATTATGAAGAGACCTTGTTCTTCACCACAAATAAAAATCATACTTACAAAAAATCATACAGAAAGTCAAATTACATACTCGTACATGTCGGCGGTAATTTTTTTTGGAGTCAGTCTATTAATGCTTTGGCTGGACGCTTATTTCAAAAACAGGCTCTTTGTAAATACATTCAAATGCAGGATTTTGAATTAAAAGTAGCTGATTTAGCAGGGAGACTAAAATGACCAAGTTGCAGTTCAATTTTAAATGGCCTAGCTCGTCTCATTGTTGACATGATCAAATAGTTAAAATAACACAGTTAACTGATCAGTTGGTCTCTAGCTTTTTATTATTTTAAAGGTTCCTTCGAAAAAAAGAAAAAAAAAAAAAAAAAAAAAAAAAAAACAGGTACAGTACACTTCATCCAAACACAAAAACCACACCATTGACATGGAACATGCCTGGCTGGGGCATTGTGTACCCACCAACTTTATCCAGGTAAAGTTTAGTGAACTCAATATTTCCACCATCCACTGACACGAAACCAAAGTAGGCGGTGGACTGGTAGATACTTACATCTGATGAATTGTACGCTATACCACAGTTCTGACGTCAGACCTCAGTTTTTTCGACCACTTTATTGTTTTAAACAATTTAACCCTTCAAAGCTTTATTTTTGTTCTATCTTCAAATCTCGCCATTTTTACAGTTTCTATTGTAACATGAACACGGCGTTGATATTTTTCAGGAATTATTTTGATAGGACTCTCGAAAAATATCACCACCATTTTTAGCGTTGATGTTTTGCTGGAGTCCTATCAAAATAATTCCATCTATTTATTTTGTACCACGTTGCTCTACACCAGAAATTTTATCAATTTTATATTCATCTCACGACTCGAGACAAAAAATAATGATTTTGAATTTATATTAAAATGAAAATTTCTGCGTTTCTCTTTTTCTTTCTATTGCTATGCCCTCTTTTTTTCTTTCCTTTTCTCGCCTGAGTCCCTATTTTGATGAAAAATTAACCAGTGAATCTCTCCAGGCTCATACTTATTCCTTATTCTTTTCTAGAATTACTCGACGGAGATAGAATTCAGAAAATACAGAGTAAAGTGAACCATTTAGCCCTCGAATGACCTAGATTACAACAAGCATTAACAAAATAAAATAATTAGGTGCACAGGACCAAATACAAAAAACATACTAAAGTTAAAACTAGGGACAAAGATGTCAATATTGGTGAAGAACCAAAAATTTACTTCATTATGTAGACATAATAAGAGATTATTATTATTATACAACGCTTTATTAGGTATAAATGGACATTATGTACATATAAATAATTAATTTAACAATGAAAAAAAAATGGAAACAATATATACAATGAAAATGAAAAAGAATAGAAAATATAAAACAAAAACATAAGTCCTAACTAAAGGGCGGGGTTATTGCCTATGGCAATCTCTTCCACCCAACCCTTGGGTGAGATTCATCATTCATATTGCTTATTGATATAAGTATCTACATATTATAAGAACACTATGTTTATTTTAAGAGCACACGAATAGCTCAGTGGTTAAGCACTCGCTGGCCATGCGGAAGGTCCCGGGTTCGAAACCGCGCGCCGACAAAATTTTGTATTCAAAATTTGGTTACAGTTGTTTGTAAGCGATACCTTCTGGTGCGCTCGTGTTGACCCAGCACCTAAATGGGAAGTATTGTGTCACTTCTCGCCTATCAAAGGAGAGGCATACTACGGGATGGGCAGGCTACAACACATACCAAAAGCGTCTACAGTAGGTCCTGTTTCATGGCTACGAAATAAAAAAGCTATGAAACATTCATCTTAAAAAAATAAAAAAAATCAAGTGTAAATTCCCAAATATTTTGGATGCACAACTAGCAGCACGGGCACACAAAAATTAATGAGCATTCGTGTTAAAATAAACCAATGCTAAAAACAAGCCTAATAATGCTTCAAAAATAAGCTCTGTGGTTTTAGTTGTAACTCAGGGCGCAGTCAGGCTGTTTCTAGGAAAATAGGAAAATTCAAGCCACTTTGAAAAATCCAGACTGGAGAGGTTATTCAATATCCTCTCCCTTCCCCTGCAGGCCTTTCCCGCCCCTGCCCTCCTCAAGGTTTTAATATAAACCTTTGTTTGCTTAGATCCTCTTAGGAGTAATCGTCATGGGACAGAAAGACTCTTATATTAAAGAACTAAGAGAGATGAAGTGTGTGTGTTTTATGGTAGCAATGACGACCCCTACTTAGGGTCGGCATTGGTCAACTTCGTCCTCATGCTTGAGGTCGTTTGGTTTTTTGCACTCCTACTTCCACTTTTCACGGATGTCCTTCCAAACACCAAACCTGTTAAGGGTGCCAATGATTTTTGTTATTATCTTTTGGCCTGATAAGGCTAGTACCTTGTACCGTATCTGTTTAACGTCCCAAGCGACACGAGAGTCCCATTTTATTTGTAACATTTTTTTGTTGTTGTATATATTTTCTACATATTTTATTTGTAAGTTGAATATCATTTTTTATTTATTTGCAAATTTGTTAGATGAAGTTAATCTGTTTTTCAAGATCCAGCGTTGTGAATAAGTTTTATAGTAACTATTTATTATCTATGTTATAAGATCACCGCATTGGTATACTCACTCCCACACAAGGGTACATGAGCAACCTCTCTAAAATTTCCAAGCTTCAGCCTCGAATCATCTAACTTCAGGTTGCAAGTCCACAGCGTTAACCACAGAACTAATGAGGTCAGTTTATCTATATTATTATCAAGTATGTGGAGCTAACACCATGAGATAATACATCTTCACGGTATGGTAGCCTTCACACTCTGTAGTAACACCCTTGTGCAGGACATAGCTTCCTTTCAATTGTACTGGGCGCTTTGCCAGTAAAACTTTAACTATGGGGTAAAATAAACTCCAACTTATGGAGTTCCAACAGTCGTGGTACAAAAAACCCATTGTTTTTCATTGTCAAAGAAAAGAAGAGAGATAAAGTGGTGATTTTTTTCTTTCTTTTCTCTTGAGAAAACTTTTAAAAGTCTTTGTCTATGAATAATAAAATTATTCAATTTTCTGTTTCATAATAATTCGTGTCAAACTTGTGAACAACTCATTGTTTCTCCGCAAGTCCCCAACATCAGGATTCTGATCTATTTGTGAGGTGTGTGTTTTATTGTCCTTGTTTCAAGATTTTTCTTCCGATAAATTTCTATATTAGAAACCGGAAGTATTTTTAATTTTCAATTACTTTTTTTAATTTCCTTAATTTTAAGGAGATCATTTGCTTCATCAGTTTACTGTGACGGAAGAAAGATGTTTATTTATTATTATTTTCAAAAAGTTTAATTTTTTGTGTTTTAATAAGTTTAATTTTTGATAAAAATTTCCAATAGTCTTTTTTAAGAGTTTCATTCAAATTTCATTTTAAATTATTGATCCTCTATCTTTCTTTCCTCCCCTTTTTCCTTTATCTCTCTCTGCTTCATCTTGTTTGTCTTTTAGTTTTCCCTCTCTTACCTTCACCTCCTCCTCCCATCAATCTACAATAACACACCCTTTTTTCTCTCCCACCATCTCTGCCTCTCCCCTTCACTTCTCGAACTAGAATACAATTTGCATTCCATCTCAATGAATAGCAATGTACTTTACTTTTGTAAATACTCAAGATGCCGTTGTCAATTATGTAAATGTTAGACTGTAAATACATAAATATATACTCAAAGTAGGAGATACAAATGGAAATATCCCCTCCCTAACCAATGTTCAGATGTATACATTAATAATGTAAATAAACTAAATGTACACTAGTACATAATTTACACAATACACATAATACATTGTGAAATTTCCTCAAATGCAAATATTGTTACAATCATACAGAGAGGCTGAGATGGACTAAAGTTTCAACGAAAGGAAATGAGTCAAATCCTCTTCGGTTTTCAGACCTTTGAGAGTCCTTTATAGTGTGCGGATCCATTTGTTTCAAATTAAAGCAACACAATAAAATATTCCAATTCATTTGGTGGATAAATATCTTACAGTTTTATAATTTTCACACGAAAATTCAATATCATGCTTTAACTAGTGTGTGGCTAGGTATTTTTTTTTTTTTTTTAAAGATGAGTGTTTCACAGCCGTTTTTATTTCATAGCCATGAAACAGGAGCTACTGTAGACGCTTGTGGTCTGTGTTGTGGCCTGCCCATCCCGTAGTATGCCTCCCCTCTGATGGGCGAGAAGTGACACAATACTCGTACTTCCCAATTAGGTGCTGGGTCAACACGAGCGCACCGGAAGGTATCCCTTACAAACAATTGTAACCAAATTAAGAATACAATTTTTTGTCGGCACGAGGGATCGAACCCGGGACCTTCCGCATGGTAAGCGAGTGCATAACCACTTAGCTAATCGCGCGCTCTAAGTACCTATTATTATTTTCTTTTAAATAAAGTTCTTTTAGTATTATCTTCTCCTTTGGTTGCAAGGGGCTTATAATTGGTACTTTCCTAAAAGTAGACCGATTTCAGTAGCTCGATCGATAAAGAAGTGGACGTAAACAGGAGATTGATGGTTTTTAACAGTGTTTTTAAATGTGCAATATGTGCATTATGTGCAACCCGCAATTAGTAAAAACTTATTAGTAAAATATTACTAAAAATTCTATTAGTTGTAAAAAAAAAAACAAGAAACAAAAATAAATTGATAAGAAAAGAAATACATCAATTGCCTATAACATCAATATTTAATGATACCTTCTTTCACTTTCACTGCTTCCACACTTTCAATGGCTGTTTATGCTTAACTTTTTTGACATAATATATACATATACCCATGTATCTTTCATCCTCAACTCCACCCAGCTCGCATTCCACAAAATTGACTAAACTATTAAATCGGATACTCGACTTGGTTGATTAAATTTATTAATAAAACAATATTTTTCAGTCAGAACTGAACAGGCTGGAACAGAAGCATTATCTCAGTTGAAAGTTTCAACGAAGACTCTGGTGAGAGTCTAAAAGACATTGGGTGACAATAGGAAGCACTGCCAAGTTCTAGACAAACTTTCACTGCTTCCACACTTTCTAGTGTGATCATATTTTTATACTTAGTATAAAATGGATGTAAAAATCTGATGTCACTCTTGAGCTGGGAATTTGAGGTTAATACCTAGCCAAGGTAATTACTTCGCCCCGGATTAAAAAATATAATTTTAAAGAGGTATGCCATATTATGTATATTAATTTCTTTAAAAGATTTTGCGCGCTGATTGATTTGTAATGAAATAGAAAAAAATTATCTACGAATCAGTCAAATTCAAACTTTAGAAATCTAGCACTTACTTTTTATGAACGCCTTGAATTTGATAGATTATGCAATGCGCAATAAAAGAGCCATACCATGAAAGGTTGAAACGTGAAAGAGAAAAAGAAAAGAGATGGTGAAGGAGGGGATGACTAAAGAAGGTGTGAAAGAAGAAGATGCGTCTGAGGGATGAGCTAATGAGTGAAAGTTGAAAAGAGACAGAGAATGAAGGTTAGGATGAAAGAGAAAGAGAGAAGAAGGTGATAAATTGTCGCTAAAATGGGTTAATGGTCAGAAAACACAGAAGGACAGAGACAAAATAGCGCAGACACCATTAGTCCATTATCTTTCTCTCTCTTCCTCTCTCTCTTTCTCTCTCTCTCTCTCTCTCACACACACACACAAACAGACATTTTTTGTTGCTGTTGTACTTTAGACTAATCTCATGATAGGTTTCATTGGTTCATGGATTTACAATTGTACATAATTATTGTATATTCGAGGTAAGCTATAAATATTTAATAATAATTGTTGCGTGGAAATATTGCACCCGCTTATTCTGATATTAACTTCTAAGATTTTGGCTTCTATAATTCTTAGATGCCAAAATCTTAGGAGCCAAATAAAAATGGCTTAGGATGAAAAAAAGAAATTAAAAATAAAACAAATGATCTTTTATTATTATTTTATCAAGTAAAGATTTAGGTCCCAAATATATGAAACAGGATTAGATAATCTTAGTGGACAATATCCCTTAACTTTCACCTTGACAACAACTGGAAAAATTATACTCGTATATCTGCCAGTCTTTTTTAGCTTAAATTTTAACTCTGTGGCGTAGCGGAGCTGTAGCTGTAACCAGCCTTGGTGGCGGAAAATCTTGTTTTTAAATACCTATCGGTCAGCTGATAGAAGGATCATTTTAGATTAACTAATCATGTTTCATATTACGGCCTAAGGTTTCATATTATGAAACAGGATTAGTTAATCTTAGTGGACACTATCCATTAACCTTCACCTAACAACAACTGTAAAGGTATTATCCAAGCCGGGCTTTCTAGCAGTATATTATTCGCTTCGTGGCGGAAAATCTTGTTTCAGAATACCTATCGGTCAGCTTATGAAATCTAACGGTCGCGGGTCGGCTTCAATTTACTAATCCTGTCTCATAATACCGTCCACAGAAATGTTTTATTGACAGTAAGAGTATCTTTTTTTTTCTTTCGAAATGGGTATTATTTGTTTTTTTCTTTTTTTATAAAGTGTTCAACTAAAACGGTGTCACAGTTAAAACCATCGACAGCAACTTTACTAGAAAGTATACCCTGTTTCTTCTCTCCCTTTCTCTCTCTCTGTGTTGTTTAAAAAAATACTTTAAAATGCAAGAAAAACAACGGAACGTAACGAAAATCTCTTTTTGTTATTCATATTAAGGTAAAGAAGACTTAAAAATGTAGGAGTTTAAGTGAGATTTTCCTTTCTTTACCGTAGTGGAATGAGAAATCTAAAGAAGTGATAAAGGGGATGAAATACCTCAACAACTCAAGCTAAGTCACTGGCTTAATATAAGGGCCACTTGTAAATTATGCTTTTCTTGTAGAAACATTAAAAAAAGAAATATTCTCTGATTAAATTAAATAAATAAAATAGGATTAAATAGTATATTCTCAATTTTTATTCCGCCATTGATCACTAAACTGCTACACTTTGAACGGATAACCTCTAAAGTCAGCGACAAGAAAATGGCGGACAGCTTTGAAATCTATTTGAACAACATGTTCGCCCTGGAGGAGATCTCACTGGAGGAAGACATGACCTTGATGGATTTTATATGTCTTGCGTTCATCTTCTCAGCGGTATTACTGGTTGGCATGTGTGCAAACACCATTTACAACAGATACGCATGCGTCGTTAGTCAACGTTTAGTTCAACACAAATCCATCTTTAGTGAAGGTTCAATGATTCAACGGGTTCTTTCCCATGTGACGTCAACAATGGCAAGGTCTCCAATGACGACCTACCGAGAACTTCCGCAGCTCTCTGAGCATCCATTCAGCAAGGATATGTTGGCCTACTTGAACGGGACTTACTGGGGGCCTAGCACTTCCGGTATAAACTCGGCCTATCCTCGGAAAACTGTTCAGGTGGAGGACGCTTGGGAAGAATCACTCTCAACTTATGGACCTGAACAGAATCTGAATTTTGCTCGAAATTTAGACAGGTTTTCTGAAGAGGACGAGGACTCCAGGACGACCTGCAGCTTCCACTCCACCTCCCACCCGGACTCCCTGGACAACGAGCACTGCATCTTCTCCACCAGTAACATCAGCTACATCAGCTCTGATGAGATGGACGGCTTGGCGGAGCCTCCTGCTATGACGTGCGTTTTTAGAACACTAATGGCGACCGGTTTTCATGGATTTGTGGACTGAAAAAAAATTGTCTATGAAAAAATACGCTATATAATTTTAATTATTGTCTCATGCATTATTATTACTTCTAGGAAAATTAGTACTTCCCAACATTTTCAGTCCGTACAACAAAAGCCAATTTTATTTAGACACTTGTCTTTATGTTGCAGTATCAATATCAGTATAAACAGAAAAGTGAGAAGTTGTACTAGATGTACATGAATATCAGAACATACCTGGACAGCTGTTTCGAGCTTATTTGCTCTCATCAGCATGTTGTATGTATATCTCTTTATCTTCGTGAGTTAAAATGAGTCGATTAAGAAATGAGACAAAGTATCATAGGTTAAAATACGAAAATTATTAATAACTAGCCGTTTGCCCGTGCTTTGCAACGGGACTAAATTTCAAATTTACTAAGGCATGGCCATACTGCTGGACAGCAATGCCTTTTTGAACTTTTTATAATTTTTCTGGACAAAACGATGATGGTTTTGGGGGGGTCAATTCTGAGACATTTTTCGCTATCTCTTACCGTTTTGGCTAAACAACTCCGGACAAACAAACATAGGTAGGTAGGTAGGTAGGTAGGTAGTCCTTTTTTCTGTTTTTTATTAATAATAATTATAATATAAATACACACATAAATCATAAAAATACGAAGAGAAATATAAACATTTGCTATAACAGGGATGAACCTAATAACAAATAAACCGTCAGTAACCTTTCTTAGTAGTCATAGTAATAAGGTAGGTTTCTTTTCTAAAAAGAGGAAAATATTTGTAAGGATTTATTCAGAAGATAATCATTGTCTTCCTGAGGGAAACACTCTGTAATATAAGAGTTCCCCAAATTTGAACCCGGATAGTACAGGTTCTTGAATAATACAAAATATGCCTGTCGCAATATCATTATTTGTTCAAAGATTATCATTTCAATTTACATAATCTTACTTAGGAAAATACTTATACATCTACAATGAATCCGTAATAAAACAGTATTAGTATCTAGTTCAGCATGTTTTAGGCACCGCTGAAATATAGAACGTCATATATTTTGCTTGTACAACAGATTTTCTGACATGAATATCTACTCTTTTACATCATCCTCCTCTCTCTCTTTTCCATACCTGTCTTGTTCGCGTAGTCAAATAATGAAAAATGGGATACGACAGATAAAAAAAATTGAAAAAGAGGAAGGTGGTAGAGAAGTGAGGAGAAAAGGATAAAGGAGTGATGGGAGAGGGAGAAATTATGAGACTGAATAAGAGAGAGAAGGATAACAAAGGATTGAAAGAAAATGAAGAGGTAGGATCTGAACCTTTTGTTGCTTGTCAATCTCATCCTGCTGCTTGTTGCTGCGATATTGAGGAAAGCAACTTGAAATAATTTGGCAACAGATACCATGCTCTGCTACAACATTGAGGAAGTTATGATTTGTACATCGATGCAAAAGCTACTCAATTTTTTTTCAAGGTATTTTTTAAGGCTCTTGAATGACCTGTGAAATAGATGTTCACAAATAAAGAAGGAAGCCAGCGGAAATGAAACGTTGAAAACACCAGTTCTCATCCCACCACGGAAGTTAAACAACATCCAGCGTAGTGAGAACATGAATCGGTGACGAATTCTCATGCATGGTCATCACGGAAATTTACGTTCTACTTCGACCCCACTCAATCTAGATGAGCTTAATTTGAGTAACTGGGTTCTTTGCCCAGCGAATGGTGGGAAAAACCCGCCAGATAACCATATAGTGAAGGCAACGTTAACAAAAAAAAAAAAAAAAAAGAATGAGCTACTAGATTCGAAACTTCATTAAAGAGACTCAGAAAAATAATGTTTCCGTGGGGAATCGACCCCGATATTCTCTGCGTGCAATACAGAGTAAATAAATCACTACTTTTCACCAGCGAGGCTCGTAAATAAATTCTTTCTCCACGAAGTTTGAAAACAAAAGCAAAAACCACAAAGAGGAAACTGGCACATGGACGAAGCAGGTTTTCATATTTTTCCCTCGTTTTTTTTTCAGCTTTTTAGTTGAAATGGGCTCAAATTTTCAGTAAGTCAAAGGAAATTAAATACAGGTGTGGCGAGTGAGGGTATGGGAGGAGAGAGATAGAGGTAAAGAGGGGAAGAAAACACTTGAGGTATTTTTTTCTCCCAAGTTTTAAGTAGATAATGACTTTAAAGTATTTTTCAACAAGGAGAGAAAAAATGAGGCTCAACAAATTCCCAGGTCTAAAAACTTTGGCAGTTTGAGTGAGCTGGGGGCCCTGGAAAATGAAAATTCTGTCTCCTTACCTTCCCCATTCCATTCCTCTCATCGTTCCATCCTCGTCTCTCTGTCTTGATAATGGTATTTATACACTCACTCTAGTTTTACCGTTTTACTTTGGAACTGCCGTGTTGAAATTTCGTTTTCCCTCTCTCTCTTAATTTGATCTCTCTCTTCTCTTCTTCTAGACTGAAAATAGACCGAGGGAAACGAGAGAAAGTACTTTCTCTTAGTCTATCTTCCATGTTATTTTTCTGCTTTGATAGACTGACTTCTCACTTATAGCTCTGCTATTTCTCTTTGGAACTGCATTGTTGACATTTAAAAAATCGCTCATTCTTTCGTGCTCCTTTAATTTTCTCTTGTTCCCTAATATTTTATTATTATTTTCTCTAAATTCTTATTATCTTTTCTGTCTTTACCCAATCACTTCTAGTTGTAACATTTCACATTAGAACTGCCTTACATTGGAACATTCACACACACTATCTCAATATTTTTATTAGTAATCCTTTACAAAATTTGTCAAAGTACTTCAGTGTTTGATTATAATGCCACCTCTGGTCGGTATCCATACAAATAACTCGGTATGTGTGAACCCCTAACATCCAAGTACAGAGTAGATTAATTTTTATCCTGCCGGAGATCGAACCCGAGTCACCTTGTTTAAAAGCCTCATGTAAATTCTAAAGTGTCTCTCCATACATACATAATTGTGAGTACTGTACAATGTGATATACACATATATCTTTCTCGTGTTTAGCCTACTCCCTCAAACAGCCAGAACAGGCTCAAATTCCTTGCTTTTATGTATGGTGAACATAAAAAAAAGCCACCACATGTCACATAGTTTCAGCTTATGCTTAAAGAATAATAATCCTTTCCACAAGTCTCTTCTTTTTCTGAACTAAAAAGGATGCTTTGTTCAAGTACGCAACGGAGAATTTTTCTCCTCTTATTAATATAATAGTGGACTGAGTGTTAGTTTGGTTGAAATATTAAGTGGTAATCTAATGAACGTTGAGATTCCTGAAGCTATAACCCACCTAATGCATGCATTTTTCCTCATTTATTTACTCATTTGACCACATAGTACTGAAACCTAATACAACTGCTCCATTATACTGACATATAAATCCTTTGAAACAGTATAAATAACGAAAGTTACACTTATAATGCCACACTTAATGGTAAGAATCTAAGTATTTAATGGTAAGCATTTATTCGAAACTAATTTGGCACAAGTTCAATCACTATTAAATTCAAACCAACTAAGTGCCAAAGGAGTGCTATAAAATTTAATAATAATATACATAGTTAATAGTTAATACGTATACATGAGTATAAAATATTTAGGTTAATAGAACAATAACAACTATCCATGTTAAAATAAAATAAAAATTTCATTGCTAAAATAATGAAATAATGAAAATAATAGAAGATATCCCCATTTCAAAAACAATATTTCTTATTACAAATTGTAATATTTTGTTTGTTATAGCAGTTATAGTATGAAAAACACACCAGCTAATGAAATTTTAAGACTTTGCTTTATCTTTTTTCTACCTCTCCGAAATGTTCTTAAGACGAGGCTTTATAAAAAAGTTAAACAAAAGGCAGACAAAACCAATCCCTCGACGTATAATTTCATCAGAGAATATAAAGATAGAAAGACATATAATAAACTTCGAAATGCCCATGAGCTTTCTAAAATGTGCGTGGATATATTATGTAGGTACATATGAGATCCAGGCAATAAGAGATAAAAACAAAGCGAGAGAGAGGTAAAAATAGTTATACACAAACACATAGGGTGAGTAAGAGAGAAAACGAGATAGATATGTACTACGTAACACTAATCATATAAATGTACGACAAAGAGAGAGAGACAAAGTTGGCATAAGAAGACAAACACGACGTCTCTCGTGCCCAAAACAATAATATCAAACTCAAAAGTGTCATAAAAACCCTTGAAATAAAAAAAGCGTAGAAGTTAGAGATAGAAAGGCACATAAGGATACATAAGAAGGAAATAAATGGAAGAGAAGAGTGGATACAGAGTAAGAGAGTGAGAGATAAAGGAAGGGGAGTGAGAAAGTAAAGATATTTATGAAAACTCGTGACATCAAGGAGGAAGAAAAGAAGATCAAGAGTAGAAGAAATTTTACAAAGAGATAGAGACAAATAGCAAAGGAACCATAACGAGGAGAGAAAGAAGAAGCAAAGTTAAGGGAAACAGAACCAGAGATAGTGGAATAAGAATCAGAGATAGAAGAACACACTCGCGTATATTATTATTATGGAACAAGAAATACGTACAACGTACATAGAATGTGAGAAAGATATAATATAAGTACGGAGGAACTACAAACTACAATAGGAAAGCATAGGATATGATGAGGTAGGTATTGTGGAGGAAAGCAGGGAAGTAATATCATTTTCACATCCCATGTCATGTGTTTTCCTTTTATTCAAATAAATATGAATATCAATTTTTCGACTTTGAGACTCTTTAGTCCTCGCTTTAGTTGTTCTTTAGAAACAAAAATAAAGAAAAAGATTAATTTTATACAAAAGACAAACCACGAAACTTATGGTTGAAATCGGCCGCATTTTACGGCGGCAGGGCCGCAAGCGTCAATTCTTTGAATTGGTTAAAGATACAAAAAAAGTTGGAGAACAACATTTTCTTAGACTAAAAACACCAATAGGGGTCTATTCTCATCATTTTTTTTTTGTTATCTTGAACTTTTTTGACCTCGGCTCCAATTTACCGGTATTTTGGGGGGAACCCGCTTTGACTAACTTTTTTATTATTCATCCTACATGGGGGTTGTGTGTGACACATCAATTTCAATGATTTTGAAGTGCTGATTACGAATTTGGCATTGGTTTTTAGTTATCTGTTACCGTTGAGTCACCAGTGGCGCAATTTGACTCCTTTTTGGGGGATAAGGAAAGTCGTGTTATGTTTACACCAGATTTTTGAGTAAAATACTCACACAACCAGTCATTCAAAATGTACGTTGCTCAAATATGGGATTTTAGAAAACTTGAGTTCACTTGTTGTTGAAAAAAAGAGAGAAGGTCACAGAGATGTGGGTACTGAATTTTTTTCTCCAGAGGTAACATTTTCTCGTATTCTTGTAAATAATTTATAGCTATATGGGCATGTAGGTACAAAAAATCAATAGTATTATAAGGGAAGAATGAGAAATATTAGAAGTAATGAAATTTCTGATGGAACACATTTTTCTTCGATGCCGCAGGTTTGGAAAGAGACAAGGTATGAAAGATGAGAGGAGGAAAAAAAAGCTTGTAAATGATGTAGGTCGTAGGAAAATGAAAATGAAAGAACAAAACAAAACGAAGGAAAGGAGAAGGTAAGGGAAAAAAAATAAGTAGGAGAAATAAATGGAAAAAGAATAAGAAGGAGAATGAAAGAAAAATTAGAAAGAGAGATTGAGACGCAGAATGGAAGATTAAAAAGTAGGAGAAAAAATGGAAGAAGAGGGTAAAGTTTTAGATACATGAGACAAGGAAAATGTAAGAACAAGGAACCAAGAACACACAACAGAAAAATTGAATAAAGAGAAAAAATGGGAATGTTCAAAAAAAGAGACAACTAAGTATTTCTAGTGACAAGAGAGGAAATATAAGAAATACTCAGTGGCTCACTAATAAGGGTTGGGTGGAAGAGGCAATAACACCAATAAGATAATAACCCCGCCCTTAAGTTAGGACATATGTTTCTACATATTTTTCTATTCTTTTTTATTTTTATTATTATGTATTGTACACATGTCCATTTATATCTAATAAAGTGTTGAATAGTAATAATAATAGTGAGAACCATAAGAAAATAACATCAGGAAATCCAATAAAACATGGTGCAAAAAATAAAGAGAATCAAGAAAAGAATAAGGAGAAAATGTGTGAAAAATTGAGTAAGAGGTTAGCAGTAAGATAAATAGACAGAAGCAGAGAAGAGGAAATATGGGAGAAAGAAAATATACTGTCATGAAATATTACGAATAAGATATTGATAAATGATTTGCAGAGAAATGCAATAATAGGGGAAAAGAAACTTAGGGAAATCTGTGTCGAATGCACGTTGCATTTCACTAATGATTACCCATAGCTATAATAATATACAATTACATAATATTATATTCCTCTCCTAATGATGATGACTGAAGAACTAGGTCATAGGAAATGATGGAAACCTCTTGGAATATCCAATATCAATCAAGCTCTGTCCAATGACCATGGTGTCCTCCGACGAGGCTAGTAAATTAATGACAAAGTAAATAATCCAAGCATTACTTTACCTGATAATTTAATTGCTGGATGTATTTTTCTACGACTTAAATTAATACAATAAACAGAGATAATATTATGTTTGTTATGAGTGCAGCAACCATTCTTGAAATATACACATTACACTAATTACTCACATGGAGTGCTAAAACTCGCATTGTAGTTCATGTTTCCAGAGTCTAAGTGCGCAAAGGTGAGAGCAATAAGTGTACCTATATACAGAATTATGTGTTGAAATGAAAGAAGTTTTTTAAAGGGATAAAACATGTTAGGTCAGAATGAACGGATGAACGTCCAGCAGAATAAAATATGTGTGACAAAAGGGATTTTCGAGGGATATTTTGCCGCAGCTGTGGGAATTTCGCTCCCTGATAAAGGCGACGAAAGCTCTTTGAAAACATGGTACTGGATACTTATATATCTTTTCTACCACTTTTAATATTCTCTAAACCGTCCTCCCTCACTATCTCACCTTACCTACCTCTATCAGTCTTTCTTTTTATTGCTATCCCCACTATTTTCCCTTTCTTTTCATTCCTCTCTTCTTGTATATATTATATCTCTCCCCTTCCCTAAATGTTTTACTCTACCTCCCTATACATATAATTATTCTCTCTCTCTCTTTCCTACAACTTTTGTTTCATCTTCATCATCTTTACCGATTTTCTTCTACTGTTCCTCTTCTATACCTTTACCTCATCTCTCTTCCCATCCTACTTCCTTCCAACTCCTCCTACCTCTTTCCTCCTAGTCTTTCTCTCGCTACGTCATTCACATCTGGTACACTTGAAACTTGTCCTCCCCCTACCCATTAGCAGTTCTCTCTCAGCCTTTAGTCTTTACTGGTAGCAGAGGACTAAGCACTGAAATGAAGTAAATTGTTTTCATCACCATGGCCAAGACGAGTGGCGCACTAGGCTTGCACACTGGGATACGGGTTTGATTCCCGGCTAGATATTTCGTGAGGAAAAATGAGATTTTACATTGTATTTAATAAACGCCACAAGATATAGAATGGTTAAAGAGGGAGGTATTTACGGATGCTGAGGTTCTTTCTTGACCATAAAAAAATCATACATACCTAATTTAACTTTTCAGTAAATTGTGTCAGTAAATTATGTTTATGTGATTAACTATCTTTATCAATATCACAATTTTAATAGGTCTTTTATTAAGCTTAGGACATCTATTACTATCTGATTTTTCACTTACCTTACAGCTTAAAGGTTGTTATTCTTATTATTTTAAATTAACCCCTTATGACCCTATTTTTTGGTGTTATTTCTTGAAAATTACTTTATAAATAATTATACCTTTTCCTTAGAAAACATTTTATTTTCACTTTTGTTTTTTTGATCTTTTTCATAACTTTTTTTGAACTGGTTTAGTACTAAATAATAGCCATGTGTCAATCACTGAACAATACATATTTTCCTTTTTCAAGAGACTGATGAAAAATGATATTGACGAAGAAGAATAAACATCCATCTAGTTGAAACCAATGTACTTTATTATAAAAGTATTAACGACAACCATTATGATTATGAAATATAGTCTGCTATTATGCTAAACACAAGCCATGTTGTACCTACAAATTAATAACTGTGCCGTATGGTGTATAATTAAATAATTTTACATGATTTATCGTATTGTTTTTTTGCAATAAAGTATGCTTCCTACGTATCAGGTTGTACCCCGGATATTTCCACTGTTATTCCGTCCACAACTCCTCTCCTCTCCTCCTCCTCCTCCCCCTCCACGTGCCTCCACCACTCTCATCACGCTTTATTCAAAGTTATAACACGGCAAAGCCTTTCGATATACAACAGTTTCTTTTTATATGTATTGTAAAGTTATACAAGGGGTCCAATTTTTTTATTTAGAAAATTTCACTTTAATTTCAAATTTCAGTATTCTAGAGGACATTTTAAGACCGTTTTTTGAAAAATGCCGTCAAATGGAGATACAAAACAAAATACAAATAACTCAGTTTTTAATGTATAACTTGGACAAATGGACACCCTTTAATCATTCTATCTGCCAGTATTGTGTCAATGCTTATTTTAACAACTTCCCGTCTCTCACTCAACCCCGTATGTATCGGTTGCACAAAAGTTGCATATCCATATTTCCATGCTGATCTATATCTATTTCATAGGTCTAATTATCTTTTCTCTTGACTGTCTACCACCTTGAGACCTCTGTCTACCACCTAGTCCTTCCTAGAGACTAGTCTACCACCTCAAGTCTCCCACAAATATTTTCTCTCTTTTTATACCACGTAATATAATCTCTTTCTTTCTTGCTGTGTCTATCGCTGATACCCATCTATACCTCTACATCCTCCACCTCGCAGTAGACAGGGTTCCCTCACAGTGATCTTATCTCTTCTTCTCCCCCTCTTCTCTTTCCGAATGTCTTCATTTTCCTTTTTTATGTCTCCTGAAATTTCCTACGTCTCTATGTCTTCCCATAGGAATTTTATTCCCTGTAAAATATGAGTCGCCGTTTTAGCATTTTGCGTTAGATTCAACATTGGGAATTTACTAGGACTGATAATTTTATCCTGTTGTGTAAGAATTTCTTTCTTCAATGTATAGATTTTAGGGTATCACTACATTTAATGTTGGACACAATAAGTATTGAAACAATAAAGAATGTACCTTTCAGAAGTGCGAGTACCTACACTTTCTCTTTCTCTGGTTCAGTTCTAGATTTAGAGCACAATTTAATAAAATAATAAATACAAGATTAAACAAGTATCTATAGGTAAAGATATTATGAGGGTGTGAAAAACCGGGTGAATCGGTTTGTGTAAAGATACACTGCCGTGCTTGCTGGAACTCGCCCTAGTGCACTGCTGTGCGCTCAAATTGAAAAATGAATAAGCATCATTAAAAATAAAATAATGGAAAAAACACTGCCAATTATGGACACAATACTTCCTCATGATTGGTTCACATTGTATACACGTATAAATTTTGAGATTTTCTACTAAATCACTTGAATCTCTGAAACCGCTTATTACTTCAAGATTCTACAAAAAATTCAGTATCGACAAGTTGTGAATCTTATTTTTGTCCAAAATTATGGATTTTCTTAAATATCAGAGCTAATTCAAAATGTATTTAAAAAAAATCGAGTGTACCCACGAGATATAAGCGTTTAAGTAAAAAGTTAGTGGTCAGGTGCTCTCTTCACCCAAGAACCGCTTGATCGAAGTTGATGAATTTAAAATGGGACCATCTACAGAATGTCTCCTATATGTTTACAAAATTTCATTCAGTAGTTTCTGTGATTTGAGCGTAACAAGGAATGTTTTCAACCGACAAACAGACACAAAACCAAAGTTGCTCAGGAGGTTATGAAACGTACAGAAATATGAAGAAAAAAGTTAAATCGGAGCAAAAAATATTTTTTTTTTACAACAAGGAACACAATACTTCCGATTTCTAATATTAGAAATTTATCGGAAGTAATAATATTTAAATTTTGAAATAATATCAAAAAGTTAACCAGAAATTTTCATGTTTATTCCAGAGGTGGTTAGTTTTCAGAATTAGATAAATGTCAAAAGCATTATTAATTGTTGGAAAACTGGAAATGAGAAATAGATGTCGAATCATAGGTACAGGAAGAGAAGGGAGCGTAGAGGATGATGCAGAAATCGAGAAGAGAAGACAGGGAGAGAGAGAGAGTAAAAAGAGAGAAAGAGAGAGAAGGTTTCGCTTCTGCCAATAATAAATTGAAAAAGTTTTGCGTTATTTTTTCGCTTTGGCTCTCAACTACTCATTCTCCTGCCTCATGAAATAAACATACGAGAAATCAACTTCCTGCTTATCTATAGTAAGGTGGCTGAAGACTTGTATTTACCGAAGATATGCTGAGATGATACTAGTTTAATCTGATGATATAATGGGATAAAAATTGTAAAATAATAATAATACAATAAATAAAATCAGCCAGCGTCGATGGCATGTTGAATACACCGGTTCCCTTCAGAACACCGAAGTTAAGCGACATCCAGCGAGGTTAAGACTTGGATGGGTGACCATTCAAATTCTAATTCTCGTGACGCTGGCTTTTCCCGGCCCCACTCAGGCTGGGTGAGGTCAATGTGAGTAGCAGGTTTGTGAGTTTCCTGCGAATGGAGGGTAAAACCCCCGTCGTGATATGACCATGGCAGTTGAAAGCGACGTTAAACCCAAAAAAAAAAAAATAAAATAAAATAAAAAAAAATAAAATCCAATCTAATCTAATATAATGGGATGAATTATAAAGGGATGAGGCCTGTTTAATCTGATGAAGTGATGGGATAAAACAAGAACATAAGAGTTCTGATACAAATTACTCAAGCTTGTCTAAATAAATTTTCCGTGCAAGGGACTCGAGTTACCAATCTCCGGTTCAAGCTATAGGTAGATCCGCTGCTTTGATTATTAGTGTAAAGTACACCGATAAAAAATTATGTATCTTAATACAAACAGATGGAAACACCACTCAAGAACTCTTTGAGTAAATGACTGATGTTGAATGAAAATTTCATCTGTCATCTCTGAATGTGTACTTGGAAACTACCCTTAAAAGGATTTTTGAAACTCCAAATGGGACACCAGTCTGGAATTCCTGACTTACAGAGAGCGCCCAAGAATTTCAGTTGGAGAATTCTCTTGACACGAAGTGCCATGGGGTTCCTGCTGGTATTTTGAAAATAACATAAACCCAGGTCAATGTCTTGAGACTCTATTCATGCCCTAAATTCTGAATTGCGTGAAAGTCAAATCGCTACACTGAGCAGCTGACGGACAGTTTGGGAAGACGAGGAAAAATGAGGAGAGAGGAAAATTGAGGGGAAGGAAAGGAAAGATGAGGAGAATTGAGGGAATAAGATTAATGGTGTAACAACTTATTGACACAACAGTCATTGCATGCCTTTTCCTTTTGTTCTGTGAAATTTCTTCCCTCTCGATATTCCGCGATCTCCCTCTCTCTCACGTTTTCTATTCATCTCATTTTCTTTCACCTTTTTTCCCCTCTATTTCTTGATCCCCCTCTTACTTTCTGTTTTATACTCTCTGGTTCTCTCTCTATCTCTCTTACGCGCTACTTTTATCACTCATCAGTCTCCTACTTTTTCTCTTCAATTTTAGCTCCTCCACTTACACCTACACTCTTTCTTTTATGTTTTTCAAATTTCTTTAGCCTTTTTCTTTGTGATTTTCTGTCAATCAATACAAAAATCTTCATTTAATTTTTTTCCTTCCTTCCTATTTCTTCTTTCGTCTCTATGTGACCTCGCTTCGTCACATGTGATATTGATATGACCTCCCTTCTTTTAAATTAATTTCCTACTTCTCGTTTCGTTTCCTCATTTCATTCTATTTTCCCTCATAATTTTACCTCTACATTGTCCTAAATTAATCAAACTTCCCTTTTTCTCACTAAGTTTCAAATATAATGTATTTCTCTCTATGTATATCTTCTAAATCCTCGCTCTTTTTCTCTCTGCTTCTCCCGTTTTAAATCTATCAACCCAAATATCTCTCTCTTAATTTCAGAATTCCAAAGTCCTGGAATTTCCAGCATTTCTCCCCAACACGTATCTGGAGGGATACGGATTCATCTACGGACAGGAAATTGACTTTTCATCCCGAAACCCATTTTCTATCTCACTAGTTAGCTTCGGTAGTCGAAAGAAAATGTAAGGTACATGTTGCAAGCGTTTCCGGGAATCTGAAATTTCATGAAGAACTCATCGATCCCTTGCTACGAGGTAGATGCACAAATCAAAATTTTCCAGGTAATTTCGAGAAATGATGTATTTACACAAGTGTGAATAGTACAAAATTATATATACACGTGCACGTTCCTATACTTATATTAGTCTTAAATTCATATTTATCTTACGATAACATGATGTATGTAGTTGTAGATGCTCTCTTATCCAGACCACAAATTACTAAAATCAAGCTAACCAATGTAAAAATAAATAAAAATGTAAAACAAAAGATTCGACATTATATTGATTTGTATTATAATTCAATAAAACGTATAAACATAAAAGATTACATTAAAGTTAATTCTCATTTCATTAAACACTATTTTCAACAACAACAACAAAACTGCTCATGTTTTCAGAAGTTGAACATAGCAAATCAATAATTAACAGTCTTTACAAAACAAACAATAGAAATTATAATACACTTCTCTTAATCTTCCAAAAAAACCAATCAAAATCTTCAACTCTTCCAAAAATCTCCAGATTCCTCGTGGTCTACATGTGCCCCTGGACAATCCCATCAATCTCCTCCCGGCGCACAGTCACCACTTCAATCCTCTGGTCCACTCGCTTCAGCCAAACCATTTGCAGCCGGTCCAGGTCCGCACTCACAGTGGTCCGGTAGATGTCCACGCCCATTTTCTTGGCGAACCGCAATGACTGACCCGCAATGCGGTCAATTTCCTTCTCGTACTCCACGTTGCAGGTGAGGGCATTGCGGCCGATGGCTACCGCGGACCAGAGGGAGGTCTGCCCGTCCGGGTTGATGACATAGACGTGGTAGCCGCTGGGGTCCCAGCCAGCAATCACTAGCGAGGCTCTGGAGAGATGGGTGGTTCAATTTTGAATAGTTAAATAGATTATATCAAGTTTGAATGATTCATTAATTGAATTTTGTATCGATGAATTATTGAAGTCTTAAGAATGTCACTTGAAAAATAAAAGTTTGAATAGTTGTGTTGTTTATTCTAGAGTAAATTAATAATACATTAAGTTTTTTTCTACTTTTATAAATCATATTTCAGTCCACTATAGAAGATTTCTCCAGTCTGTTTCTTGCTTTCTTAGCTCATGTACATTTTTGGTAAGGAACTAGGGACCTCTTCTCTAACAATAATACAACAACAACAAAAAGAATATAAAGAAACAGAGAACACAAACCTAAAGGGACGCACTGTCTTGCGGATCGTATTCAAACTGATTAGATCCGACACTTGCAGGACAAACTCATCCAGTGGCATATCCTGATCAAACTTCATCCTGTAGGCATCTGCCAGGATCTCTGCCTTGTTCAGGAGGAACAGAACATCGCCTGGAAATCCGGATCCCGCCGCGAGGATATTAGCGGACACGGAGACAATCCGGTTCAGGGACGCCGGATCTTCGAGTTCACATAAGAGCAGGATCCCGTTCTCGCATTTCAAGGCCATTACGGTCCGGGAGGAACGGACGCAACGCTCTGCAAGACGGACCTGAATCACGTGACCTTTGTCGTCGATCGAGATCGGAAACTCGCGAGGTATAGTCGGGGAAGATCGGGGATTCATGGTGAAGTCTTACAGGAAATACTACGGATAAGTATTATGAAATCGTATAATTCTAGGGTGGAATTTCAGTGTTAATAGTTGGAAAGGAAAATTGTTGCAAGCAGACTTTAAGAGATGAATTACTGACCTATAAATAAAATTTACTGGACGTCTTGTAACACAACATGAAAGTGCTATAAATTAAGTTAAATAAAACTCTGGACAGGAAACAGTGTAACAAATTCCTCCAAGTACAACAGATGACAGTGTTATAAAAGCCAAACGGTTAAACATTTCGAATTAGGCTACATGAGGAAATATAGAAAGGCATGGCCGTGCCAACCAGTATTTCAGAAGAAGAATACCATTAATTATTAGTTTAAGTTATATTTTAGTGTTACTTTGCAATAATAAGAGAGCTCTACACTATAACTACAGATGGATTTAAAATTATCAAGACTTTCAATGAAGTTCATTAACCTGTGACATTCGAAGCGTTGACCATCTGTGCGAATGAATCCTTTGAAAAGAGCTTTCAAATGCTATACGTAGCAGTTTAATTAAAAATATGAAACCTTTATAACGATCCTTCAAACGCTTTGTCCAGCAATTTAATGAAAAAAATTGCAACCTTTGTATTGACCCTTCAAATTCTTTGTCCAGAAATTTAATGAAAAAGCCATTGACTCAGGTATGTGAGATAAACTCGTAAGTGCCCCCAGGTACCCAATAGGTGTTGGTGGATGAAGCTAAGTCAATATTGTGGCTTTGTAAGTGGAAGGAAAGTTGCGCTGGAAAGAAAAAGAGGGACGAAGGGTGCAAGAGAGATATAATGAATAAGAGAGAACGTAAGGAAGGGATGGAAAAAATGTAAGAATGAGCATGGGAAAGAGTAGGGAGGAGAAAGTGAATCAGAGAGAGAGAAGAGAGGTCATTTGAAGAAGAAATAGAAAAGAGTAAAAAGAAGGGAATAGGAAGAGTGAGAAGAAAAAAAAAGAGATGAAAAGAGTGTGAGTGCGATAGAAAGGGAAATGTTGGATGGAGGGAAGAGTGCGATAGAAAGGGAAATGTTGGATGGAGGAATAGAATATGGGTGAGAGAGAATGAGGGAGGAAATAGGAGAGACAGAGGAGCGAATTTCATGAACTTTCATAAATATTTTTTTCTTCTCTTTTTCCGGTTTTTATTAACATTGGTATCGCCATATGTATGCTATCCAGATGTAAGCTTACAGTTGACTCTCAGCTTTATTATTAGCACAAGGCGATGATTATGATGTTGTGGTTTTCATTGTTGATGATGATGACAATGATGATGCTTTTGGTAATATAATAATAATCAATTATACCTGTTTGTGGTAATATACCCATTACCCATATTATTGTGATCATGAAATGTACTTTCAAACGGTTTTAGACTGAGTTATCTCATTAGCATGGCAGACCTAAGACTGTTGTTTCAGGGTTATTGCTGAAGTCTTCATTTCGGGGTTCAAAAAATAAGATTAATTTAAAAAAAAAGTTTGCTTGGGAGCTTGTGAATTTCCAAGCAAGCGTTAAGTGAAAAACGAAAAATCAAAATTTGAACCATCTCAAATACCATTCATCCTATAAAGAAAACTAATGTCGGATAAAGTTTGTTCAGAAATTTCAATTCAAAACAAATTAGCTAGAAAAACTAAAACTAGCTAGTTCTAGTTTTACTAAAACTACAGATATCTACAGCTCGAAGGTCTCAAAAAGTTTCCACGTATCCAAAACTTAACTGAAAATATGTCTAGCGTCTGCACACTTGAGAACTACGTGACCTCAATAGGTGAGACGTGACTAGCTACCAAACCTGAGGAGATGAACAAATGGCGAAAAAAATTACAGTAGAATAGAAAGCAGAAAGTGGAAAGCTTAACCTTCATAATAATATTATGGTCTAAATTTAGGGTGAAAAAAATGTGTGGAAAACCGTCATAATATGAACAAAGATTTAAATACAGGGTGGGTTATAATATAATCGAGGGTACTTGAAATGCTTGAGCAGGAATAAAATTCTTTGCTCTGAATTATTATAATAAATATAATTGTGTTACCTGTTACTGTCGGACCAGTGTACTCTCTTTACTTTCCATGTCGATGTGTTCTCTACATAGAAAGTAGAGTAGGTAAGTACCTCCTCCACTGGTCTGCCAGTAACACTTAGCAGTGAGGTAACGAACATAGAGTATGGAAAGGACTTCGATTGGTGCACGGAATGGAACGAATTCATTCGTTAACAAAATTCTGATAGTATTTTCATCTAACTTAGACTAAAAGTAACGCTGGGGCAAAGTTTGTCATGCGATCATTTTTAATGATGAACCTATTTAAATAAGTCATCTAGACTTCGAACTACCAAGTTGAAAAGAAAAGAAGAAATGATTGGGAATCGAACTGTTGACATAATGCTCAGAGACAGGCACACCTATCACCCCAGCCAACTAGACTTTATTTCAAGCTAATATTTTTTATTATTGGATTTTGGGTTGTTATTGGGTATTCGGTTATTATTGGGTAAAAACTTATCCGTCTTCTTTTTCTTTCCAGTGTATGGATTTGAATTTTGAGGTGTGTTGTGTCTTCAGTGTCCATGGTGGTGGAAGGTTCGACGAGTTTAGTTCCATTCTCCACCTATAATCTTATGTAAGCAAGGATTGTACATAAATAATTCACTGCTGAGTCACGTGAGATTCGTATCTATGTGTCAAACTCTAAGCTCTGCAAGGAATTTCTCCTCCTTTCTTCACCTCTTTGTAATAAGACCTTGGAATACCTCAAAAACAAACAAAAAATTACTAGGTAAACATATAAGCCGATAGTACAAACACAGCTATGTCCATTAGAACCTTGGCGAGCTATTTCAGCAATCAAACAAATCAAAAGGCACACATGCAGAAGAAAAACAAACACTTAAAAAGAACTCACAATTTTAATGAAAGCAATTATTAAAAATAAACATAGGTAAAATGTGATAAAAGGTATAAATTAAAATAGCTCTTTACCTCTATGTTTATCTAACTCTATGTTTAGAAGTTCGTATAAAAACTTTTTGTTAAAAAATAAATTTATACTAAAAAATTAATTAAAAAAAGAAACTAAGATCTAAAAAACTAAGAGACGAAAAAAGAATCTAAGCCCGCATTATTAAAAGCAACAGTTCTGGTTTAAAATGAACTAGAAAGAACTAAAATTCGAATGAACGATTGGTAACTAATGAGCGTAGTCTCAGACTCTAGCACTACTGGATACTGACGGGCTAAACAGCAGGCGAAAAGGTTTTCGTAAAAAAAGAGAGCAGAGAGAAAGAAAATGCTACCCCCGGTTTTGGGTGAGTCAGGACATAGTCACCAGGGTGCAGCATTTGACTGCCGTTGCGTGTGCTGACGTAAGCTGTTAATTTCTCTTTCACTTTCAAGTGAGTCATTAGTATAATACCTGAAATTTTTGTTTCTTATATTATAAAATGACTAGCCGTTTGCCCGTGCTTTGCAACGGGACTAAATTTCAAATTTACTAAGGCATGGCCGTACTGCTGGACAGCAATGCCTTTTTGAACTTTTTATAATTTTTCTGGACAAAGCGATAATGGTTTTGGGGGGGTCACTTCTGAGACATTTTTCGCTATCTCTTACCGTTTTGGCTAAACAACTCCGGACAAACAAACAAACAAACATAGGTAGGTAGGTAGGTAGGTAGGTAGGTAGTCCTTTTTTCTGCTTTATATATAGAGATTCTGTATAAATACCTACCTACTTAATGAAGTATTCCGCCTGCTTCTTATACTATCCTGCACAATCGTGTTACGTGTAAATAAGCTTCTTTTGTACCTCTAGCATAACATATACATACAGTTTCCAGTAGTCACTGTGGCAGAGCGAGTTAGCGCGCTAGGCATTGCACAATGCACACATGGTGACCTGGGTTCGATTCCCAGCGGGGGAGAATTTTTTCTGCTCTGTACTTGGATGTTCGGGGTCCACTCATACCTCGTGAGGAAAAATGAGTAGCTGCTTTAATGTGAAGCAGCGACCAGTGGCAGAATCTTAGGCAAGAAAATAATACAAGATATTGTAAATTAATGTGGTAAAGTCCTATGATTCTGCGCTACCCACTAAAATTGTGACATAATAACACAAAGAAAAAGCATTATTATTTATTATTATTATTTACATACAGTTTCCACATATGTAAATGAAGGTTAATGATTCTTATTTCTCCCTATTTAGAGAAAACTGTGGAAGTGGCACATAACATAATTCGTAGATTTTCAAGCCCAATACAACCTTAAGTATGCATACTTAACACTGTCTTATTAATTTTTGGTTTCTTCTCCTTATTTATTACATTAGAAGTAATTTTCTGGGGACATATAAAGAATGCCTTAAGTTATGCAAACTCATTAAGAAAACTAATCAAACATGCTTTTATCATCCAAACGTGACTATTAAAATTGTCAGTAACATAATCAAAAAGAAACATAATCCAGCCTAATCAAGAGGATGTGAATGGACCTTTATAAATCATAGCTAACATTGCTGCCTCTTTTCTTATTAATTAAACATTTTATTGCAATCCGAAGAGCACCGGTAAATCGGCTGCAGACCTTGCAGAAACACGAGCACTTTTCTCGTACATTTTATGTTAATTTTTTGATACGACTAGGATTAGGCCCCGAAACAGCAAACTCCAACAGCGTAGTTCAACAAACTAACTGCCTGACTACTGGGTTTATTCTGTAACTGAGATTGGGTTTCTTTGAGAGTTGTTTAAAATTCTACATTTTTTGAAAAATAAAAGTAACACAATTGTAAACTGAATATTGACTTTAAATTGGTTAGATACGTTTTTCTTATGATCAGATAATACGAGTTGCCAATTATTTAAAATTAAAACCCTATTCAGTTACGAGATTTTTCGGTCCAATCACTGGGCTAAATAATGATCTCAATGATTCTCAAAGCAAAGATAAAAAATTATTTAGCGAGTCGACTGGAAGATGAAACCTTATCTCTCAAATCACGGATCAATTTTAAATTTCATTCGTTTTTCTTGTCTCCAGAGTCTTCAATATCTTCCTTGATGTTCTCAATCGTGTCGTTGCATTTTTTCAGCAGTTTATCAATTGCTTCTCCAACTGTTTTGCCATCCTCAACATCCTCATCAAAGTTCTCTTTCAGTATATTCCCGCTGGTGGCTTTGTCTTCCTCGTTCCAGTCAGTTTCCCACTTGGAGGGATTCTCAAAGTAGTCACGGATGATTTTGTTGAGGAGCTTTGACGAGCGTTCGTTGAGTTGGAAGTAGTGGCCGTGTTTAGTTTGGATTTCCGTCACTTGCAGTGCTGCTTTGACGTGGTTGTGGGCAAAACAGGAGTCGTTGTAGGCAGGGTTCGATTTGGTGTAGATTACCAGCGTTTGAGGGTAGGTCTCAGCTGTAGAGACTTTGGAATGGGGTCGAAAGATTAGGTCGGCGATTAGGTTTGATCGGACAAGGTTGAGACCGTTCTTGAGGTTAGCTGAAAGAAATATGAAGAGAAGGACCTACTTTAAATACATACATGTATAAGTAAAAGTAGTTTGAACCATTAAATATTTCGGTATTTCTAAATGGTTGTCGGTTATTGTTTTTGTTGTGATTAGTGAACAAACTGACGCAGGTATGTATTTTTTTCATCACGTTTTTGAATTTTATCATACTATCTATACAAACATTAATTCAATAATTATTACTCATTTTAATAATTTACATTTCATTTCAAATTTGCTCTCTCTCTCTCTCTCTTTTCTAATTTATCATCCCAAAGTACATATCATTTCAAGTTACAGCTCACCAAAATTGTGCTTGCTGAAGTGATGCTTGATCCTGGAGATCTCGTCTTCACTGGCCTCAGCATCTCTGTACAGGGATTCCAGGGAGTGGAGGTTGCGGCGGCTGAAGCTCCATTCAGGGAAACGTGGCACCAAGTAGAACATGCTGCGGCTGTGGAGGATAGAGAGGAGGTTTTTTTAAGTTTGGGTGATCAAATTCGATGCACACTGGTCGAGTGGTTTCATCAGTCACTTAGCTACTATATGATGGTATTGAGGGCTAAAGGGTAGGTACCTACACAAACATAATTAGAAGAGTGCAGAAATGCAGACCAAGACTAATAAATTTATAAATGAATTTATGCTCAATTTTTATATATAATTTGACGACTGAAAAAGGGAAACAATAAAATTGATAGCTAAAACGACAGTCACTCCCGAGGTTCTAAAAATAGTAAAATATATTTTTACGTTATTTATAAAATGTTGATGTCAGCTTTTCAATGGACAATTTATGTTAAATACATATACATATAATCGATGAGTATTACACAATCATTTACCACTCATACTCTCATAACTGTCAATTACACACTCAAATTTTGAACACATCAGCACGTCTATTTTATACAATATCTTTTTGTTCAAATTACCGAAAAACAGCCTGAAATAACAACCTATACAACTATGGAGCAGTGGAAAGAACGAATACGGAGGGGCCTGTTTGGCGGAGGGAAAATCTGTAACGAAGTATGTTTTACATAATATGGTCGGATATTGGGAGGGAGAAGAGATTCTATTTACATATTACATAGATTGGGAAAGAAGTGAGAGAGGAAGGAAAAGGAGGAGGAAGGGAGAATAAGTTTATGTAATATGCAACTATTTTATAGTGATACACCTAAAATATTTAAATGTATATTAGGCTAAGGGGTTGAAAATATAAATATGTAAATGTACATAATATATTATCTTTTCTGCCGTCACGCTGTTTTGTGTTTTATGTGATATTGCTATTGCTATCTCATTACTGCTGCCATCATTACCACACACTAAGCATTAAAACATTGACAGTAATTATTATTTCCCGGCAAATAAATCCTGTACATGCACATTGACTCAAGGGAAATATTCTTTCTCTCTCTCTCTCTCTCATGCACTGCACAGCCACAAATTTGTTACAGGATTGTCTGACTATTGGTATTTTTCTTATTCTCATTAGTCTCCTTCTAAAGACGGTGCAAGAATTTTCATCGGTAACTATGAGGTACCCTGTAGACATGACGTCTGACATGGATAATTATTTTCTCTTGTTTTTCTGTTTTGACTAATATTGATTGATTTGGAGATGATACTAGTATGGACTCAGAAGTCGAAAGTTTCTTTATTTAGTGAAAGAATAATACTTCCAATTTTCTTTATATTTCTATTGACAGCAAAGCTAAAAGCTTATTTTTCTAGTTGTACGTGTCATTAAATAGTATTGAACTCTTCTATGTGTGAAAGTATTTCGATATTCCAAGTCACCCAGTATATTATTTATCAGCGCTATCCGACACATGCATTTTCCATTCAATGAAGCTGCGGCGAGAAAATATGCCTGAAAATTCATTTCTATGAATAGAAAAATTCAATTTTCAATTTGTGGCATTCAATTTAATTTGTGAAATCT
This sequence comes from Bactericera cockerelli, assembly GCA_024516035.1. Classification (NCBI taxonomy): domain Eukaryota; kingdom Metazoa; phylum Arthropoda; class Insecta; order Hemiptera; family Triozidae; genus Bactericera; species Bactericera cockerelli. Next base: position 13,558,524 of record CM044960.1, read on the forward strand.
CGCTCGGCACAGTTCTTTTGTGAAACATTTTTCCATAATACTAGTACGTACGCATATGTGATCTGTCAGTGTGGCTCTAGTACAGTTAAATTGATGGAAATGTCAAGAAAACATCTATGGATTTTCACGAAAAAGCAAAGTCTTCTGGAGCACTTTTGAAGAGACCAAAACCTATATTGACAAATATGATTAATAATAACACTAACAATCGAATCACATTTCACAGCGCTATATGAAAAGAGCATTGAATTTATGGAGCTAAATTATTTAATGTTTAACCTAAAGGGTTAAAAGAAATATTAACAATAAACGATTTCTAATAATCATAAAAGATTTAAGTACGGAAAAAATCTTTTTATAATGTAGGTACAAGAATATTTAGATTATTTTAGATAATATGTAACTTAACAAGAAATTTATAACAGATTTTTTTCTAATACAAAGAACAAAAACATACCTAGTAAATTTGAAAAATCATGAACTCATTTTTCCCTTAATATCTAATTTATAATAGTTTCGTTATTTTTTTTCTGACGGGTCATTCATAATTTTATTATATGCCAAGACCATTTGTCAAAAAAAAAAAAAAAAAAAATTAACCCCACTCATCCAGAGTAGAACTAGTTCAATAGCTCGGATTGATTTGAAAGACGGACACTCACGTATGACCTGGGAATTGACGTGCTCTTTATTTCACCGACGAAAACTGATGAGGGTTTATTTGGAGCAGTCGTCATAGTCACAGGATGGCATCATCGTGAACGATGGTAGCCAGACAGTGGAGGAATGACTCAGCTCTTCTATGAATGTCTTTACAAGGAGGCTAATAATTGACAAGGGCCCCCAGAACCAAGCCAATGCTGGTCTACTCCCTGTTTATAGTCCCCCAGCCAGACTTTTTGGAGCAGACCATTATAAAATTGTAATACCCCACCTGGTTTTGACAAGCTGGGACACGCTCCTCAGCTCCTGCTTGAGCACGGCGGGGTGAGGGGCGTTGATGATGACACTCTTGACCACCAGCTCAGGATACTTGTCCAGGAAGGACCAGACGAGACTCCCGCCGAAGTCTCTGCCAATCAGGATGCACCGGTTTCTGCCTGTGGGAGGGAAAGTGTTAATGTAGACTTTAAATGCCAGGTCGAGATAGATACTAATGCTAACCTTTCTTATGGCTAACAAAGAATTTCCATTAATAGAAGCTCATTTTAGGTCCAATTTCTTATATTAGAAATCGGAAGTATTTTTGTTTAATTGCTTACAATATAAAGTCGATAACTATTTTACACAAGTTGACTTTGACTTGCGTTTACTACTTTGAAGAAAACAATACAAGTACCTACTCGTATACAAATATAATGGTATCTCAAGTCACCGTGATAAAGTCACAGTGCAGGTGACTTTACCGTAGTTCATCAAACAAGACTCACCTAAATACTCCACCATGACTTTGATAGTGTCCACTAGGAAATCCCTGTCTGCAAGTTTCTTGTCACTCGTCTGAATATCCAAGGCCACTGTCCTGAAAACCAGAGAGAAAAAATAATAGTACATCTAAATCAAAATTTTTATTTCTGAGGTTATAAGATGCGATATCTTTAACACACTTGTGTTGTTTAAGATCATCTCTGAGTGCAAGTGTAATGACTTTATATATACGAGTAAGGGAATAGATAGTGAGTAAGCCTTTCTCCTTAAAAATTAGACGTACTGATTGAAAGCGTTGTAGTTTGAAAGTATATCTAATCGCTTTTTTCTGCAAAATAAGAATTCGTTCAGTGTAGGTATGGGGCGCTGATCCCCAAATTTCAATACCATAGCTCAACAAAGAGTAAAAAACTCCATAATAAACATTCAGAAGAACATCTTGAGGAAGATAGTCAGACAATCTCCACAGTAAATAGGTACTAGAGGACAGTCTAGAGCAAAGATTTTCAATATGAACATCCCATCTAAGATGCTCATCAATGTGAACACCCAGCAACTTGACAGAATGAACTGCTTGCAGCTCGTTCCCGCCCAGACTAAGGCGGAAGTCAACACTGTTTCGCAAGGTGAACTTAAGAATTTCACTTTTCTCGATATTTAAAACCATATTAAGAGATGACATATAGGAATTCACCTCTAGCAAAGTTGCTTCACATCTACTGACAAGATCCTCACAAGATCTATCACTGAGGAGAAGTGACGTATCATCCGCAAAGGCAATAGCTAAAAGATTAAGCAATGTATCGAAAAGCAAGGGAAAATTATTTACGTATACAATAAAAAAGAGAGGCCCTAACATGGAGCCTTGAGGGACACCAAAGTTTACCCTTTGAGGATTAGATCTATGCTTGGACTCATACAAAGTGTCGGAAAATTGTTTGAAATTTGAAATATCAGGCAAGTTTAAAGATTCTCCATTGACAGATGAAAGATTTACTAGTTCAACAATTTGAACGCGATTTGTGAAGTATGAGCTGAAGAGATTATGTGAATTACCCCTAATTCCGTAGCCCCAAAGTTTTTTTAGAAGCAATTCATGTTTGACACAATCAAAAGCCCGTGTTAGATCAAGGAAACACCCAGAAACATGGTGCTTTTGATCCAACTTTTCAAGAACTTCTTGAATATAAATAGCTAAAGCGGTGCCTGTCGATCGTTTATGCCTAAAACCATGCTGGAAGTTATTCAATATATTATATTTAGAAAAAAAAAGATAATAATCTCTCATAGATGAGCTTTTCAAAAATTTTGCCAAAAGAGGGAGTAAGTGTTATTGGGCGGTAATTTTTGCAATTTGAAGATTCACCCTTGCTTTTGTACAATGGTTTGATAAGACCAACTTTCAAAGGATCTGGAAAAATTCCATCATTAAAAGATTCATTATAAAGGTATGTAAGAATGCTCAAAAGGGGTAAAATACAAAACTTTATTACCTTATATGAAACCCCATCAATTCCGGCCGAAACCTTGTTAGGTAAGTCCCGTACGATTCTGAAGAGTTCAGTCTCAGTAACAGGTAAGAAAAATATAGATTGTGGTAAATCAGGTTCCGCAGCTGTATTTGATGGGGTAGCAGAAGAACAAGGTGTAGGAATATTCAGAAAATGATTGTTAAAAACGTTACACAAGACGTCCGGGTCAGTCACTAGGTTGTCCTCCACTTGAAGGCTAATGTTATTACAAGCCATCTTTTTTTTCTTTTTATAATGTGAAACTTGATCCACTATTTCCCGGGACGTCTTAGATAAGTTATTCCCAGCATTTCTTATTTTATTAGTTAGATCCTGCGATTTAATTTTCTTAAGTTCAGACAAAAATCTTCTTTTCAAAAATTTAAAATTAGCCTTATTTGCAGAAGAGTTATTACTGCGTAATTCTGACTTTGCGCACAACATATCCTGTCTCATAATTTCCAAGTTAGGATAATGCTTATAGTCAACTTTATAGTTCTTAGTTTTTGTAATAACTCTTTTTTCTGGGCATGAAATATTGAAGTAAAGTTCAAAAATACTTAAAAAGATCTTCCACTTTTGTTCAGAGCCCGCTATTTGATAAACATCATCCCAGTTTGCTTCGGTGATTAAGGAAAACAATTGACTTAAGCTAGTATCATTTATATTTCTCTTGACCTGAATAGTTCTGCTAGGTTTAAATATTGTTTTAACATTTAGTATTTGACACTTGTGGTCAGATAGGGAGTAATCTTTAACCTGACATGTGACATCGCGGTAAAAGTTGGTAATAGCATAGTCCAGTTGGGCATTTATCCTAGTAGGTTCCCGAACATGATTAACCAGACCATAAGTATCAAACAACGATTTCAGTCTTCTATAATCATTGGTATTATCGTTCAAACCATCTACGTTAAGATCGACAAAAATAAGAAGAAGAACACTCTGACCAAAAACTTCAAAAACTCTATCCAGAAAAGTTTCAAATTTACTTAAAAAAGAAGAAAGACATGACTGAGGTGATCTATAGATACAACAAACCAAGTAATTCGTAGCAAAATTAAGCTTAACACAGCTCAGTTCAAAAATTTGTTCACATAACAAGTCATCAAATTTAGAAATTTTTATACAAGGTATTTTCGAATAAATTGCACTACCCCCTTTTTTCAATAAGGACCTTGTATAATAAGAACACAATTTAAAGTCAGGAATAGGAAAGTGTTCAATCTGATCTTGTTTCAAACCATGTTCAGTTAAAAGAATTAAATCTGGCTTTTCAGATCGGAAACTAAAGTCCAAAACATCAATTTTATTACGAATTGAATTGATGTTTTGGTGGATCAATACAAGTTTTTTGGAACCGCAGTATTTGTTTTTTTAGTCTGGCTCCTGGTGTTATAGCGAGAAGCTGTAGGCATCGGAGTGTCCCTGGAGTGGGGTTCATGGCGTGGAGTGAGAGGAGTAGCCGGGTCCGAGTTGGGAGTCACACTGAGAGATGATGAAGTAGGAGTGGATGCAGTTATAGTTCTATTCAAAGATCCAAACGTTGAGTCTAAGGCCCGTATTTTTGAACGACCCTAAAACAAATTTAGTGTGAGTGGTCCGGATACGCGTGCGCAGTGAATCATATCAGCCACAGAGACAGAATTTATTTTGAACTTAAGTTTTGAACGCTTCTCACAAATCTTGAGCGCAGCTCAGCGCATGAGCAGAAACCATTTCAGCCAGAAAGATGTAGATATAAATATAAATAAACAACACGTTTCTTTGCATTTCCAATCAGCTGACCCTAAAAGTGAATGAAATTTGTTGAAATTTTGGAGTTCGGAAATTGGTCACTTTACAACTGCCGGTGATTTCTCATCGGTATTTTTGAAATTCGTGAAGACACATTATAATATTTCTTGGAAGTGATTTTACTTCCTAACTATTATTGTATTTTATTTATTTAGCAAATAGATAACCTTTTTAACAAATTTGTGATAATCCCTTATAATTATGCTGGCAATATTCGAGAAACAAACAAAACGCTAATTTTGCACCGCCAAGAAAGAAAGAAAGAAAAGCTTTTTTATATACCTACGTATATCCACGTATTTTCTTTGGGAAGACGAACATCTTTCAAGAGATATCCTTAATTTTGAATGGCCTAATAGAGCCTGAAAGACCTGAAGACATCTGATTAAGAAAAAAGTTTGCTAACAAGTAGTTTGGACAAACTAATTTACAATAGACATGTTGTATTTATTGAAAGTTAAATATTAGTCATTATATTCTAAATATTAATAAAAAATATTATATGTATCTTTTAATCAAGTATATATGCAAAAAAAAAAAAAATATTTTTACTGTACCCTCCTCATTTTAGGACAAAGGTAGCATTTACCTATCTCGTTTTTTTTTTCATATTACGACGGGGGTTTTACCCTGCGATCGTAGGAAACTCACAAACCTTCTACCCACATTAACTTCAGCCAGCCTGGGTTGGGTTGAAATGCCAGCATCACGAAGTCTTCACCTGGACGTTGCTTAACTTTGGTGGTCCCACGAGAACCGGTGCGTTCACAGCGCCATCAACGCTGGCTCTATCTGGTTTATTTGTGATTTTATATCACAACGTATGTCGGTAGGTTGACGAAATTTCAAGTAACATATTCATTTTTTATTCTCGTATGTCACAAGTGGTCGTCTCTACCAATACTCATTTTTCCACACCAGATATTAGTGAACCACGTAACATCCAAAATACAGATATAAAAAAGTCTAATTCCTCCGGAATTCAAACTCAGCTCACTTCAATGTAAGTCTGGTGCGCTAGACCACTCGGACACTGTGACTCCTGACACCGTCGAGCATAAAAAGTCTTTGAAGGGCTTGGGAAATCATGAATAATGAGTACATTTGGTAGATAACTGTGTAGAAAATTAGTAAAATGCAGAACATTGAAAAGAGAACATTGGATAGTGATAAAACAATGAATTAACATTTTTCTTTATTAATAAATTAATTCAATTATTGAACAATAGCTAGCACAGTTTGAGTTGGACCGGGAATAGCTAGCATCAAGATTGTCCAAAATTTAAATGGTCACCCATCCGAGTCCTGAATTCGCTGGACGTTGCTTATCATAATCGACAGAACGAAAACTGGTGAATTGAACGTGACATCGACACTAATATCAAGATTCAACGTGCCTGTGAGATATAAATTGTAGGTACTTCTTTCGCTGAGAAGGCTGAGATCGGAATAGTAATAATTATTTTCAAATTGGCTTCCATCTCGGAAAAAACTTGTTTAAAAACTTAAAAAGGATAAAGAAATTTAAAACTATTAAACAAGAAGAATCACCAGACAAAAATTATTTTTGAAAAGATTAGAAAATGTAAACAATAACACAGATGATTTTCACACAGAGGTGAAAATACCCTCTGTGTGAAATGGGCCATATTCACAGAAAAATTGTAATTGCTCGTGAGCAAAGAAAATGTTTGCAAGCTTTATTTTTAGCTTTGTGATGTACATATACCTTTTACTTCCATAGAAACAAAAGCTTTTGATATTTGATAAAAGAAAAAACTCTTTATTGTACTCAAAACTTTTTTATTGTAGATCGAAGCAACTCCTTTGGATTTCGGAAGAAAAAGCATTTCCTTCTTTTGAATGGGGCCCAATAATGCGCCTGTGCGGAAACGGCATCGAGCACTGAGGTTATATAACATAGAGGGAACCCGATGTATCAAGATTTGCGTTCAAAAGGGACTATCAGCTGATTTCAAAATCAATGCCGGACTTGTAGTAATTTTTCTCTCGCGAAAGAGTGGGTACCTAAACTACCTAATTCTTCTGAAATAATATTTTTACTATTTTCATACTTACATAATATTAGTAATTTCTGTCTTTCTTCCTCTTTTACTTTCCTTATTTTCTACTTATTATGTAGTAATATAAGAGTTGGTATCTGACGTGAAAATTAAAGATGTTTATATGTCCGCCTTTACATGAAGTAAACAAAAAATTCAAATAAATTGAACCAATCAGAACCCGGGATTTGTTGAAAGAGGGACCATCAGCTGTTCAAAGTTGGACGCATAAATTTGTTCAACTCGAGATAGGTAAGGTTCCCTCTATATTATATGATCTCAGTGGAATCGAGAGATTCATAAGTCACAATTTATATACTTAATTGGCCAAAAAATTTCAAAATCCCGACTGTTGTCCCTAAAGTGGTTTTAGGGACGTTCAAAAATACGGGCCTAAGTCTTCATGTTCACCGTTGTTGCTACTAGAAGCAACCACTTGGCTAGTGATAGAGCATCTAGAGGTAGAGTTAGAGGTAGATGTCTCCATCGTATCAGTATTAGATGTTGGTTTAGAAGCTCTGTGTATTGTGAAAGATGACTCAGCTTCTTCAGTCCTAGGGTCCGATATTGGCGATGAAAGACCGACAGTCGACAGCAACATAGTTTTCAGTTTAAGAGCCAAATACCGTTTTCCTCTATTGTTCAAATGAAGGCCATGCCTCGTATAATGCCACCTTTTTAGAAAATTGTTAATATCAAGAAAGGGAATGTTTAACATATCACATTTGTGTTTAAAATAAATATTGGTATACATGATATTAGAATTATGCGAGCATTGATCATGTCTAAACGGTATACCGGTGAAAATAACGTTAGTAAAAGACGCAAGCTTTTGAAGACTACAGAAGTTGTAAGACGGGACACTGTTTGGTTCAAGAGAGTTCATATTATTTGCGCCACCTATCACTACAATGACGTCATCTTTGTTAAAGTCTTTGCACATTTCAGGGATTGATTTAGTCACTTCAATTAGCGGTGCATTGGGTTTAACGAGTGAGAATATCTCTTTCGAAAAAAAGACAACTTCCTTTAAAAGGTTAGAAATGTTTCTTCCCAGACTATCCGAAAACAAATAGACTCTGTTGAAGTTATGTTTAAGGGAACATGAAGATGTCTCTTTATCACCGATTACTTGTTTAAAGTTAGGTTTTTGATAAGAACTGCGGTTAGATAAGTCATTTCGAACAAGTACTGATTTACTAGATGAGGCGGCGGCAGAGTTATTTGTGTTGTTAGGTGTGCCTTTCGTATTACTAATGTTTATAGATTTCCTATTTCTTGAAACATTACTTAGAGTCCGCATAAAGAAGTTTATTATAATTTCTATCCAGACGAATCTTAGCAAGGCAAGAGGATATGCTACAGTTAAATGTTCGAACTTCAGCAGAAGTTTATTATAATTTCTATCCAGACGAATCTTAGCAAGGCAAGAGGATATGCTACAGTTAAATGTTCGAACTTCAGCAAATTTAGTATTGCGAACGATTTTATTAAGCGTAAAGTAGTGACTATCATGTTCAATGATTTCCTTTTTATCATCCGAAAATTTAAAAGAAAAGTCCATGATTTAGTCAAAGAAATAAAATTATGAACACAATGTAAATCAGAGTTAACAGATTAAGGAAAGAGATTAGTAAATTTCACTGATTGTTACGATTTTAAGTTGGGTATATATTTTCTATTCACTCAAAGTAGAAAAATGATGAGCCGCACACAAGCAATACAAAGAGTGGTACGTTCTGATATTTCCGATGCAAATTTTAAATAATTTATTATAAAATAATATAACACCAAAAGCGAATATATCCGAACAATAGAAATTTAACGAAAAAACACAAATATTTTTTTCACATTTAATGATACTAATTAAAAAATTATAAAATAATACAGAAATAAGTTTAGGTACCGAACGAAGTGTACACCACCAGATTGATTCTATGATTTGATCTTATTTTTTACCAGATTGATCTTATTTTTACTACCCCAATAAATCTATTAAGTCCCTCTATACCAGGAGTTGTCTGGATGGGGTGTTTGAAGAATTTATTATTGATATGCAATTATGTATTAAGAAAAACGTGAAAATCAGACTCAACGGTTCAGGCTGGTAGACAATTTATACCTGGTCCAGTGGTCCAGCTATCAGATAGTTTTATAAAGGCTCTAAAATCCTGCTTTCAAAAATCTTGACGAGTGACAATCAGCTCTGTTGCATACACCAAGAACAACTAGCAGTTGTTTTGGATCACCTTGTTGGAATTGGTTGGAACGCTCGGATCCCATTGGGGTCGACTCCGATGCAACGTTCTACTGTTGCAGGCGAAATGGACATCAATCCGACTTGAACATAATAATTGTGTAGACAATATTTCTAATGAAACATTCCAGGTGAACAAATAAATTGGTCTTTTTTTCTGCGCTCCTCAACTCTGCCCACACTCACCAGTACTCCCGGGAGAATTCCGCCATCTGGTGTTTCCAGATGTACCAGAACTCCGGGAACCCGTGCAGAAACAGGATCAGGGGATTCTTGGCGAGTCCAGAGCTCACGAAGTTCACCTGGACATCCTGGAATAGGAAGTGGACATGAGGTGTTTAGTTAACTCACGATGATATCTAGCACGTCATTATTATTACTATGAAACGCCGTATATACAAACAAATAATGGTAAAAATTAAAATACAAAATTGACAAAATTAATTTAAACAGGGGGAAAAAAAAAATATGTCCTAACTAAAGGGCGGGGTTATTGCCTATGGCAATCTCTTCCACCCACCCCTTGTGTCTGTGTCACCCTGATAACGGTTCAGTGCCTGTCCTCCGTGTTTCATGCTTCCCAGGATCACACTGAGGTGTCATCTTTCAGAGGGTGACAGGAACATGAAGAAACTATAGAAAATTTTCGTCGGATATCAACGTGTTAAAAATACAGAAAATAATGCCGTAGGTATTAGCACAGCCCTTGAACAAGTTTTGTTTTATAATTTCTAATTTGTATTTGTAAATGTATATTACCTTCATTTATACTTTGTTGTAAATAAAACTTGATTGAGTTTGTTTAATAATAATGATATTGTTTTAAAAAAATATCATGATTATATTCTAGGTTCACTCTGCTTGCAATCAGAAAAGACGAAATTCTGCACAATTATACATAGATGGGATAACGTAATATTAGAGTTAGGCACAAATTTCGGCTTTATAATTAGAATGAGTATAAAATAAAGACATAGATTAACAATATCATTACCATGAATTTGGCGAATCTCGTCTAGTATGCTAATTTTAAATACATATTTTGGGTCCAGCCTTTATGCGAGTTGATGTTTTCATAATTCCCTTCGCATGGAAGAGCTTTGTAAACATTGTCGAAAATTTCGCTGAAATTTTAAATAGGTATATATTCCAACTATCTCTTCCTCTATGTAGTCTATGTGAACTCTTTGTCTCTCACTCTCTTTTTCTCAGCAAAATACCATTTCTCTGGCATCAGCTATTTCAACAAAAAAAACTTATTAAATTCAAAACTTGTACATTCTGTTCATATATAATGTGGCTGTCTCTCCATTTAAATGTATTGGTTTTTGGTGTATTTAAAAATCGAATGTAGAAAATAAACCCACGTTAGAAGCAAGGTCATTGAATTTTCATGCCCAGATGCGGTGCGGAACCCACGACTCCCTGATTGCAAATCTCCGAGGGAGTGCCATGGACCACTGAGACCTGTACACATTACCTCATGGCTGTGACTCACCTATCTCACCTAATATAGAAGTCTAAACACTAACTACTAATAGCTTACATAGAGGTTTATGTTCTGTGTAAGCGTACATAGAAATCTATGTATGTTCTATGAACGAACTAAATTTCATATAAGGTGGTTCAGATTTTTTTCCTTTATGTGCTTTAACAACAATGGTCATTCGCACTGTTTGCAAGTTCAGATCTTTCGAAATAAACGAGATATTTTAAGGTATAACATTAGAGAGTCAATTCCGTCTTTGCTATCCTCAAGAGAGGGAGTTGTGGGTAGAGATGCGCTACTAGGGGCAAGAACAGGACAATCCAAGATGTGTAAATCAAGATGGAATTTCTCTAGGGAATAAGTGACCATGTGTTATCAAAGTATGTCCAATACGCATTGTAGTCAAAATTACTTCTTCTTTTCTAAGTGGTCTATAGCTAGATTGCCAAACACCTATACCTACTGTGTTTTATTCTTTTAAACGTATTGTTTGGATCAATAGGATTGATATGATCAATTCAGTTTGATAGTAACAACATATAGTTCCATATACTTATAATAAGTACGTAGAAGAAAGGTAAATGAAAAAATACCTCTGATATCTATAAATTTAATGTACTCGGAAGTAATATGATCAATTTTCGAGGCATCAGAGTGACTATGAGTAACTAGACGTTTCAAACCCATTTATAGGAGATCATCAGCTTTCACGTTGAATCACCTTATATGAAGTCGGAATTTTCAAAGGTACTAGGGAGTTTGCCTTCTGCTATAATGAAAGACTGAATTCCAATTTTGGTCGTAGTATATACATAAATTTTACAATATACCATATGTGTAGGTATATACCATAATGTTTTGGTATTTATGTACGGCATGGTATTTAATGGCCCATGCATTTCCTACCCACTAATCGTGCATGTAAACACAACGAATACACTCCAGTGTCGGAGCCACGGTAACCTTGGCGGTGGGTAGTTGATGCGTTCCAGATTTGCACACATGAATGTTCATGTATAGCCACATTTATGGGCAGAATAAAGTATAAACTGACTAAAATATTGGAAAACATGTTTGCCAAATTCTCAAGAGCATATACTTTGTTCATAGATTTGGCTCCTTATTGGAATATCTTTTCTTAGCACGGATGAAAATTTTATTGAGATTTTCAAAAAATTGACGCTCGTGAGGAAAATTGAATGGCCACCTATGTTATGTGTATTGAACAGCAAGGAGTTTATGAAGAGTGAGGGGAGTAGGGAACTTACTAAGCACAAAAGATGCATTTTTCAAAGTAATATTTTCTTCATAAGGTAGCTTGTTTCATTGATTTTTTTCATAAGTTCCTTTCAGTTGAGGTTAAAATTTAGTTGACCACCTCCTGCTCTACCCACCTCACTTCTAATCTTTGTACCTTTGTCCTCCATGTTCTGTCTTCTAACTTTCAGTAATCAAACCTTCTTGTATTCCATTCCACTTCTTGTTTTGTTAGATATTCTTATCCCAAAATCTATTATGTCTGCGCGGTGGCACGGACTTCAGGATCGAAACCATTTACGACAATGCCTCATTGTGTACAGTAGGGTTAGGAAAAAAAATATTCGGTCATGCCTCGGTTGTAGCCATGTCTATGTGCTAGTTCCGACACTAGTATCTTGAAGATTCCTACGAGTTTCTTGTCGCCTACGATCCTGTCACGTCACAAGTTCAAAATAAATCCGTCTCTGCAGAAGATATTCATGAGGAGTGGCCTGCCCGGCAGGAAGGATAAATTGTGCCGCAACTGATGAATTCAACTCAGCTGATGTTCAGGGTTCGATTCTCATTGAAATGAATCGAAAATACTCTGTTCAACATGTAAGAACAAGTCCCTTCACTACAAGAAATTACTTTCCTCTTGCATTATTATGGTAGTTTTTACTCCAAGTCTCTTTAACATCAAGGATCTAGGTTGTTTGCGACAGGGATTTTACCTTTGATTTTCTGGCAAGTCACAAACTAGCTACCTACATTAACTTCACCCTAGGTCGGGCTGCCTAGGGTGAAGCCAGCATCACACTGGTTCGAATTTGAATCCTCATCCAAGTCCTTTTACTTTCAATATTTGTTTGTTAGGGTATACGTTTTAATATTCACTGAATCGTGTAATAGATTGGCGTAAATAACGGCCATCTTCAGCACAGTTTATTTTAAACTTACTAAGATGACTTCCATCAACGACCGTTTCACTTCATTTTGGTTTTGAGAAATTTACTTGAAAGAGGCTCTTCGCTTAACCAAAAAACCATACAAGTTCTTCAATAGTAAATGAAACGACATAAAAAGTTCAATGCCTACTCGTATGTCAGGATTGTGCGAGAATCTATGATAGTAATAGCCTCGATTTAGTGCTTCGAATAAATTGAGAGATGTAAGCGCAATTTCATGGTGAACAATATTGGAAATGAATGTTTCATGCACGGTGCATTTCATTGCTGACACTTGTGGATGTAAGGGAGGGGGGACGGTGGAGAGAGGGGGAAAAAGGGAGGGTGAAATGGCTTAAAATCGTACCCCCGTGTTAAAAAGGGGTCATAGATAGTTACCCTGAAGGTAAAGAGGGCTCTGGAAGGGGGTTCCTCCAGGGAGGGTGTCCAAAGGGCCCCAGATGTTTAAAGTCTCGTGATTGAAAACTTTTTTTTTCATTCTATCGAGAATTGGAATTGCAGGGATGTCCTCGTTTGCCTATTACCATTTCTCTCTTTGTCTCTTGTCCTGATATTGAAAGCACCTGAGTGGATTTCACTTCTCTTTTTCTCCTTCTCTCTCTCTCTTGCAATTGATGTTCAATACAGTCAATAGTTTTGTCAGTTTCTTTGGAGTTGTTCTCTTTTCTTCTCTTTTTAATAACTTTGTACTTAGACAGAGACATTTTTCATCATGAAGAAAATATTAGTATTTCACTGGCTGTATCAATATTATAATATAGGTACCTAATACCTACTTTTGTTAGCAGGAAAATCAGAAACCCTTAGCTAGGACAGGAATATATTCAACATCATTCACGAAGCGAAAAAGTTTCAAAAATATCAGTGGTCACCTACCCATTTTTAACCTTAATGATCGTTGTTTCACTTGATGATTTTACAAGAAATGGTAGTTTTTTCAAAGGTTTTTTTTTTTTCATCTTCTTTTTTGTAACAAATCATACATGTTCTTACATACCTTCTCGTTCACTTTCAGTTTTTCCTCGTGAAAATCGAACTTGGAACTTTTCTCCTTCTCCTTTTCTTCATGTTCCGGAGATATTGGCTCCGACTTTCCAAGGCACAGATCCACACAGTATAGGAACAAATATTTCAAACTAATAATGAACCCGATGAAGTAGTACAATAGAGCGAACAGATGGTTTGTGATTAACTTCATTTTTAATTTAAATAATGAGAAAAGAGGAAAAAAAGATAGCAGAACAGCAGGAACTTTTCAATTCAATACAAATGAAAATTTAAAAAAATTGACAGTTATCAAAATTTAAAATTAAAATTCGCAAAAAGAAAACGCAATATTGAAGAAAAGCTGGAAGACGGAAATACTGAAGAAAATAAACAGGCAAGAATTAATTCAAGTGATGCAGTGATGATTCACATATTCGAACTCTTGGAAACTTCATCTCCAACTCCAGTTTCCAACTCCAGAGCTATGACGAAACCACTCCAGAAGTATTGCCTCTTCAGTGACTTGGGCAAAACACTTCTACGTCTTACGCTAGACAATGGTTGATATGGTAAGGCGCAACATTGTCCAGAGATATTTCAAGCAAAAGGTGGATATTTACAATATTCCATTTCGGACTTTAAAATCATGTCGAATCGTTGGCATGATCCAGCTGTAAAAAAAGTGTTCCACCCTACCAACCTCAACCATGCGGTTGAACAATACCGACTCCAATAGCAACATAAGCTAATATGGGATAAAGACAAGGGAGTTATATTAAAATAAAGTTCAAGCATCTTAGTTAATTTTTTTTGCAATGAATCAGGCACAGTAATGAGTTTATGAATAAAACAGTTAATGAGTTGTATTGGTTCTTATTTTATGTCTCACATAAGATCTCACAGAAATGAGGATAAATTGATAAATTTGACATTTGGCGCAATTGGAACTGTCACGCCACTGCTAAAACCATATGATAGCCATAAAATGCTGAAAGGGCACTTATTCAAATTGCCCAATCCTATCCCCACTTCTTAGTTCCTACGCCGTCGAATCACAAATATGAATTAGGCGTCACTTAGTTTTTTGACGGTGAAGAAAAGCAGAGTGCTCAAGGTAAGACGATATCATCCCCAATATACTTATATTATTTAAAAACCATTAAACGTACGAATAGTTTAAATCGATTCCTTTATTATTTCATTATTATTTATATACCAGTGTTCAGTGTATCCAATAAAATATATTGATCCAATAAAATATAACATTATCGTTCACCTTGACGCAAATCCCAAATCAACCTTTCTGTTTCTCTTATCTATTTCAGCATTGTCTAAATTAAGTCGGTCCACGAGAGCTTAAATCTTGTAGAAAGGAGTAGGTCAAAACTACCCCCCGTTACAGAACTCATTGAATGCCAGAGACAGAGCCTCCAGCCATGCATCTGCCATCAATGTATCTTGATAATGAATTCTGGTGCCACCTCAGAAAACATCGACCCAGCAAGGACTGAAGATATCTTGTGGGAGAGAATTGCGTAGGATATGAAGAATATTTACAATAATGATATTGAAATTTATGTTGTTTATATGTAGCTGCATAGAGCAAAGCGAACATTGATTGCTCGTTCTATTTCGGGTACATTGAAATATTTATTGAGAAACGATTTTCTATGCTCAACGTTTAAACTGGTGAGTGAAGCAAAAGGAAAATGCTTTAGAAGTTTTCGTAAGAAGTTAAGCAGCGAGACGTTAGGGGGTGATCTACTAAGTTGGAAATATAGTGATGCTGGCCGACCCAACTGGCTTTATTGTGGGTAGCTGGGCCTCATTCCAGAAAACAGGACACTTTCTAAGGCCCTGGTATAGTTTCTAGCGAATGCAAAGTAATACTGGTCTCTATGGAAATACTCAAAATAACTTCCGTCTCTATTAAAATACTCAAAATAATGATAGGTACGAGTATTTATAGTAAAGTTATTATTGAGAGCTTGGTCATTATTGTTTATATGTAACCCCCACCCAAGGTGAAGCCCCCAGACAGACTTATCCACCCTGTATTGGAAATGTCACCCACTAAATGAGCAGCGCGACATTGAGAAATAATTTCCGCTTGAAATGCAATGATTCATTTCGGAACAGAGGGTGCCGAGAACAAAGAACTGAATAATTCAATGTAACTTTTTGTCTCAACGTGACAAATTCAAATGCATTTAAAAACGGGGACTCCAATCGGATATGACCTTCCTCTTTCCCTATTCCAATCTGCGTTTCCTGAAAAAATACATTTATTTTTGCTGGAAATTTAAAATCCTTATTTCCTTGACTCCTTCATAAGGAATTTCTTTTATTATTTATTAAAATATAAATCTATTTAGTCTAAGTAATTTAGTTTGTAGTAAAATAGATAGCAAACGTTTACACGAATAGATCAGTAAATTTTAAATTAGGTGAGATTGGTAACTAAAGAAAAGAATTAGTGGCGTGGCTAATTAATCAGTTTGTGGATGTTGCGCCAGTGATAATTATACCCAATGGAAAATTCGACAGTATTGCTTTTTCTATTATGATTTGAATAAACCTATTATATTATTAAATTGCACTATGTAATTGGAATAAAAAAATACTATATGCACATTACTAAACCACATTGTCTAGTCTAGGAGAATACTTTGTTTTTTATTCGGTTTCATCGGAGCTTACCTAGTATCAGGACTATCGCCCACGGTCTCCCAATCCTCTTTCTGGATTTAAAAATATTCCCGCCTCTTACACAATATGAAATTTGCCACGTATGCATTGCCCAATAAAAAATATTATTTTATACTCATATTTAATAATATAAAACAGAATCATAAACAGTGTGTACCAAAATACAACCAGCTAAGTAAAACCACAGTTTCTTGAGACCACAAAAAAATGGTCGGATAATATGCTTCTCCTCTGTTCTCTGACCAGAGACGGAGAGGTTTGGGCAAAATTTCAATTTCCTGAATATCTTTATAGACTATTTTGAAAAGCGTA
Organism: Bactericera cockerelli; assembly: GCA_024516035.1. Classification (NCBI taxonomy): domain Eukaryota; kingdom Metazoa; phylum Arthropoda; class Insecta; order Hemiptera; family Triozidae; genus Bactericera; species Bactericera cockerelli. Next base: position 13,575,284 of record CM044960.1, read on the forward strand.
AAAAGCGTCATGTATTCTAAACTAAACACATGATAAATGCAGGTAAGTTATATTCAAGCAACATATTTTCTTCTGGAAAGCCTTTGCCCACCGTCAAAACTGTTTGTACAGGGCCGAAAGGAAACATAGATAAAGCAACTTCTTCATAATTTGTCTTGTCTCACAATGCTGTAAATTAATTGTTATTACTTCAGCCATATTTGGATACGCCCTATATGGCGCGTGGGTGCTTGAGTCTTGGAATCTTCTCTTCCTCTAATTCTTTGTCTCGAGAGAAGTTACAAGATTATTTAGAAACTTCGGTTGTGTCATCTTCATCCTCCAGACCTTGATCTTCTTCACTATCAGTATCGCTATCGCTGGATGCATCGCCAGGGTCCAAGGAGTGTTTCTGCCACGACTCCCTGGAAACGGGAAACAGGCGAGCTTTTTAATGTGCGGGAAATTTTGTGAGCGCCACTTTTTTCCCGCGGCTGGCGTCCTAGTTAGAATATTGTAAGATCTTTTCTTAGTGTGCCTCTACTCTAAAGAATAAAATGCACCGACATACCAAATTTCAGCTAAGAGAGGGTAACTTTCTAAAGTTATACTGTTCTCGTAAAGAATTATAAAATGCTTTTTAATCTAACTTCGTAAATAAATATTATAAATAAGACGATATTATTATTGTATAATTATTATTATTTTGAAATTCATTCTCTAACCCAAAGTATCCACAGTGGGGATACATATTACCAGCTCTTCTCCTGGAACGAAACGAAGGCTTGCCTCCATCGTCTGGCTGCAACAATTAACCCATTCGGATTGTGAGAAGATGAAACAATGTTGTCAGGTGGATGGTTCGAATTATCTGCATTGCTCTCTCTTACGCCAGATGAAGTAGGGGGATTCTCCTGAGTGTCTGATAGTTCAACAGCAATGTCTTCACCCAAGTTCTGAAAAAAAATCAAAAAGGACACAATTAAATAAGGAAAGTTCTAAATGCATTGTTGAGTAAAGTTGGAGCGAAGTCTGGTAATATGGGTAGCGATGATAGGAATTTGCGAGTCTGAATTTCTGATAACACTCCATGCATGTATTTTTTCATCTTTAAGTCCTTTTAAAATGTAGGTGATACTGTCACTAGAAAAACTCTTAGACAAATTGTTCTTACTCGAGCCGCGTGTATAATATCTATTGTTGTAATTAATTCTGTCAAATATTGTATATAAGTGTGAGATTTCTTTTCTCTTCGAATTGTTCTAAAAATTCCGGCTTAATCTGACCTCACCTCCTCCACATCCACAACTCTCATCATCTCCTCCTCGTGTCCTCTCCCTCCCTCTGCTGCACAAGGCGTCCTCCTCCTCCTCTGGCTCATAGCATTGGTCAGGTTGCCGCACACGACTTCACCCGATGTTATCCGACTCACTGTCCCGAACTCCAGAGGTCTCGGTCGCCTCTGACGAGAGGTCACCGAGAGAAGTTCCTGGAGGAAGAGAAAGAGACAGAGATAACAACATAAAATATACCGAAATGTGATTGTATAACCAAATCAAAGCCAGCGTCGATGACACGTTAAATACACCAATAGCCCATTCCAGACACTTTACACTCTTCACTGTCAAAATCCCCGAATCTCCGTTTCAAACGTCACAAAACGCACTCCGATTGGTTAATGCGTTAATTTGAGTGCCTTGTGTGACAGTTGAAAGGGAGATTTTGAGATAATGAGAGTGGAGAGAGTTTCTGGAACAGACTAGAGTTCTTGTTCGGTGACTAAAGTTAAGCAACGTCCAACAAGGTTTAGGACTTTGATGGATGACCATGCAAAGGCGAAACGTTGTGTTTTGAATTTGACGGTTAGAAATATTGAAAAGTTTATGAGATACGACAGTTAATTGCAAACCTAGAAGTTTTTTTTAGGTCATAAGACTTCTTTCTTTCTTTCTTTGGGCCACTTTATTATGATTCTGGTGGAAGACTCACCTGGACTACATCCGACATGGTTGCCCTTCTGACCGATTTCTTAACCAGGGGCCCTGCACTGCCTGGCCTGGCGGACTGGAGTCTAGGAGAAGTCAGGGGCGAGGCATCATGGGGGCAGGGGCGGATCCTCATCGCCCATACGTCGGGGAGGTGGATGACGGAGGAAATCGTGGAGGGTTGCGGGGGGACTGGAACATGTTTTTACTATAAGAATGCTTGATACTTGCATTCGTATCACCCTGATATATTCGGTCTAAGCAACGTATAATAGCAAATAACATGACAACATATTAGGACCTATTTTATAAAAACACAGCATGGGAAATTATATCTTGGCCGGGCAAATTCTATGTACATAATTGTATTAGTAGATGGATATTTTTATGTACGCCGTGTTTCTTTATGCTTATGCAATGTGTCAAATAAAGTTAAAGACAACCCTGTAAGGTTGTAGTAAGTTATTCTTTTAAAAAATAATTTCTTCAAGTTAATCAGTATTAAACGAACTAGGTACCTATATTGTAAAAATGTTTAGTGTAATAATAACTTATTGTAAATACAAGAGACATGAAAGTTTGGTGGTAGGCCAAGATATTATAACTTCCTATCCTACAATCTTATGAACTGTAGTTGACACATTGCATAAACATAAAGAAGCACGCCGTACATAAAAGTATTCATTTACAATTTCTTCTACAGATGTGTAGGTAGGTACTTTACCTACCTACATTATTTTCAATGGGGGGATAGTAAAATAACTAAACTCAATGAGAGTTCAAGAATACATAATAGGCTGTTAAAGATTTCTCTGTACCTACCTAATTTGCCATCGAAAATTTTCAGTCCCGGAAGAGCGCGCAAAACAGTCTCAGAGTATAAACTGTGAGATGTAGAGCTACTAGCAGGATTTTCGGCCAGGGTTAGATCTTCCAGGGGTGAGCTGCTGAGGAACTCCAGGAAACTGAGATCTGAAATGGAATTCCTAGAAGGGAAAGAGTGTGCGATTTATTAATAAAATCCTCTCTTTGCTAGAAGTATCAAATGAAACCAGTAGCAATCTCTTTTTGTCGTATTTTCACGTCTGAATTACTTTCTTGATAAATAAATTATGTTATCTACAACAACAACAAAAACCAATTATATTTCCCTCTGACCGATCTCAGTAGTTTAAAAAGGCGATGGACATCTAGAGGAATGTGATTCGAGTTCAGCAAGTAATTACTAAAGCGAGTTTGAGTAATTGTGACATCACGATTGTGATTAACACAAATAGGTGATTAACACGAATGTGTTAATCACGCGCAAAACAGTCTCAGAGTATAAACTGTGAGATGTAGAGCTACTAGTAGGATTTTCGGCCAGGGTTAGATCTTCCAGGGGTGAGCTGCTGAGGAACTCTAGGAAACTAAGATCTGAAATGGAATTCCTGGAAAGGAAAAAGTGTGCGATTTATTAATAAAATCCTCTCTTTGCTAGAAGTATCAAATGAAACCAGCAGCAGTCTCTTTTTGTTTTATTTCCACGTCAGAATTCCTTTATTGGTAAATAAATTATGTTATCTACAACAACAACAAAAGACAATTATATTCACCCTCTGACCGATCTCAGTAGTTTAAAAAGGCAATGGACATCTAGAGGAATGTGATTCGAGTTCAGCAAATATTCACTAAAGCGAGTTTGAGTGTTTGAGTAATTGTGACATCACAATATTGTGATTAACATAAATAGGTCATAACCTTCAAATTTCTGAAAGTACTCACCCTCTAATAATTAATTCCGTGTCCGTGAGATAGGTATTGATACCTAAATCACGGTGTTGAGAGGATTATATGGACACCCAGATCCGATATCTAGGTTCCTTTCATGTCCATTGATTCTATTTGGTTTTAACGTCCGAACTTGAGGTCGACAGGACGGGGGTTTTACCCTCCATTCGCTGGGAATCGTACCAGCTACCCACATTAACCTCACCCAGCCTGGGTAGGGTCGGAAATGCCAGCCTCACGTGTTTGGATGGAACAGAATTTTCGTCGAAAAGTCTGCCCCAACCGGGAGTTGAACTCGGGAACTCTGGACTACAGGCAGTAGTCACAACCATTACGCCACGGAGGCTGTACTCACCCTCTGAGATTCAGGCTCTTCAAATCCTCCAGATAGATAGCTGGACTCAGATCTTCAATCCGGTTGTAAGCGGCCGACAGCTCTGTGAGTGAGGACAGGCCAAACAGTCCGTCCAGGGAGTCCAACCCGCAGCGGTCCACTGTGAGGACACTCAGGCTGGAGAGGTTACAACCCAGGTCCCTGGAAAGGGAGACTCGAGTATGAAATATGAATCTAATATCTAACATGAGGAAATTTTAAATACCTACCAAATTTTAGGAAATATTTTTCAAATTATCAGTTTTAATTGCATCTTTTCAACACATACACTGGACACGGAAGGAGCCCAGAACACTGGTTCTGAGCGTCCAAAAGGATCACCCATATCAATCCTTCCAACACCATGGCATCACACATGTACACGGAAAGTAAGTAAGTAAGTATGTAACAGCAGACTCAGGCACTGGCATTGTTCCTGGGATAACATACCTCCTCCTTGATTCTGCGAGTTTTTATTATTATATAGGTACTTTAATTTTAAACCTACTCGTACATACCTAGTGAGAAAAGCCGTTAGGCTTCACTTGTGTGAAATGTGAATCAATGGGTGTTTCTTAGATATTATTATTATACAACGCTTTATTAGGTATAGATGGACATTATGTACATAGAAATAATTAATTTAACAATGAAAAAAATGGAAACAATATATATTATACAATGAAAATGAAAAAGAATAGAAAATATAAAACAAAAACATAAGTCCTAACTAAAGGGCGGGGTTCTTGCCTATGGCAATCTCTTCCACTCAACCCAACGCTTTTACGTGCAAAAGCGGTCCCGTTTTCTGAGGTAATATCGTAAAATAGTCAAAATATTTCACATTATATAATTAATTGTCACCAGTTTTCAATTTTAAAGAAGATGGGTACCTAGGTGTATTCTAAAAATGAGCGTTTTATTTTTAACGCCCATTTGTAGGTTTGAACTTTGGGCCTTTTGATTCCTCACCTGAGCGACTGCAGGCAGCTCCCAGAGAGGTCCAGACTCCTGAGCTGAGGAACATACAGGTGAAGCTTACTCAGGCTCAACTCAGAGCTCAACACTTTGAGTTTGAGATCTAGAACGGACTCAAGATCTTCGCTCCCTGTCACCTCATGCTGTAACGAAAAATTGAAAAAATATTTACTCGAAGATCATAGGAGAGATGTTCATTGAATTACACCTTGTTGTGAGTTGTGGCAAGTGATTTGAATCACCAAGCTCCAATGTCTGGCTGGGGGACGTTAAACAGGGAGAAGACCAGTGTCTACCAGTGTCTCGCTAGAGGACTATAAACAGAGAACCGACTAGCCAACCCTTACAAGCCAGGCTAGCTTGTAGTTTTACTAAGGCTTTAATGGCAATGGCTTGAAAAAAATAGTTCAAGTCTTCACGATGGTTGATCGCACATAGAAATATGTGGTTAAGGACGAGCCAACTTTGAAAAAAATAAAAAAATTGGCTGGAGACCAAGTTGGCTACAACAACAACCAAGCTTCAGATTTGCTACTTTTGGATCATTGAAAAGCTCATCAAGACAGTAACAGTTAAAGTTATTTATTATTAATTACCTACATGAATAGGTTAATTGGTTCAGTCATTAAACTGATCTCACCAGAATAGTGGGTATGGCTTGATCATACGGGCTCAAGGGTCGCTGGGGAAGTATCACGGGGAGAGGCGCCAAATGTAGGACCCCTTGCGCCAATTGGGCCTCATAATCCGAGTCAGTGTCTATACTAGATGAGAAGGAGGATCCACTTAGGGAGAGGGAAGGGTGGGGCAGATTTGGCTGAAATTCAGCCGAGTAGGGCGCCATGGCTGGTTGCAACAGAAAACGTATGGAAATAATTTTAAATAAAATAATTTTATTCACTTAAGAAAATACATATATAAAAAAATAGATTCTAATCAATTCTTGATTAACCTTTAATCGCAAAAAAGCACATCATTGCTACAAGAGGAACTTTTCACTTCAGCATAATTAAACAGAACTAACAGTAGCACAATTTCTGTGACCTACCTACTCTTGTTTCTTTTAACAAATAAAAATAAATTGACTTTCTGGTATTTTTTATAGATAGTTACTTTCAAATCTAATATTTTATCGTATGAACTAACAAAAAAATCAAAACATAATATACTTTCTAGTACCCTAGTAGTTAAATATGTAGGTACCACGAAAAAAAAATCAACGGTTTTTTTTTTCAACAGTGACATTATAGCTCTAATCTAATATTGACATCGTAAAGAGCAGATTTAATTTTAAATTCAAATGTTAAATTCAAATTCAAATGTCTAGACTTCATACTGTCTTTCCGTCTACTCTTACTTACCTTTTGGAAAACTATTTGACACCATACAAGCTGAAGAAAATTTCAGCTAACTTAAAAATTTCACTTGAGTAGGAATTTTCCAACAGAAATACAAAAAAGTCTCTTCTAACAGAAGAAATACATTGAAGAAATTCATAAACCTAAGTAGCAGCAGTTCCTGGGGTTGTTTATTTTTTGATAATACGTTACTATGACAACCGTATCAACAACTTAATAAACCATAGGAGACAAAAGTAATGGTGTAGGGAGGTGTTGTATGTGTGAATGTTTAGTAGATATAAGTCTATTTTGTTATTATGTCTATTACCATAAATGTCTATTTTGTAATTATTGTTCGAATGAGGTCAACAAATTTAGATGCCCAACCATTGTCATCAGCATATCCAATCAGATTATATTTTGGCTTTGTGCGGACTGACATTTGGGTTTGGTTTTGACTTTGACGGGTGTATGATCTGAAGAGTGAATACATGAATATATAATTTACTACCATAGGAAGCATAGTTCTATTAGAGTGGTTAGTCTATCCTTTTTCTTGTGTTTGTCAATTTATTTTGAAGTCGATCTCATGAAGACACAGATATTAAAATGAAATACAATGTCTACCTTAAAGTTATCTTCGTCTCATTAATTAAATGGGCAGATGGGCATGCACCATTCTTTTTTTCGTAAATTACATTTTCATCCGAAAAGTCTTGAGTTGGTTCCATCTACATTACGATGGTAAAATACAAGTTCCATTACTTCAGCCCATAAATTGGAAATTTTATCTTTGATATATCGCTTTATATCTCGGTAATTCTCTCATCTACATATTATATCTATGTATTTTACGGACAAAATATATCTACCGAGATAGCTATTATCTGAATCTCTCTCATGGTCACAGAATTATTAATATTATGTACGTATATAAAAGTTTTCCCATCAAGAGATACCTCAATATAGATGTCAGATAATGTTTAAAAAAACCATCGACCTTTTTGAGATACATAGAATGTTCGAAAAACAACAACAATATTTTTTCAGTAGATTTTCTTATTTAAGATTTTCAGCTGAAATTTTACAAGTGTTGTAAGGATGTCGTTTAATTTAGTTAGATTATGCATGAGAGGACGTTCCTCTAGAGATTTATTGGTCATACAAAATTACAAAACTAATCAAACTAACTTATCCTCACCTTGAGTAAATAGGACTCAAAAATTTTCCTCAAGCTGATAGACCGACGCGCGACGGAGGTGGCGATTTTGGTATTCCAGTAATCCTCCACGGATCAATGATTATAAACAACGTCAAGCTTAATTTATTTTAAAGCCTTAATTTTGAAAATCTCATCAATCTCCAATCAAAGCAACCCGAAAACAAGAAAAGTGGGTTGAAAACAACCCACTTTTCTTGTTTGGAACTTTAAAGAGCACCCTATATGTAATGCCATTGTTCTATGGAGTAAAAAGCTCTCATGGGTGTAAAAAAATATGTCAAACTGATTTTGAGTTATGTGAAAACTGTTTGATACGGGTACTGCATAAAAACATTTGCAGTAAAGTGCAGTTAATATAAATGGTTACTCATGGATTTTTAAGGGTGAACTAGACAAAGGATCAATAAACAAGCTTTTTAGGATTTATTTATTAGGGAGTAGATCAGAAAACCCCTAACCAGTCCTGACTGTTGTGAGAGAAAACTTAATAGGTAATGTAAAAAATTGAGCTACCAAAAACTAATTTTACAGCAAAAATACAGATACATACATATTAGCTGAAGAATGATGGATGGAGACTTGGAGAGTAATAAAAAAAAAAACGCTTTTGGATTGAAAACCTACCCAGGGTTAATAAGGATTGACCTAAAATTTAATAGAATTATTTCCACTTGACCTTTCTTTAAATATTACTTACTTAGCCTTCCAATCAATTACTTACCTTAGTGGAAACTGTAGGTATACGTAAGCAATCAATCAAGGAGGTCACGGGTAGGTACCCTTTAAGTCAAATTTCTAGTTACAGTCGAATTCAAGGGTCATCCAAAAAACAGGTGTTTACTTTGTTGAAAGACTATTCTGAAAGATTTAAAAGTTTGAATAAATATACTTAGGCACAGAGCACAGGTAGACACAGGTATACAGAAGGAAGGCACTTACTTGTAGTACCGAAACACAAATTTTCTTTCCTTTCACAATTTTGTTCCTCCTGGTGTTCATCTCAATGAAAAAATTGTTGAATTTTTTTACAAAATCTTGTGCTTTTTTTGTAGTTTATTTTAATTAAAGTGAAATTCATTTTTTTAGAGAATAAATAAAGTGAGCTGGAGAAAATCCATGACGAAGAAATAAAAAATATATTCGAGATTATTTTATTATTCAAAAGTATTTTTTTTTTTTTGGGGGTTTTACGTCGCTTTCAACTACATGGTCTTTGAATAAAACATAAAAACATCTTTGAATTTATTTTGAATTGGTGTCCACTAAATTCCTTCTGTGCTAATTTTTCTTCTTTTTTATACAAATTTTCCATTTTATTTCCTGATCTATTTTGGTCTATAACTCTTGTCCCCATGAACAAAGGCATTGTTCATCTACTGCTGCTCCGGCTGTGTTCCAACTATCCTCCCAGTGACGTCACTACAACCCCACCCCCACCTTGGCAATGGGGTATGTATACTACTAAGTACAACTAAAATATCTAACTGCGAAGTGCGGACTCGTAACCTGGAGGTCGGGGTTTCGAGTCCGAGTACGGCAAATTTGAGTGAGGCTGGTGTGTTGTAGTTGTAAGATCACTCTAGTCACTTTGGTTAACACGATTATGATAACCTTATTGAATTTATGACTAAAATAAATCGAACCTAGATATAAGAGAACAATGTCCAGTTCCAATTTACCTCTCTTTAGGGAGAAATTAACCTCTTTATAAGTGAAACCTAGATAAAAGAGGAAAAATTTCCGATCCCTTGAGTTCTCATTCATATTCGACTGTAAACCGAATTTGAGTAATGCAGGATGCTTGTGTAGGCCGAAAGACCTGACATATTCAAATGTCAACTTATTATTTAGCTTAATTGTTGTTATTTTTATTTACTTATTATTATTGTTAACAACTTATTATTGTTTACTTTGAAAATGCTAAGATATTTGAAAAAGAGTACTTAGTCACTAGTCATATTATTAGGGCGGAATTTCGTCAGTACACATTCATCACGTTTTTCCTAATACATTTAAGAAGAAAAGATGAGTCTTCTGTCAGACTCAGACTCAACTGTCGAATTTCTGTATTTGAATCGTACCTCTGATTTCATTGACTTAATTTCGTATATCCTCTTCCATCCTCTTGCCTTTCAGTCCCAGGGTTCCCTTATGAAGACCGCTTCCACAATGATTCATCCTTCCGGTGCAAGCTTAAGAATCCTTCTCAACTTCAGAATGAACTACTCAAGGGCAAGAGATTGCGAGTTGCCACTTTACCTGTGAGTAAAAGCAGTATTATGAGTACCGTTTCACCAGCTAAAGCTATCTATTGTTATTACTATCTATTATTATTAAATGCTTTATTAGATACAAAGACATATTATGTACAATATATCTGTACAATACAAATAGTTACTATAAAAAATAATAATAATAAAAAAAATGGATCAATATAAAAAATAAAGAAATTGATAAATACATATGTCCTAACTAAAGGGCGGGGTTCTTACCTATGGTAATCTCTTCTAATTGTTAAAAATAAATTAATTAAAATTACAGAATGTATTATAAATTATAATATAATTTTAATTCCGTGAGATAGGGACAGATTCCTAAATCACGGTGGTGAGAATATATTGAAACTCAGTTATGCAAGGTCACGACTTTGAGATCGAGGGGGGACGAACTTTCTCTTTTCGCATTCTATTTCAAGATTTTATGACATTTTTACATTTTTTTTATGCTGGTCTCTTTTTAAAGAAATTCCTATGTGCTTGGTCTTTAGAACTATGGCACCCTAACTGATAGGATAATCAAAAAATGTCCCATTCTTCAGGATCAAAAGCCAATGAGTTGGGTGACAATGAACAACAAGACAGGAAAGCTTGAAGGGCACGGCATCGCTTTCGAAATCCTCGACACTCTGAGTTCCAGATACGAGTTTTCCTACGACATCATTCTACCCTCGAGGAAGACTCTGCTGGACCTGAATGGGAGCATCATGAATATTCTCAAGACTGGGGTAAGAGGCTTTGTAGTGAATGACTTTAATACATAGTGATCTATCTAACTAATACACAAAACAGTAGTGAATTATGAAACGTAACAAACATTTATTTGGAAGCAAACTTTGATGTACAAGACTGACTGGAAAACTGAAATCTGAAAACCAGAGTAAGATTTGGCCTATGACTGACCACAATACTACACATAGGTAATTATTTATTATTATTAATATTTATTTTAATCTTACCTGCAAGAATATTACAATCAGTAATCCTGTGAGCTTTCTTCTTCCATTTCCTCTTTTTCTTTTCTCTTATCTCCTCTTAACAACCACTGTTGTTTCTTGCTTCATTCTTCTTATTCTATTCTTCTTTATTTTATTGAGAAGTGCTATTTCGTAAAGCAAGAGGTCAACTCTGTATGTAAATATCTAAGTGGTGATTTATGTAAATAAATTTCAATAAAGAGTTTACTACTACTACTACAACAACAACTATTAACTGTCTAGGTATAACGAGTAGCTAGTTATAAGATTTTTAAAGTATTATTACCTACAATCTTATTTGTCTCTTTTTTCCACAATTGAACTGAGTATTTCTGGGGACTCCTGATTTAAAAATGAAATGTGTGTCTGTCTGTGTTTTAAACTTGCATACATGGAAAATCTCCTGAAACCAACATAACTAATCCTAACAATATTAATATCCCCCAGCCTCCGGACTTGGTGATTTTTTGAGAGTAGGTTTCCTCCGTACATGTGAGGCTGGCATTTCCGGCCCTACCCAAGCAGAGTGAGGTAAATGTGGGGAACTGGTACGTTTCCCAGCGAATGGAGGGTAAAACCCCCGGTAAAACCCTCGTCCTAATCAAATAAAATTGTTGGCGTTAGGAAGGTCATCCAGTCGTAAAAAATGTGCCAAAACCAACCAACCTCACCCTGAGGTTGAACAACGTCGACCCTGCTCAAGCGGGATGACACAGAGTAAAAGAAGGCTATATTCAAAATATATTATTTTATCTAATACATAGGACCGAATTTGTCAACTTTAAAAGCAGCACTTTCTGAAAATGTAATGTAAACAAACTTGACCTGAACTGGGGTACATAGACATAAGTTAATAATAATACCTAACTCATTTAAGTGAGTAACCAACGGCCATTAGCTTGACAATGAACTGTTATTCTAATATTATATGATTGACGTTTACCGAGGAAGGTCAAACCTGAGATAATTGGGAAAATTGTCCCTTTTCCTATTGTTAAAATAATCACGTTTCTTCTTCTTCTTCAAAATTCTTTTTATTCTGCTTATAGTGACCTCTTATATGAATATTTTTTTGTTGTTGTGTTCTTAAAAATGTTTCACATTTAGGTCAATGTCTAATGTCTGGGTTTCATGACCAAGACATTCAGCGAATTTTTCTGTATCACTAATACATGCTTCTGTATTTCTCACTTCAAGTGGTTAACGCGCTAGTCTGGTAATCCAGGTAGCGTAGAGATCCGTTGGTTCGAATTCCACCCAGTGCATGAATTTGTCCTCATTAATTTGAGTTTGTGACCACACAATAATAAGACTCTGAGCGTAGAAAATACTTTCAGCATTAACCTCGCCTGGTGGTTACCTTCCACTAACGAGTGTAATTATTATTATTATCTACTGTGTTGTACTGAGAGTTTGCTATTTTTGATGGGAACATTTCACAGTTTTTCGTAGAACTTAGCTGAAGTCTAAACATTTTCTCGGCCGATAGCCCGGGGTACCGTTAGGCGATATCCGGTAATTTTGTCGAAATCCTCGGCTATGACCAATGAACTCTTCTTGTCTGCATTTCTAGCGTACCAAGTTTCACACTTCATACTTTCAACTATGGTTATCGCACAACTCTTTCTCTCTCGATTTCTCCCCGGATCAACTATATCAAACTCGCAATGTCAGATTTTGTTTATTTACAAGATTCTTCTCCTGGTAATACATATAACTCTCTTTTCCAGGAAGTGTTTATTTACAAGATTTTTCTCTTGGTAATACATATAACTCTCTTTTCCAGGAAGTGTTTATTTACAAGATTTTTCTCTTGGTAATACATATAACTCTCTTTTCCAGGAAGTGGACATGGTGGCCGGATTCGTTCCCGTCCTGAATATCAAGAAAACCAAGATGGCGTCCAAAGTCCACTCGGAGGAGGAGGAGCTGAGGCTTCAACTGCAGCAGGAGGAGGCCATGAAGTGGAAGTGGGGCATCGAGCTCGGCCAGTCCCAGTACGTGGTGATGATGATGCGGCCCCACGAGTCGGCCACCGGCTCCGGCCTCCTGGCCCCTTTCGAAATAGAGGTGAGTCCAGGGGCCCAGGGCCTCATTCCAGAAAAACTCACTCTTAAAATTACCGGATCTCTCTTTCAACCGTCAAATTTGGTTCAACTAACCCAGACAATGTGTTTGTTTACCCTAATGACGCAGTCAACGTACAGTTGATAGGGAGATTTGGGCATTTAGAGATTAGTCTGTCCCGGTAGCTCAGTGCTCAGTGGTAAAGGCGGCATTCATTAGAAATTGTGTAGACAATATTTCTAATGAAACATTCCAGGTGAATAAATAAATTAGATTTTTTCAATCTGTCCCGGTAGCTCAGTGGTAAAAGCGGCACTCTGTGAATCTAGAGATTTCAGAGGTCGTGGGTTCAAATCCCAGCCGGGATATGACAAGTTATCCTCCCATTTGGGAGTTTTACCACATAATAATATGTCTTGGGCTTACTGCTGGATTAATGGGACTTTAATAGTCTTGATTGGGCAGTATAAATAAGGCGATATTGTTATTATTATAAGAGTGAGAGAGCTTTCTGATGAATATTCCCAGGTTAGTCTGGCCCACAGTAGATATAGAAGATTCAACTGAATGTTCTGATGTGGTACCAACCACCATGAGGAGTGTGAGGACTTCAGACTTCCTTTTCTCTGTTTCAAGTTTCAAGACTTCCTTACTCCTTAGGAATTAGCAAACCATAGGTATGCTGATAAAGGGTTTCGATCCTATTAGTTGCATCTTTGAAAAAAAAAAAAAACTGTTCTCAAACTGATGTTCTATGTCTTGGTAGGTGTTTGAGAGAATGAATCCCATAAAAATAAATAATCTCTTTGAAGGTTAAAATAATATTTCATTTATTGTTTAATTTCACATCATTATCAATCACACGTTTTTACAGTTACTCTTAGGAATCCTGATCACAAAATGGCAAATATTCAAAATATCAGTTTCTGTTTTAAGAGCTTGATAAAAAAGTCACCATGAAATTAAAATCATAGTTTTAAGATTATTTACTAGACGTAAGACTTACCATTAATTTTGATCTTCATACTTAAAATTTTTGTTGACTTCAGAATTTTGACTCTTATATTTCACAATTTTGTAGACTCCGGAATTTTGACTCTCATACTTCACAATTTTGTAGACTCCGGAATTTTGATTCTCGTACTTCACAATTTTGTAGACTCATAATTTTGATTCTCATACTTCAAAATTTCGTAGACTCCGAAATTTTGATTCTCATACTTCACAATTTTGTAGACTCCGGAATTTTGACTCTCATACTTCACAATTTTGTAGACTCCGAAATTTTGATTCTCATACTTCACAATTTTGTAGACTCCGAAATTTTGATTTTCATACTTCTTAAATTTTTAGACTCATAATTTTGATTTTCATACTTCTTAATTTTGTAATAATTTTGATTCTCATACTTCAAAATTTTGTAGACTCCGGAATTTTGATTCTCATACTTCACAATTTTGTAGACTCCGGAATTTTGATTTTCATACTTCACAATTTTGTAGACTCATAATTTTGATTTTTATACTTCACAATTTTGTAGACTCCGGAATTTTGATTCTCATACTTCACAATTTTGTAGACTCCGGTATTTTGACTCTCATACTTCATAATTTTGTAGACTCATCATTTTGATTCTCATACTTCACAATTTTGTAGACTCCGGAATTTTGATTTTCATACTTCTTAATTTTGTAGACTCATAATTTTGATTTTCATACTTCTTAATTTTGTAGACTCATAATTTTGATTCTCATACTTCACAATTTTGTAGACTCCGGAATTTTGATTCTCATACTTCTTAATTTTGTAGACTCATAATTTTGATTTTCATACTTCTTAATTTTGTAGACTTATAATTTTGATTCTCATACTTCACAATTTTGTAGACTAAGGAATTTTGACTCTCATACTTCACAATTTTGTAGACTCATAATTTTGATTTTTATACTTCACAATTTTGTAGCTCCGGAATTTTGATTCTCATACTTCACAATTTTGTAGACTCCGGAATTTTGATTTTCATACTTCTTAATTTTGTAAACTCATAATTTTGATTTTCATACTCCTTAATTTTGTAGACTTATAATTTTGATTCTCATACTTCACAATTTTGCAGACTCCGGAATTTTGATTTTCATACTTCTTAATTTTGTAGACTCATAATTTTGATTCTCATACTTCACAATTTTGTAGACTCCCGAAATTTGATTTTCATACTTCACAATTTTGTAGACTCATAATTTTGATTCTCGTACTTCACAATATTGTAGACTCCGCAATTTTGACTCTCATACTGCACAATTTTGTAGACTCATAATTTTGATTCTCATACTTCACAATTTTGTAGACTCATAATTTTGATTCTTACACTTCACAATTTTGTAGACAGTACCTGTAAGAGTAAAGATACTTATATCATTAATGTTTTTTTTTTTTAATGTTCACTTATTTGAAAGTTTTTTTATTGTTTGGAAAACAACAAATTAGGTCATCAGAGTAGCAATGATTAGTCATTTTCTGTTTTTAATTAGGTTAGGATTTAATTCCTTGCTAAGAAGCTTTGTGTAATTAAATTGATACGATTAGTTCTGTATCTCAAATTTAATAGGTATTAAACAACAACCCTAAGATTCAGAATTCTTACTAAACTCTACTCTTTGTGGCTGACATTTGTTCTGGTAAATTCCTAGTAGTATCATAATTGTCAACCATTTTTTGAATAATTTCTGTTTAAAAATGAGGCTTTACATTTATAAGGTTACTTTACCTAACATTATTTTTCACCACAACTTTTCTGAATAAAAAATATTTATACTTACATTTGTTATAGAACATTGATTATGTTGGTATATTAAAGGTAAAATGGTGACTTTTTAAGCTTTGAATGAAAACTAAAGTAAAAATGAATGAAATTTATTGGATCAGGAATCCTAAGATAGTACAAAAAATCTCTCGTATATCTACTGTTCTTGTTCAATCCTCATTTTGTTTCATCTGTCACAATAACGATCGAGTCATCAAGTTTCGGTCAAGATTTATCCGACGACGTTCATAACTTTGACGAGTGGCTTTGTTTCTGATCTTGATGTGACTTATCTGAAATAAGAGTAAAAAGAAAGCAAACTTGATCTATACATTACATTATGTTACTCGCTAAGAAGCTTTGGTAAGCCTTCTAATAAATTTTGGAAATCCGATTTGTTTTCCAAAATATGTTTCTAATTTTTTTTAAATCATTCAGGTAAAAGTTAAGACAAATTTTATTATTTATCAGAATACATTTACCAACAGTAATACACATCTTCCATAGTAGCACAAACTGGAAGTGTGCCCAGCACACTAGCTGCATTCCCGCGTAGTATTGCAATGGACAGTCTTTGCATTAGGAACGCTTTGGATTTGGTATTGCCAAATTTAGAAAATGCTTTGTTTCTAATTTCAATTCCTACGAATGTAATGGAATTTAAACGAGATTTTTAAAAAAAAAAAAAAAAACTGCCAGTTTTTTACTAGAAAACCTTTTATGAATATAAGGTTTTTACCCATAGTTTATTAGAGTCGACTCTAATACGTGTTCAACTCTCAAGCCAGAAACGCTGCATGTCATTAAGAACTTTAATCGTAAGCTATTTTAGTTCTAGTTACAGCTCTATTCGAGATCATGCGGATCTGGCAATTAGCAAATGAACGGAAACACCATTCGAGACGGCATTGATGCTACATTTAAATAAATAATTTTCACAAAATCGCTGAAGTGAAACAACAATAAAATTATTACTGTTAGGTCGGACTTGGTGGATAACCACTCAAATTGAAAATATTTTGATGCTGGCTATTCCTGGCTCAACCCAGGTACTCAAGCGTGGTGAGTTGATGCGTTTTCTCCAATGGTGTCAAAAAATCGAAACAAAAATACCTGATCGTGGTTTTGAACCAGTTCCGCAAAGATTGAATCGCGCCATGTATCAACCATTGTCCTTTGTTTCTTCTTCTATTGGAAGGTGATTCTGTGTTTCTTCTAATATTGTATTTTTTACCATAAATTTTGATTGACAATTGAATTTTGTTTTTCCTACTTTTTTGATCAGTATGAATTTTTATAACCTATTTGATGTTCCTTGAAATTGTAAAATAAACTGGCCAATTGGTAAGAATTTTGTGGTTTCAATATTATTATGAAAATAATGAGATAGGAAATATCTGGCTGCATAAATTGTAGGTTTATGTTATCTACTTGGCCTATGCCGACCAAACGCAGGACCGAAAGATCGAACGCAGAATTTATTTTCTGTTTTAACATTTTGCAATGATTTTGCATTTTGGTTTGTCTGTCTGTACTGCAATAGCTAACTTCTAAAAGGACTCTTTACATTACTTACTTTCATTCCGTGTCAATGATCACCAGGTCTGGCTGCTGATCCTAATCTCCCTGGTGCTGATCGGTCCAATCATTCACCTGATCATGCGAGTCAGGAACAGGTGCTGTGGCACCCGATCAGAGTTGTACCCCATCTCAGCTTGCACCTGGTTTGTGTACGGAGCTCTCATGAAGCAGGGCTCCACTTTGAATCCGCAAACCGGTGAGATTATTGTTACGATTATTTTTGATTAGTATATGCTGTGAGATTTGCGTTTTAAAAGAAATAGATCTTGTTGGTTAGCGGAGTGTTGGAAGTTTTTCATCTGTATCTGTACAGTCATGGTGACCATAGGAGTGAGTGATCAGTAGAGTATCTTGTTACTATCTAGACCAGGGGTCGGCAATAAATTCTGTCCGAGTCCGGATTAACATGAGAAAAATTTCGCGGTCCGGATCAATAAAAACTATCAACCCCTTGTTAGGACTACTTCTTCTAGCAAATCAATGATTTCCATCTATAAGACGTCTTTGGACTATGAATTGGCTTCAACCGCCCATTCGCCAGAGATTTTTTTTTTTTTTTTTTTTGAAAAAAAGAGAAAAAAAATGATATTTTTTCGGGCCTCTTGACACAGGAATACGGCCAATACGGTAAGAATGGGTTAATATTGGTGTAGTGAAGTGGGTAGAATTAGTTTTACGGGTAAGGGAATGGCCATAGTGAAGGTAAGAGCAGGGTTACGGCTGGGCGCTCGGTTAATGGACTGAGGGTTTGATTAAAAGTAAGTAAATATTGCTGGAATATGCAAAAGTAAACATTAGGGGGTTTCTGACATAACCTGGGACATGTTTACACAAGACCTCTCTTCTCTTTCTTGTTTGTCCTCACTATCACCCTCCCCCAAATTTACCCTTTTTTAACTCCCATTCTTCTACTTAACCGTTTTACTCATACCCACCTCCCTTCCCTTCCAATCACTACCTCATCCCATTTCCTTCATATCTACATCTCCCTCTCTTCTTTTTATTCCTTCTCCTCCTTCTCTCTCCCTCCCTGCCTCTCTTTCTCTTTCTTGCTCTATTGTCACGTCTAATAACTCTCTAAATTTTGTTTAATTTTTTATATACCTCTCCTAGCTGGTCAAACTAAAAGTGAGAAGTAGTGGATATCCGCGAATACGCGAATCTATCTTTCTCTTCACACTTTCTCTTCTCTCTCTTTTTTTCTTTATCATTCTCTCTCTTTTTCTTGCTCTATTCTCATCCTTCTCCTATATCGTTCTCTTCACACTTTCTCTTCTCCCTCTTTCCTTCACCTCTTCCTCTCTTTCTACTTTTCTTTAACTATTCTCTTTTTATCTGTAGTCCGCTCTGTAGAGTGAGGTCATGTCCCGGTAGCTCAGTGGTAAAGGCGACGGTCTGTGAATCCACAGATTCCAGAGGTCGTGGGTTCGAAACCCAGCCGGGACATGACAAGTTATCCTCCCATTTGGGATTTTTACCACATAATAATATGTCTTGGGCTTACTGCTGGAATAATGGGACTTAATAGTCTCAATCGGGCAGTATAAATAAGGCGATATTATTATTATTATTATTATTATTATTATTATTATTATTCCTTTTCTCCCCTCTTCCTCTCGTCTTTCCACTTATTTCTCGCTCACGCCACATTTCTCATCCTTTCTCTCCACCTGCATTACGCCCGGTAGCTCAGTGGTAAAGGCGGCACTCTGTGAATCCAGAAGTTCCAGAGGTCGTGGGTTCGAAACCCAGCCGGAACATGACAAGTTATCCTCCCATTTGGGATTTTTACCACATAATAATATGTCTTGGGCTTACTGCTGGAATAATGGGACTTAATAGTCTCAATCGGGCAGTATAAATAAGGCGATATTATTATTATTATTATTATTATTATTATTATTATTATTCCTTTTCTCCCCTCTTCCTCTCGTCTTTCCACTTATTTCTCGCTCACGCCACATTTCTCATCCTTTCTCTCCACCTGCATTACGCCCGGTAGCTCAGTGGTAAAGGCGGCACTCTGTGAATCCAGAAGTTCCAGAGGTCGTGGGTTCGAAACCCAGCCGGAACATGACAAGTTATCCTTCCATTTGGGATTTTTACCAAATAATAATATGTCTTGGGCTTACTGTTGGAATAATGGGAATTTAATAGTCCTTATCGGGCAGTATAAAAAAGGCGATATTATTATTATTATTCTTTACCCCCAGACTCCACCCGCATCATGTTCGCCTCCTGGTGGATCTTCATCATGATTCTCACCGCTTTCTACACGGCTAACCTCACCGCCTTCCTGACCCTGTCTCAGTTCACCCTGCCCATCCAGAGTGTGGAGGACATCGCCGACCCTACCAACACGTGGTGTGCCGAGGCGGGAGGCGCTGTGGAGTACTCCATCAAGGTAGGGAGGTCGTGAGTTCAAATCCCCGGTCCACATTTATTTTAATTTAATTTTTTTTTTTTTTTTTTCAATTTGGCTTAAGCAATCTCTCGATTAGTACTGGCCAACATTCGTTACTTAAAAATAAAGATGGTTACAGTCAAACGTCAAACCTGTATATTTATAAAAGAACTTAAAATAACTCAAGGAACTGGATATTTTTTATCTTACATCCAGGTTTCTCTTATAAAGAGCTTATTTTTCCTAATGGAAATTAATCTTATATCCAGGTTCTACTGGATGTATAGGTTAGCTTATCTCAAACAATTTTTGTTGTTGGTTGTTGATTTTTCACACATTTACACATTTAATTTGGTATGATATGGTATGGTCGTATGTTTACAATAGGTTTTTGTATTATTAATGATGTTATATTTTTACGTCTAGAATTTAATTTGTAATAAAATGGCCTAAAAGTAAAGTGGTTCTGTTTCAAGTTTGAGTGGGCGATTATTCCTGTTGTGTTGCAGGAGGATGGGGACCTGGATGTTCTGGAGGACTCACTGAGGAGGGGGCGGGGCCAATTTGTGGACGTCCTGGACCAGGATAAGCTCATGGAACTAGTGTCCCGAGGTACATACTGCAATTACTGCATGCTGTTTTCATAAATAAATACTTCCTCGTGCATGGTTCAAATAGTATAAACTTGGCGATAAAATTTTATCGACTTTCCATTATCGATAAAGCTATTCTGAGATTTTGTAATAATATATTTTATATACCTACGTAGACGTACCTACTTTTGTATGATAAAAAAAACTGTTTCAAGAAAGAAAGAAGAACACTTTTCAAATTAATATCAGCAATATTAGGTGTGGAATTTATTAAATATTGAAAACTTTAGATACAATGGCACAATGTACTTGAAGTTTACAATTTTACATCAACAGAGTTTCTGTAAATGTGTAGTTGTTGTTACTGTTTTCTGATGTGTGTCAATATTGAAATCTCGTGGCGTCAGTTTGAGCTTTCCTTCAGTTTTCTTCATCTGGCTTTGGTCAGGTACTTTCACTGCTCATTTACCATTTGGCTGATTTGGCACATGTCCTCGAGTCCTTTCCGTTCTCTTTACGAAACAGTTTTCCAGAATAATTACTGTTGCTTCGGTAAGATGCATATAGGAATGGAGATTTAACCATGAGGGTTCGTTCTGTTCCATTGAGTTTTGCTCCAGTGGGTACATGAATTTTGACGTTAAAATTATGATAAATCTTTATACAGGCGCTTGCAATTTAGCTATGATTGCATTTAAAATGACACAGTTAAAATTAATATAGTTGGAGTGGTGGATACTGTAAATTTTGCAATATTTTAATGACTGTAAATTTTGATAGTAAAACAAAGGAACAAGAAACGAACAAAATTAAAAAAAATTAACGCCTGTAAAAATCTACTTTTAAAACGTAGATTGTTGGGGGTTTTTGTATGACCCATTTGTTTATGTTAATGGGTTTTGGTGGTGGTGGGGGTTGATGAGCCCCAACACACACCTGACAAGGCCTTGGAACGGCATCTTGTCTGTTAAATGAAAGTGTTTTTTTTTTTAATTGAGAAAAGCAGGAGCTTAATTTAGATCAGAATAATTTGCGATACAATAATGACAATGAAAAATACCTGAAATATAATGCTGGTCCCTAAATTGTTTTAGTTTTTAGTACCTATAATTTTAATACTAGCCTTGAAATTAATCCTTATCATTTTTGTGGCAACATAATAGAATAAAGAATTTTTTTGTTGACATTCGCTGTATAATCATTTGGGATTCGCGGGTAATACCAAAGGAAATTATTTTGGGATTATAAACTAGTCCCGACTTACGTTTTAATGAACATACTTCTTAATACGTACCCTTTTAATCTGTTATTTCCATGTCAATAAATAGGTTCTAACCCTCGTAATGCTGGCTATTTTGGGCCCCAACTGTGTGTAGATATTATGGCTAGCTAGTTTTTGAGTTTCTAGTAAATGGAGCGTAAAACACCCGTATCGAATGACTCCATGATGATAAAAAGGCGTTAATCCAAGAAAAAGTTTGGTGTTCTATATTTCAAGTCCAATTGATTGACCCATAACAATGTACCTATACCGAGGTAGGTATATTTTCGTACAGGTCAAGTGGTGTATACGACGGAAGTGATGAACGTGCTATCACAAAAGAACAGATTATAGCAGGATATTTTTTTTAGGTATGTTTTATTTAGTTTTATTAAATATAAAAAACTTGTCCCAGGGACCGTCCTTCCGGAAGGGAACCGAGGATGCAAGAAGCATTTCCTCTTTGAATGGCCAGACCAATTTTTTGGTAAAGAAAATGATTGGAACGGGGATCACCCGTAATTCCAATCAATTTCTTTCCCAAATGGTCTGACCATTTCTTAGATTCAACGCTCCAAGCACCCATGGTTTCCACAGCAACAGGTTGGAATATGTAGCCTTTCCAATTGTCGATAAATAGCAGGATAAATACTTACTTACTGTTGCAGGCGTGTTGTTCTTGCACGACAAGCACTGGCTCAACTTCTTCATGCTGGGGATGGAGAGGGAGACGGATGAGGACAACCACTGCCAGTTTGTCCTCACCACAGACATCTACCTCACACGCTCTCTCAGCTTCGTCTACCCCAAGCACAGCATCCTGCCGCTTCTCTTTGATGCCATGTGAGTATCTGTTGCCATGCGAGTATCTGTTGCCATGTGAGTATCTGTTGCCATGCGAGTATCTGTTGCCATGTGAGTATCTGTTGCCGAAGTTTGTGATTTGACGCTCATCAGAGGCGACACCCCTTTCCTCTGATATACAAAGTGAAGAAAGACTATTTTCTTATTGTCTTTTATTAATTGAACATATTAATTGGAGGAAAAGGACACTGCCCGATTAGAGTCCTTAGGTCATACGAGTTTAAATCCAGGTATTTTTGTCCAAGTATCTGTTTCTATCCCATAATGAATACAACATGAAGCTATTCAAGTACTCTAATCATGATGGGTGGCATAATAAATAATAATACATTGCCTTATTTATACTGACCGATCAGGACTAATTCCATTATTCCTGGCGTAATCCCAAGACGTATTAGTAAATTGGTAGTTTTTTTATAAATACATATTTCTTTAATCGAAATTCTAAAGTATTAAAAAAATAGAAAGTATTTGTAAATGTAAAAACATGATTTCGACCCCCCCCCCCCCCCCCCCCTCTGATAACACAAAGAGGCGTAAACAACATTTTCGAAATTTCACAGGAGAGCCAAAATGAGTTTTTTTGTGCATAAATTTTCAGTTCACGGTAGGAACATTATCACTTCCCTGTACCCGTGAATGACCATACGAACTTTTTCTGTTGCCAAATTTGATTATTTAACTGTGACTATCGATTTACGCCTATTTGATTTGTCTGGAAAAGAGAAAATGAGGGATACGCTTGATTTCAATTTTTGTTGTATCTTTTCTTTGGATTATATTTGGATTACGTCTATTTGTGAGAACAAAATATAGCACAAGTAGACTCAATCCAAGCAATAAAACCGATTTCAAAAATTTGTGGTTTACGCCTCTTTGTGTTATCAGTTATCAGAGGCGAAATGTACCCGTATACTGGGCATTATTATTATTAAATGTAAAAACATGATTTCGACCGCCCCCCCAGCATGCTGTCCTACGTGGAGAGTGGCATCATCAAGCACCTGCTGACCAAGGACCTGCCCGAGGCCGCCATCTGTCCCCTGGACCTGGGGAGCAAGGAGAGGCAGCTCCGCAACCCAGACCTGGTCACCACGTACTACGTGGTGGCGTGCGGATTCGTGATTGCGGGCGGGGTGCTGCTGGCGGAGAGGGCTGTGCGGCGACTTGGGAGCGCGCGGGTCGGGGATGAGTTTGCGGTCAAGTACCATCTGCCTTATAGAGGTGAGTGGGTGTGGTGTCATGTTTTAATAAAGTTATCATATTTGTGTTAATCACTTTCGTGATATCACAACTACTCAAACTCGCTTTACTAAATCTACGCTGAAACCGGGACTTGAACCACCGATCTCCAGGTTACAAGTCCGTCGATCAAGCTACTGAGATCGGTTGTAATGTTTTAATAATAATAATCTTTAGTGAAATGTAACCCCCAGCCGAGGTTAATGCTCAAAGCATTTTCTACCACCTAACCCTCAGAGTCTTATTATTATGTAGACACAAACTCAAATTAATGAGGAAAAATTCATGCACTGGGTGGGATTCAAACCAACGGATACCTACGCTACCTGGATTACCAGCCTA
Source organism: Bactericera cockerelli (assembly GCA_024516035.1). Lineage (NCBI taxonomy): Eukaryota > Metazoa > Arthropoda > Insecta > Hemiptera > Triozidae > Bactericera > Bactericera cockerelli. Next base: position 13,599,341 of record CM044960.1, read on the forward strand.
TAGCGCGTTAACCATTTGACTACCAGTGTACGGCTTTAGTACATCTAATGAACCTCAGCTGGTGTGAAAGAACACTTAAAGGGTGAGAGGAACATGGAGAAATTATAGGACATTTTGGCCGGGTATCAACGTGGGCACAACTGTTTTTAGAATTTGTGGCAGTTTTGCTTACTGTCCCAAGAAAAAAGAGTGTACCCATTTACCTGCAGGTGAAAATAATATTATCTATTGATGGGTTCCTGATTTTGGAGACTCGTGTGACTTGTTTATGTGAGTTTTAGGATAGCTAGAAATAATAATAATAGCGCTTTTTTTATACTGCCCGATTAGGACTATTAAGTCCCATTATTCCAGCAGTAAGCCTAAGACGTATTATTATGTGGTAAAAATCCCAAATGGGAGGATAACTTGTCATGTCCCGGCTGGGTTTCGAACCCGCGACCTCTGGAATCTCTAGATTCACAGAGTGTCGCCTTTACCACTGAGCTACTGGGACAGAAATACTGTCCGGGTATCATCTTACACTTTGGAGAATCGTGTGAATTGTTTATTTGAGTTTTAGGATAGCTAGAAATTCTACACGACGCGACGGTGACGTCACAAAACTATGGTGATATAATCTATTTATACGGATTTAATATTCGTACCTGCTTCATATAAAAATACATACTTGGTAGGTACTGAAAAATACTTTGAAGGCGTGGAAAGGGATTTATAAGTTCAAACATGCATTAAACACACTTCTTCCTTTCCCTTGTGATCGCCAGGTCTGCTGAGGCATGGCAGTAAGATCATGCATTAAACACACTTATTCCTTCCCCTTATGATCGCCAGGTCTGCTCAGGCATGGCAGTAAGATCCCGGCAGGCACCAACGCCAGGAGGACAATGTTCAACGGGACAGAGTACTACACCTACCGGAATGACCAGGGCCAGAAGAGGATGATCCCCACCAGAACAGCCTCCGCCGCACTCTTTCATCGCTGGAACTCGCTCCTGTAGAGACCACCACTCCCCCCCGCTGTAGCCTTGCTCGTTACAACAATAAATTTAACACTTAGACGACCGGGTGTACCACCGGTGGTACACGCATGCACTACGCCTGTGAATAGCCTAAACATCGCCGGTCCCACGGGAGAATTCACTAAAAACCATGCCGGTCGTCTAAGTGTTAATATAGTAATAATACTCTTTAGTGGAAGGTAACCACCAGGCGAGGTTAATGCTCAAAGCATTTTCTACCACCTAACCCTTAGAGCCTTATTATTGTGGTCACAAACTCAAATTAATGAGGAAAAATTCATGCACTGGGTGGGATTCGAACCAACGGATCCCTACGATACCTGGATGACCAGACTAGCGCGTTATACGACTTTATTACCAGTGCACTATAAATTTAACGCAATATAAAGAAAAAATCGGAGCAAAAAAATATTATTATTTTTTACAAAAACGAACACAATACTTCCGATTTCTAATATTAGAAATTTATCGGAAGTAAATGTTGATACTTGTCTGTGGACAGTTTTACCACTATACTATAAAGAAAATTCTTTGTCAGGGCTACACAGAATTACACAGTCATTACAGACCGCGAGGTTCCTTGATTGTTGCATCAGCCTCCTCCATTTATTTCTATTCTAATTATAAATTATTGATGTGTAATTTTTTTCTTGCAATATTATCTTAGACACCAAGAACTCGTATAGATAAAATATGCAACTTTCAAATATTCTCGAAATACATGGTTGAGAGTTCTGAAAAAATCACTGAAGTCAAAAATAATCCGAAGAAATTTAGAATACAAGTTTTATCTTAGTAGGGTAATAAATAGTTTGCTTTATTCCAGATAGATTATACAGTAACATTATAGTTTTAACTATTTGATTATATCACGGGTAAAAAATAACTATATTACAAACATGACACCTTAGAAATTTGTTCCGAATAAAAGCCGTTCGTGAGGGTAAAAAGAATTTGCTCCTAACTTTGAAGCACAATTTAAAAGCGTGCAACATAATAAGTACGTTATTTCTTCGAGTGAACTATGATCGTTTTCAACTCCCACAGAAGCATTGGTGTTTGAGATTTATTTAGAAAGTGTGGAACTTGAAATTTAGGGTTGACTCATTAAAAAGTTGACATTTTCATCATAAATTATACAACGCATACCCATGAAGATGTGTATCAAAAGTTAAAGAATGTGATGGTAAAACTAACTCCTGGAAGAAAAATATGTGAAAATTCGATACAAACCATAGGAACAGAAAAAGGAACACATTCTTTCTTTTGCACTCAGCGAACAGAACACTTTTAACATTAAACCTAGAAAAAAATACAAGTAACCGAAAAATACCACTTAAGTAGAAATAGAAATTAATATAGAAATAATTGGAAAAAAAGGATTAAACAGGATATGATTGACATGACAATATTTGCACAATGCGTCCTCTTTCACAAAATCAGTTAGGTGCTCCAGGTTCTCTCCAAACATTTACCTATTTTACATTTGTCTCGTAGGTATTTTTTTTCCCCCATTTTCAATAGTAGAACAAGAAGTAATTTCGTGACACACAAATAAAAAAGTTGAAGGAACTCTTAAAATCCAACTTTTAATCTTAAAATTTTCATGATTTGAAAAATAATTGATTTATGTAAATCAATATAGGTAATTTTAAATCATACATATACAAAGAGAGAAAACCTTGAATTGTGTCATCTCTTCAAGTAACAAACCCAAGCCCCCAGATAACGAGTCCTCTACTACTTGAAGCCGGTTGCTTTCTATGAGTCCTTCAAATGTGAATTCAGAAAAAACTTTTGATAGCAAGAAATACAATTCAAAATAGCCTAAATATTATTTAAAGAATCTATTTTGCACCCAGTTTTAAAGCATGTTTTTATGCTTTTTTTGTTAGAAAAAAAATATAAAAGTTAAGTCTTTCACTCAGCGGACTTACGTTTTAACAATTGAGCAAAAGATTGCACCCATCTGGTTCGCATTCATTTTCTAAAAAAATGAAAGTAATATATTAGACTTTATTTACAGAGCTAGGGGTTCGTATATATCGCCTCTGACAACACAAAGAGGCGTAAACCACATTTTCGAAATTTTACAGGAGAGCCAAAATGAGTTTTCTTGTGCATAAATTTTCTGTTCACGGTAGGAAAACCATCACTTCCCTGTACCCGTGAATGACCATACGAACTTTTTCTGTTGCCAAATTTGATTATTTAACCGTGATTATCGATTTACGCCTATTTGATTTGTCTGAAAAAGAGAAAATGAGAAATACGCCTGATTTCAATTTTTGTTGTATCTTTTTTCAAAATTTCAAAAATTTGTGGTTTACGCCTCTTTGTGTTGTCAGAGGCGATATGAGGAAAACTCCCATGGATTGCTGGGATTTTTAATTCGCAAGAGCTACCAGTGTAACAGTTATACCAGGGCCTACTGTCAGTCGCGCTCCTATAAAGTATACAAAAATTTCTTTGAACTTTTTTACATTATGAACAAAAACATGGCTCCTGTTCTTTTGGACTTGAAAATCAATTGAGAATACTAAAACTTTTTCCTCTAATAGCTAGTCTACTGAAGATTGTTTTGGCTATAAGAAACTGACTGTTAATAAAAACAGATTTACAGTTAAGGGTGACTAAGAAACTATTGATTTTGTACTGGGTGATACTTTGGGACGGAAATATTATAGATTCTAAAGTTAATTTAAGTTATCATATTTTTGTTAATCAGACACACTTGGGACTCGAACCACCGATTTGATAAGTCGCTTTGTTAATCCAGCTACTGAGGTCGATTTATATAACAGATTCTATGTATCATTATGACCACTGAGTCATAGAAAAATCCAATTATTACATTTTACATAATTTATCATTAAATGATGGGGATGAAAAATGAAAACTACTTTCTATGTATAAGAGTTAAAAGTTACACTGAAGGGATTTTGGACCCATGAGAGATTTTATCAAAAAGTTTGAATATTTCAGCGCTCAGCTTCCTACGTCATTCAGTGCATTTCTGAAAGTGCATCACATTTGATACAGTTATTGCTTTAAATTAATATATTATGATTTCTTTGTTCAATAACTAACTTGAATTTCGTACATAACGTCAGTATTACTCACTAGCAGACAGACTTTTGAACTAATAATTCAAAGAAATACTTGGAATTGAAATGAAAATTATATCGTTTTAACTGTTCAAGTTCATCATAACAAAATTCGATCGAAGACATGGAATTAAAATCAAAATTATATCGTTTTAACAAAACTATTGAATTGCAATAATGTAAGTCAAAGGTAAAAAAAAGATAGAACCTAATTAGCAGTAAATGAAATACAGAAGAGAGCGTTATGTAAGACTAATACGATTATTTCACGCAAAGTACACTAACAAGGACCGATTTGATAGATGGATGCTAAATTTGTGAGAGAATGCCGAATTTTCATTTATTGTGTTTATGACTATTTTATTTAACTAGCGATTACTGCCCTTTTCAGTTGCTTTCTGGGGAACTTCGTTGTATTGTTTCTAACTTTTTCTTATTACACATCCAGGCACAAGAGAAATATGTAAGAAAAATTTCCGCTCTCTAAGTTTTTTTTTGCGATACTAAAAATATACTAAAAAAATATGAAAATTAGGAGTAAGTTGTTCCGGGCGGAAATCAACCCATTTACTATGACATACACTGTCAAATCAGCCCTAAATTACAACTAAACTAGTCACATAGAGTATAAAAATATAAAGACTTTTTTCTTACATTTATAAAAGAAATTAAAAATGCAAAATATGTCAACGCAGGAAGTGTTAGAATGAGAGCAAATATTGAACAGTATAATTATCCTAGAAGGATTATGATATATCCTCATAGGATATAATTTATCCTTATCCAACATGTTTTTACATTGCATATTACACGAGTCGAACCTGGATATAAGAGAATTGGATATAAGAGAAACCTGTACATAGAGAACAATTTTCAGTTCCGTTTTCCCTGTGTATCAGGGAAAATAATTTCTTTATAAGAGAAATCTGGATATAATAGGAAATTCTGGTCCCTTGAGTTCTCTTATATCCAGGTTCAGCTGTATTTGATAGAATTTGTTAGATTTTTTATTTCAAGTCTCAGCTTATGTTTATTAAAAAATGAAACTTACAAGTATTAAAAGATAGTACTATATCTAATGTATAAAACCTCCACGAGGCCACACGTAAATACAAGAAAGGATTGGACTGAACAAGAAGAGAAGAAAAGAGATTAGCAGTAAATTGGAAAACAATAGCATTACCAGAGCGCATAAAAATACAATAAACATCAAACTTGGCCTTATGAACAATGTTAACTTATTTCATAAAAAAATTCCAAGCAGCATTTGAAATAGTTTTGGATACAACATTGTTTTTGACTGTTTTTCTGGCAAGTTTTAACATGAGCTCTTCCCGCTTGGAAAGACTATTGCACTATTCTTTTGGAACACCTAAACAATGATAACTTTACGAGTTTAATTTTACTAAATAGAACGTCACAACAAGCCAGAATGATAGCAGTTTCCATAAGCTAATATATATTCTTTTTACAAATCTAATCCTTTTTTCGTCAAAAATGGACCCAACATAAATTCCAAGAATATAGCACTCACTTCAAATTCTAATTTTACTAGGAAAGTCCTGATTTTCAAGTTGTTCATTTTCTCTACGTGCTTTTGGAGCTGACTGACTTCTGCACATGGACTTGTGTCTAGTGATGAAAACCCTTTCTGTGCCACTTTTTCCGACAGCAAGTTCAAGACCAATTAATTAAATCAAGTTTGATGTTAAAAAGAAAAGAAATAGCTCAGAAATATTTAAAAACAGTGGTGTTTTAAGATAGAAAAACAAAACAAAACTACCTGCCAAGATAAGGCAAACTAGAGAGGAATATAATTTTCTGTCTGAACTCTACAACATGAGTCCTTTCAACTTGTAAGTCTTCTTAAGATAGAAAACTCAGCCATGAAAAAAAAAATTGAACTTAGGAATTCCATAAGCACAACTTCTAATGAGTGTTCCGTCCAAGACAAGCTCTTATGGAGAGTTTGAGAGAATGTTCAGTTTTTAAATACGGACCTTAGTTTTTGAATACAGACAAAAAGAAATTCCCCAATAGACATTTCTAACAAGGATAAGAATAAAAATCCTGTAAAGGAAAATTTTGATTGAAAATTTTTTGTATACCTATAGTTGAGATGGTGCGAAAAATTTTACGAACGATAATAAAACTCTTGTTTCAAGTATTTTTTTATGTTTCTAAGTAGGCTCAGAGCCCCCACTATGGACATTGTCCATAGTTGGTTGTAACCAGGATTTAACAGATTTTCTTCCCATGCCTATCTCTTGTTAGATCTAGTCTCGTTGGGATAAAGTTTGTGATTTTCACAAGCTACTACTTCCTGTAGCATTTGTTGTAGAATTATATGATAGGTTTTTAGCTTTCAAATATCTTGATTCACAATTTCTTTAAATCTATTTTTTTTTTTATTTTTAGTTTTATCTTCTGTAGGTATTATTATCTGGTTACGTTTAAAACACTAACGCACCATCTCAACGTGTCCTAGCCACTATGATTTGTCTGGCATTGTTCACTCACTGGGGACATGATTGCGGCCCATGTCCTCATAGATAGATATGTTTGAGAAGTGAACAATGTCGCTTGTGCTACTTGCTGCCTTTCTTGTGGCTGGTGGCGGCGGGGGCGGCGGCACTGGTGGACTGATGGAGGATATGGAGGCAAGAGCTGAGGGAGGCGACGAGGGAGGAGGAGGTGGCTTTGATCAGCAGGAGGTTCTCGTCTAGACACGTGATGCTACCTGGGGTTGGAGGGAAGACGTGGGGTAGAGACAAAAGGGGTATTTTTCTTTTGGATAATTTTTTTTCCAGGTTCGGTATTTCAAAATATTTCTATTTTATTCCAAATATTTCCAGTTTAGCTTCCTCACTATTCGTGAAAGAAAAATGCGTTTCGGTACTTTTAAAGATAAACAATGGACTTAACCTATAAAAGAACTGGAAGCAAGAATTTTTTAAATCCATTTTGGTTAACCAAAGTGGACGAAAATTTTTCCTCTTCCAAAAGAAAAATGACTTGCTTCCAGTTTGTTCATTTTATTCCAGTTGCATCCACTTTGGTTAGAAAGAAAAATACTGCTGTAGACAGTAGAATGGAAATTACCTTGTTTATATTGCTGAGGTAAGACTAGAAAGTCCCTTTATTTCAGCAGCCTAAATATTTACATTCTACATCAGAATAAACTACAATAAGGACATAGACAGTTACAAAGATTTGATTGTTGATAAACTCTGGTTAAATACATAAATAAAAGTACTTTCATTAGAATCAAATTACCCGGGTTTTATATGGTTATTTTTTTGATGCTATCCATAAGGTAATTTAATTAAATAGGACCCTGATTCCGCTTTCCCTGAGGACGCTGAGGTGCACTCTAAGAGGAAGGTCAGTATTGTAGGTGCTCTAGCACAAACTGTTCGACAGCACTTGTGACAGGAAAGTAGGTAATCCCCTCTAACAATTATAGAACTTTTCTATATCCAGGTAAGTTCTACTGTATAAGCAAAAGAACAAAATTATAGCATTGAAAAGCTCGACTATTACCTGTGGTGGGTAGCTCAGATATGGACTTGACTATGGAGCAGTGGCTTTTCTCCACCTCGTTCAAATGGGCCCTGGCAGCTTGAAATGAATCCCACACTGAACTCACATCATTGATGCTAGGTAAAGTTCCACCTAAGAGAAAATGAATCATGGGAGTTCAGCATTCCTTTTCGGAAATTCGGTGACATGGTTAAGATAGTAATACGAGTATATAGGTAATAGTACCAGACGCTTTGCGGCCAGGACTGTGGCGCGTGTGAGTGTATACAGGCACGGTCGACTTGTAATGAATGTAATGTAATTTAATGAATATAAGATACTTATATTTTTAGAAAATAATTTTACAAATAACTCTGGTAAATCACAAATTTAACGTTATGGTTTTAAAGACCACACACTTAATAAAAAAAAAAAAAATGAAAAATGGCTATCCTTTCAATGGAGAAGAAATATGTATAACTCGAGGTATTTTAATTGTTGATACATAAGTATTTTGGTAACAACAGTTTTATGTACGTTGATTTTAATATTTTGCGCGTGTTTCTAACGCAAACCCAAAACTTTAAATTTCACTATTAATAGGATATCTTTAGATTATAGATAGTTAATACAGATTATAGATAGTGAGTGCTATTAATTTTTAAGAAATATTCACTAGTCGAATAAATTGTGTACACATTTTAAGACATCCAAATCAAACAAAATTCATAGTATTTTAAACAACACTACACATTACACACAGGACATGGAAGGAGCCCAAAACATTGCTTCTGGGGGTCCAGGGGGGGTTTATACCCCCATTAATCCTTCCATTACCATGACAGCCATAATGGATACGGAAAGTAAAGTAACCTCATCAGAAGTACAAGGAAACAGCAAGAGATTAGTGCCTTTTTAATTTTAGTGGGTCAACTAGTCTACTGTGTGTAAACTGTAAACACACATAAAGCCTGATAGTGACTCATATTACTTTTCTATTCTCTACTCAGTTCAATTAAAATAAAATTTATCACTCCAAGGTTTTGTGTACCTAGTATGTACTACGTAATAATTACGAAGGCATTAAGGACAATCAGTAGTTTCAATGAATAACTATGTGAACTAAACATCTATTATACTTACGTCCGATTTAATGAAAGACGCTAAAGTGGAGACTGTTACTATACTCATGTTATTACCATGGCAACAGCCAATCACATAACTGGAATCATATATTATAGTAATAGTGTCTACCATAGCAGCGTTCATTAATTCGGGCCTTAGCCTGCAAGGCTACTTCAACTCTGATACAATGATTGACCAAAGTAGGTATGGTAGGTAAAGATTTCAGTTGGGAGTTGTTCAACAATGTACATAAATAATTGTTTAATTTTCTATACCAAGTAGACAATATACAAGGATACATATACCTTCAATTTATTCAGCCAGGTCATTCATTGTTGCATTATTTCATGATTGAAAGCACAAAACATTTTTTGTCAGATCCTTTTTTAAGAAATTTCAGAAAAATATACGTTGCTAATAACATGATCAAACCACAATGGGGGTTTTAACACCAGTCAGAATTCCTAGAAATTTATACAAAATTCTGAACATGGAAATCAAAATTCCTTTCTGAACATGGAAATCCTAGTCAAAATTTTATGTCAAATGTGTACACAAAATTCTGCAATTATCTACTGGGACAGCATGAAAATGCAGAAGTAATGTTCCAAATTCTAGGAAAGTAAAAATTAAAACTTCAATACCAATTCTGAAGTACCTAATTATGAAATCAAAATTGTGAGTCCTAAAAACAAAATATTCATGTGGTACCCAGGATTAGAATCAAGTATAACGCAACCAAATAGAGCAAAATGCTAGATCAGCTTAGTCCACTAGCTGATTTCTCATGGAAGAAGCTTAAAACACTGGAAAAAAGTCATAGTCATTATGACGGTTGGTCCTACTTCAAAACATTCAGTGAAATATTTTGGGCCATGACAAACTGGAAAAAGTTTGAGTGAAGAAATAACACCATTTAATGCTTTCTTATAATTTTTACCTAGGCATATTTTGAAAATTTGGTGTACCTCATTAAGCAAATTATTTCAAGTAGAGTGAATCCCATTTAGAGTACATGTACCAATTATTCAACAGTGGTTAAAAGATATCATGATTTTCAACTCTTTTTTTTCAAATCCCATAAAAATTACATAGAGATATACATTTTAGAATTCATGTTCATATTAGAAGAAAGGCACAAAAATACTTAGATATTGCTAGTCTTTGTGTTGTCTACGTGTCAGTGATCATGAGGGTTAAAAAAATAGAGTCAAAAATCATGGTTGTTTTTTTTTTTTAACTGTTAAATAATAAAATTGATACATGTACCCAATTGTCTTTTAAATTATTTTCCCTTCATTTTTATTTTGTAAGTTTTCAAAATTAAATATTATCTCTTTATTATTAAATAAGACATTTTCATATCAGATTAATACTCAGATTTATTTTCTTTTTCTTCATTTTTATTTCATATGGTGTACAAAGCCCTTTGTAAACAGCCACTCTATGCAACTTGTATCACTTAAAACCCTTTTTTCCCTCAAAGGTCTTTTAAGTTCAAGTCATTTAAGATAAAAGCTTTACTTACCCTCTATTTGCGGAAAAATCACATAATAGCTACACATATTAACCTCACCCAGGCTGGGTTGGCCCAGCTTGGGTTTTAAATCTTGCATCACATGGGTTAGAATTTTTAGATGTTTCAAAGTTCAATTAATAATAAAATTCAATTAATATTAAGGTTATAAATATCTTACCTAGAGAGCGCATGTTTGGTATGTTCACCATACTATGAAATCCTCTTGAGGAAATCTGAGGATGATTTTGAACAGCTAGAAATTGAGCCACAGCACGCAACCTGTTCACCCATTCTTGTCTGAATTTAGCATCAGATGCCCTCAGTTTGAAAATATCTCCTGATGCTGAGTTGACAGTAAATGTACATGAATCTTCATCACTTGGACTTATGACACTGTTTTCAAGATAAATACTTCCCCTTGGTGCTTGCTTCACTTCATTCTCATGTAAATAATAGTTGAGAAGACCACTCTTTGGGTCTAACACAAACCAACGATACTGGAACCCTTTCACCACATTAGTGTACTTGCACAAAAGCCCCTCATAAGGCTGTATCAGCTCATTGGTCTCCAGAAAACTCATACTTTGAAGTAGAGACTCAGGTGTACTAGCATTATAAACTTCACTGTATGAGTCAGAAGAAACAATTGAGTGTTTCTTTTTGATAGAGCGCCGGTTTTTATGCTTATTTTTTATCATCTTACAAGCAACATGATTTGTTTTTCATGCAATAAACTGTAAATCAATGCTGTGAATTAAAATAAAATAAATAAATAACTGTAAAGAAATGACAATAGAGAAAAATAGAAATTAGATAGATCTGGAATCTAACTAGCAGTAAACTTTAAGTTATTATTATTATTATTATTATATAATTCTTTATTAGATACAAAAGGACATTATGTACATATAAATAATAATTTTAACAGTGAAAAATCAAAAAAACAATATATACAATAAAAATGAAAAAGAATAGAAAATATTTGAAAACATAAATGTCCTAACTAAAGGGCGGGGTTATTGCCTATGGCAATCTCTTCCACCCAACCTAAGTTAGGACACTCAAAAAGGTCAGAGGGGAGGTAGAAACCTCCTCTTTGACTTTCAAGTTGATTTCCAACTTGAAATCTTATGCCGGGTCCACACTAAGCAAACATTGTTAGCTAACAATGTTCGTGAACAAAATGTGTGGATAACATTGTTGGCTAACAATGTTATCTGAACAATGTTATTCTGAATGTTCAGCAAAGTCGTCCACACTGAAGTAACTTGAATAACATTGCCTTGAACACAAACCATTTTGACTCATACAAATTTTGTGTTCCTGATCCAGACCTTTTTGAATCAGTTTCTTTTTATCTCGTCTATAAGCTGATAGGAGGGAGTTCAACTTTCTTGACAATAAGTCAACACTTATTCCAAATTACATAGCTAATGCATGAAGAGCATCCTTCTTCTGGATGGTATTTATATAGTCCTTGCAATCTGTCTTATACTAACTCTCATTGATACTCTTGAAAAGCCTTGATTAAGTCCAAACATTTTTCTTTGTGCCAATCTTCCATTTTAAATAAATAAGCTAGTTTCAAAAAACTTGGCAAAAGAAAATGACTAAATAAGCAGGTAAACACAAGGAAGCTTAAACACTGAACTGGAAGAAAGAAATACTGAAGTGGAGGAAGGGGGGAGGGTAGATGCAGACAGCAAGAGGAGGAAAAACATCCAAATAACATTTTTTCCTTTGATATTTATTGACAAGTTTTGGAACATCAGATTTTGTTAGCAAACATAGGTTTAATAACATAATTTGTTATTAGAAAATGTTTTTACGACTTCTTTGAAATAACATTGTTAGCGAACATTGTTAGCTAACAATGTTCACTTAGTGTGAACCCGGCATTAGGTATCGTACAACTTGTGTGACAAGTTCTTAACAATTAACAAGAAATATATAAGTAACTATAATAGGATCATAGTAGGCAATGATGTTTTGAGTAAGGTGAAGTTGATGTTTATGAGGCTTTCATAGACAAGTACCTACAGTATCTTGTTCAATGGATTAATATGAACAACACCAATAGATAATCAAACAAATAAGTAATATTTCAAGATACAGGGTAGACCATTAGAGCTTCTAAATGTTTTAGTCACTTGGACTTGGACTGACATTTTCACTTATTTTGTATTTGAAGTAAAAAACTACCCTTACACCAACTGAATGATTGTGTGCGCTATGGATGGTGAATCGCCTACAAAATAATATCTTCTTGGTTCATTTTAAAGGGAATAGCCCGGTCACCATCCGTTTTCAAGGAAGTCGGAATCAAATAACACATCCCATTTCAAAGATAAGATAAGATTGATAAGGCTCTTATTCCATGTCTGAGATGAGCCTTTTATACTCACCAGAGAAGATGTTATCTATTGATTTCTCAGTGGAAGTGTAAAACAGGTTCAAATCAAGGGCATTTACAGTTGTTCTACAAATGAATATTTAGTGATTTTAAGTTTCTTAAAGCTTTAAATTAGCGTAATTCAAAGTTTTCCTGTGGCAAAATGAATGGCTCTGCGCTCTGCTAAGCAGAAATTTTCATAAAATGAAATAAAAATCCAGAAGTTGATTAATTTTGTGCTCGTTGATTGCAAGGTCAAATTTACGATTTCTTTTAGATGAATAAATACCTCTAGCTTGAGGGATCAAAAAATGATCAATTTAAAATAATAAGGATCCCACTGAATGCAACAATACGTCGCGTAACATTGCGCAGCAATTTAAAATGGTAAAGTATTGGTATGGTACTTTTGCACAGCGTTACGAAGTCAGTCTAGCTGTCTACCTTGGCGAACGATAAACTGGGAGAAGACTATAGTGTCTCGCTAGAGGACTATAAACAGAGAACTTACTAGCCAACTACATATTACAAGCCAGGCTAACTTGCAGTTTCCTAAGGGTTTAACCTTTTGCACTCCAGTGAAAAAAAATTGGAACTGCCCATACGGTCCAGTGCATGTCCCACATGCAACCATGGAAACGCCGCTACACTCCAGTATAAAATTCACAAGAACAGTCCTTAAGGTCCAGTACATGTCCCACATGCAACTATTAATAACGCTCTTACGGTCCAGTGCATGTCCCACATGCAATTAATTTTTCCAAAATTGGTCTATCCCCTTCAAACCACTCCTGTCGACCTTCTTGAAACTTCTTTTCTTAATAATGTTGATTCTTTGATAAGACAAGGTGCTCGGGAAATTATTGGACTTCCTGCTGATACACCAATCCCCGTCTATTACTCTAGACGTAATGTGAGAGGTATTGGTCTCATCCGAGTAACATGGGAGGCATCATTACAACATATCAATATCTGCCAAACCCTGATGAAATGTAATGATCTTCATTTACATGCCTCTCGCGATATTGACAAAGAATTACAAACGTGTAAACAACATCTCTCAATCACATCAGAATCTACCGTTCGAGCAATGAGGGCTGAATTAAGATCTCTAGAATTCAAAAAATGGAGTGAATTACCCCAAAGAGGGATTGGTGTGAAATGGTACCAACATTGTTCAATGACAAACAGTTGGACGTCAAACAAAGAAGGACTAACAAGTAGCGAGTGGACTAATGCTATAAAACTATCAATGAATTCCATGTCTAATCGTGCAACAGGTGGGCGTAGTGTGGGAAATCCCCTCTGCAGGAACCCTCCCTGCAGAGAGAAAAACCTCATGGAAACTATTTCTCACATTCGCGGCTCCTGTCCACGATCTGAAAATCTTCGGAATGTGGCTCATCATAAGATAAGAACACTTATAGCAGATCAGTTCAGACAGCAAAACTGGGAAGTCTATGAAGAAGTCCATTGCGAGGCAATACAAGATGACGGGAGTAGTCAAAATCGGCGCGCAGACATTGTTGTCCTTGACCGTAAAAAAAATCGAGGTCTCATTTTGGATCCCACCCTTCGTTGGGAAACAAACACAGAAACACAAGACACCGATATCAATGAAGAAAAGAGACTAATTTATCTTCCAACAGTTCCCTACTTCAAGGAAAAGTACAATATCAATGACTGGGATGTAATTGGACTGTGGTTTGGAGTCAGGGGAACAGCTTCTCCTTTCCTGTGCAATTTTTTCAAAACACACAAAATTAAGAAAAAGACGCTGAAAGATATGTGCCGGACAGTATTGAAAGACACACTTCATATCATTAATAAACATCTATACACCTAATATTGAATAATGAGGAAAAAAAAAGAAGAAGAACAGAAAAATAGAAGAAAAAAAATAATAACAACAAAGAAAAATGGAATAACTAACTAGTTTGATTTGTATACTGTGTTCTTTTGGCAACTCACATAGTGAGCAGTACATTAATAAATATATTAATTGTTTCCCCCCCCCCCCTATCAGATTTATTCTAGTCGATTCGTGATATTCCGTAGAATATTTACGAACAAGTCAAAAGTGTCTAAAATGTAAGTCGGCTGTGTAAACAAACATTAAACATTATTATCAGTGCAACCTGCGGAAGGTTGGTTCAGTGTAGTACCTGTTCTATCGTCTTTATTTCTGTAATAAAAATTTCTAAAAGAAAACTGTATAGTTTTATAGGTGAAGAAGAAGCAAAGAAAATTCGAAATTTACTTTGTGGTAAGTAATTTATTTTCTTTATATGTTTATTTGAGGGTCAAAGATACCTCTGCAAAGTACATCTCTGTCTCTTTCTAGCACACTTGTTGACATGAGTTAGACAAAGAAGATTGATGTGTGATACAGGGTGGCGTTGTTAGTATTGATTTCACGACCCTCTTCAACACATTGTCTTTTTGTACTTTCACTACCTACCTTTTTTTAAAAGTGTTTTATACTTAATTATTTACCCATTTTTAGCTCCCATATCGCTAATTGGGGATCTATTGTTCTTTTTACAAAGTCAAAAGTTTGGGTCGTCTACACCCTGTATACGAGGTCTGTAATTTGAAAGAAAAAATCTACTGGACCGTAGCGCTTCCTTTCTTTCCGAAACAACTCGACCTGATGAACAAACAAAACAATGCATGTGGGACATGCACTGGACCTTAAGGACTGTTCTAGTGAATTTTATACTGGAGTGTAGCAGCGTTTCTATGGTTGCATGTTGGACATACACTGGACCGTAAAAGGTTAATAGCTTGAAAAGAAATAGCCCCTTAAACAAAAAACAGTCTCGGAACCATCTCCGAGATCTAGGAACGAGATTGTATCGTCCTGTCTCGGATCCCAAAAAATGATATCGGAGACACCTAGGAGACCGTTCGGAGACTGCTCCGGGACAGTCTACGTCCGCACCGTAGCGTCGATTGCTGGTGCTCGAGATTGCTCCAAGATCGGTCTCGGGGACTGTCTCCGAGATCATTCTCGGGGACCGTCTCCGAGCCTTCTCGGAACCGTCTCCGAGAACATTCTCGGGGACTGTCTCTTCTAGACCACAGACCGTTTTAAATACCCTGGGAATTTTAGCTGTAAAACCACCTAAAAATAATACGATACATTTTTATAATAGAACATTTTTTTATTGTGAAATTTAAAATAAAATAATTAAGAACAAAACAAAAATAAAAGAAGAATACACCTTAAAGAATGAAAAATCCCAATAAGAGACTAGAAACAATTGGAATAAAGAGATTGCCATAGGCAATAACCAATAACCCCGCCCTTTAGTTAGGACATATGTATAGGACATTGGATACGAATTCAATTTTTAATATTAATTTTTCGAGTTTAAGTCAGTTCTAACTCAGTTAGGGTCCATTTCTGACCCCTAGTTGATAGAGATAATCCATGCTTATTTGACCCAAGGAATCTAAGGTATCAATATATTTATGCAATCAATTTAGAAACATTAGAAAAAAAATTGACATGAAAATAAAAGTATCACATAAGTTCACATCTTAAAAGTATCTCTATCTTTAGTCACAGCAGACTACCCAGACGGCACAGAAAGTGTTTAAAA
This sequence comes from Bactericera cockerelli, assembly GCA_024516035.1. NCBI lineage: Eukaryota > Metazoa > Arthropoda > Insecta > Hemiptera > Triozidae > Bactericera > Bactericera cockerelli. Next base: position 13,615,636 of record CM044960.1, read on the forward strand.
AGATTTTAAAAACACTTATTTTGACAAGATTCAAACATTTTATAAAGCTTATTTTGACAAGGCTTAACATTTTAGAAACACTTTTATAAGCTTACTATTTCCTCCCCCTGAGCATTTTATTAAGCTTTTTTTTACAAGGTTTTGGAAATTGAATACCTAATTAATAATTAAGGGGCTCCATATTGAATTTCATACCACCGCCATTGCCCGGAAAAATTTGAAAATTGTGATTTCACAGGAAATTTTTAAAATTAATTTGGATTTGATGAAAAATATACTATTTCAAGGCAATTTGGTTCTACAATGATGAAAAGCTGTTGATGAAATGCTAACATTAATAAATAAGAAGACAATTTGTGTTTTTCAGTTTTATATTTTTCCATTTTCATGGTAAAAGAATTAAAAGCAAAAATATGTAACAAACAAAAACATGAAACAAACAGAATATAATACATAGAATCAGCAGATAAATTAAGCCAAGTGGACTTAATTAATCTAAATCTATTATACATATAGGTAATTAAGAGAGAGATGTGCTGAAATGTCATCTTCCTGCCCAGCAGCAGGCTGCCCAAAGACAAAGAATACCAGAACAGAAGTTGAGATTATTAAAGATGAAATTAGGAAATAGAACCCAGAGAGAATTTTGACTATAATATGGCATTCATAAAAAAAAGAACAGTCTTCCAGATTTTTTTTTTGTTTGATTAAAGTGGGTTTAACCTCAATTGCATAGTCATATCATGACCGAGGTTTTACCCTCATTTGCAGGAAACTCACAAACCTGTTACCCACATTAAGCTCACCGAGCCTGGGTTGGGCCATTTTATTCTGAATTTACTGGGAATAGTACCAGGTAGCCACATTAACCTCACCCAGCCTGATAAAGGCTGTGTATACACATGTCAGCCTCATATTTTCTAAAGAAGGAGAATTATCTGTTTCACAACAACAAAAATGAACCAAAATCTTTAGATTACGGGGAGTAGTCAAATCCTGAATAATGCAAGCTACTGTTTTAAAAATTAAAATTAATGAACACATTATAGTAAAAAATGTACTTATTACAAGTAAAAAAAATGTCTAAATTTGCAACATTTAATACTTCTTCTAAACTTACAATATTTTTTTTTTTTTTTATGTTATAGCTGGTTCATGAAAAACCCCTGTCCTGATTTGAGATAGTGAGGATGGGAATTTCATTCTGAATTTAATGGGAACAGTACCAGATACCCACATTCACCTCACTCAGCCTGAGTAGGGCTAGATATACCAGCCTCACATCTTCGGAGAACAGATTTATTTAAAATAAAAAAGGGGGTTGTATACTGAATTTACTGGGAATAGTCCCAGCTACCCACATTAACCTCACTTAGCCTGATAAGGGCTAGAAATGCCTCATTTTTAAAGGGAACAGAATTGCTGTTTGAAAGAAAAAAAAACTGTGAATTGAACACAGGATCTATTGATTATGGAACAGTATAGTCAAATCTTCAATAATGTGAACCTATTAAAAAGCCTTTAGCTAGTCAGTTCTCTGTTCATAGTTGTCTAGCAAAACACTGGTCTTTTCCCTGTTTAAAATCCCCCAGTCAGACACCTGTCAAGAGTGTGATTCTGATTAAGTGGAATATCTGGAACAGGTTAATCTCCAGCATTTCCACATACATATCCTGGTTTGACTATAAAACAATGTAAAATGTAAGATATTGTTTAGATATTGCTTACCCCACTAATTGGAGTGTAAAACTCACTTATGATTAATGCATGGAAATTGGTACACTTTAGAACAGTAAACTTTTTAAAGTAGAGAAAAATTTCTTTTTAGTTATACCCTAAAACTATGATGTAGGAACTTTAGAAGAATCAACTTGTTGGACTTTTATCAGAAATTGTTAGATATAATTATTTTGTGTAAATCATCAATTTGTAGTCACTTTCTCTTATCCCAGGTCAGGTTCAATATGTTTGAGGAGGGAGGCAGCTTGAATAGGTATCTTCAGGTTGAAGCTATGTTGGATTGGATGCACAATACATGTAAACAGGTGGAAAATATCATGTGGATTTCCTCCATAGATCATAATTATTTTAAATGCTAGGTCCAGTTTAAAAAGATATTATGTTTGCAGACATATTGACCATTACTTAAATTACTTAAAACACGTTTTATTAAATCACTTATTTGGATGAGCAGAAGTCACTGATGTGAAATTACTTATGAAGTTACTTTATCTTAGGAATGAGATTACACATATTGACGGTAGTTTCTCAAAATACTGTATAAAATATCTTTACCTTTTATGTATTTGAGTTTTACTAATTATCTCAGGAAAACTAATTAATCTATTCAAATTTCGGAATTCACTCGATTTTGAAAATGTTTTGCAAATTTTACTTTCAATTTCCGGTGTTGCCACAGGGTATTGGATCTCGTTCCGAGACGGTTCGGAGAACATGTACTCGGGACGAGTTAGCTCGGATCTTGTCCCGAGTTAGCTCGGGCATAGATCCGGGATAGGTTCCGAGTAAGTTGGTTAAACATTCTCCGGGAGAGTTCCAATCCATTCCCGCAGCACTCCCAGAGAAAGATGTTTCCGAGCACGCTGTTTTTACTCTCTCGTATCAATCTCCGAGACTACTATATCGGAGTTAGTAGATCAGAGACACCTTTTTGTTTAAGGGGAGCTCAATTCTCACGACGCCGACGGTTGATCGCAAATAGCAATATGTGGTTCAGAACGAGAGCCATCTTTTCTACTTAAGTAGGCTTAAGACCATCACACCCCCCAGCTGTAGGCAGGCTGGTTACAACAACAACGAAGTCAGTGGGTTTCAATCTCATTTGATCCGGAAAAGTGGAGTGCCGAACGTTGTGGAACGCTGCCCCTTAAACAAAAAGGTGTCTCTGATCTACTAACTCCGATATAGTAGTCTCGGAGATTGATACGAGAGAGTAAAAACAGCGTGCTCGGAAACATCTTTCTCTGGGAGTGCTGCGGGAATGGATTGGAACTCTCCCGGAGAATGTTTAACCAACTTACTCGGAACCTATCCCGGATCTATGCCCGAGCTAACTCGGGACAAGATCCGAGCTAACTCGTCCCGAGTACATGTTCTCCGAACCGTCTCGGAACGAGATCCAATACCCTGTGGCAACACCGGAAATTGAAAGTAAAATTTGCAAAACATTTTCAAAATCGAGTGAATTCCGAAATTTGAATAGATTAATTAGTTTTCCTGAGATAATTAGTAAAACTCAAATACATAAAAGGTAAAGATATTTTATACAGTATTTTGAGAAACTACCGTCAATATGTGTAATCTCATTCCTAAGATAAAGTAACTTCATAAGTAATTTCACATCAGTGACTTCTGCTCATCCAAATAAGTGATTTAATAAAACGTGTTTTAAGTAATTTAAGTAATGGTCAATATGTCTGCAAACATAATATCTTTTTAAACTGGACCTAGCATTTAAAATAATTATGATCTATGGAGGAAATCCACATGATATTTTCCACCTGTTTACATGTATTGTGCATCCAATCCAACATAGCTTCAACCTGAAGATACCTATTCAAGCTGCCTCCCTCCTCAAACATATTGAACCTGACATGGGATAAGTGAAAGTGACTACAAATTGATGATTTACACAAAATAATTATATCTAACAATTTCTGATAAAAGTCCAACAAGTTGATTCTTCTAAAGTTCCTACATCATAGTTTTAGGGTATAACTAAAAAGAAATTTTTCTCTACTTTAAAAAGTTTACTGTTCTAAAGTGTACCAATTTCCATGCATTAATCATAAGTGAGTTTTACACTCCAATTAGTGGGGTAAGCAATATCTAAACAATATCTTACATTTTACATTGTTTTATAGTCAAACCAGGATATGTATGTGGAAATGCTGGAGATTAACCTGTTCCAGATATTCCACTTAATCAGAATCACACTCTTGACAGGTGTCTGACTGGGGGATTTTAAACAGGGAAAAGACCAGTGTTTTGCTAGACAACTATGAACAGAGAACTGACTAGCTAAAGGCTTTTTAATAGGTTCACATTATTGAAGATTTGACTATACTGTTCCATAATCAATAGATCCTGTGTTCAATTCACAGTTTTTTTTTTCTTTCAAACAGCAATTCTGTTCCCTTTAAAAATGAGGCATTTCTAGCCCTTATCAGGCTAAGTGAGGTTAATGTGGGTAGCTGGGACTATTCCCAGTAAATTCAGTATACAACCCCCATTTTTATTTTAAATAAATCTGTTCTCCGAAGATGTGAGGCTGGTATATCTAGCCCTACTCAGGCTGAGTGAGGTGAATGTGGGTATCTGGTACTGTTCCCATTAAATTCAGAATGAAATTCCCATCCTCACTATCTCAAATCAGGACAGGGTTTTTCATGAACCAGCTATAACATAAAAAAAAAAAAATATTGTAAGTTTAGAAGAAGTATTAAATGTTGCAAATTTAGACATTTTTTTTACTTGTAATAAGTACATTTTTTACTATAATGTGTTCATTAATTTTAATTTTTAAAACAGTAGCTTGCATTATTCAGGATTTGACTACTCCCCGTAATCTAAAGATTTTGGTTCATTTTTGTTGTTGTGAAACAGATAATTCTCCTTCTTTAGAAAATATGAGGCTGACATGTGTATACACAGCCTTTATCAGGCTGGGTGAGGTTAATGTGGCTACCTGGTACTATTCCCAGTAAATTCAGAATAAAATGGCCCAACCCAGGCTCAGTGAGCTTAATGTGGGTAACAGGTTTGTGAGTTTCCTGCAAATGAGGGTAAAACCTTGGTCATGATATGACTATGCAATTGAGGTTAAACCCACTTTAATCAAACAAAAAAAAATCTGGAAGACTGTTCTTTTTTTATGAATGCCATATTATAGTCAAAATTCTCTCTGGGTTCTATTTCCTAATTTCATCTTTAATAATCTCAACTTCTGTTCTGGTATTCTTTGTCTTCAGGCAGCCTGCTGCTGGGCAGGAAGATGGCATTTCAGCACATCTCTCTCTTAATTACCTATATGTATAATAGATTTAGATTAATTAAGTCCACTTGGCTTAATTTATCTGCTGATTCTATGTATTATATTCTGTTTGTTTCATGTTTTTGTTTGTTACATATTTTTGCTTTTAATTCTTTTACCATGAAAATGGAAAAATATAAAACTGAAAAACACAAATTGTCTTCTTATTTATTAATGTTAGCATTTCATCAACAGCTTTTCATCATTGTAGAACCAAATTGCCTTGAAATAGTATATTTTTCATCAAATCCAAATTAATTTTAAAAATTTCCTGTGAAATCACAATTTTCAAATTTTTCCGGGCAATGGCGGTGGTATGAAATTCAATATGGAGCCCCTTAATTATTAATTAGGTATTCAATTTCCAAAACCTTGTAAAAATAAGCTTAATAAAATGCTCAGGGGGAGGAAATAGTAAGCTTATAAAAGTGTTTCTAAAATGTTACGCCTTGTCAAAATAAGCTTTATAAAATGTTTGAATCTTGTCAAAATAAGTGTTTTTAAAATCTTTTTAAACACTTTCTGTGCCGTCTGGGTAGTCTGCTGTGACTAAAGATAGAGATACTTTTAAGATGTGAACTTATGTGATACTTTTATTTTCATGTCAATTTTTTTTCTAATGTTTCTAAATTGATTGCATAAATATATTGATACCTTAGATTCCTTGGGTCAAATAAGCATGGATTATCTCTATCAACTAGGGGTCAGAAATGGACCCTAACTGAGTTAGAACTGACTTAAACTCGAAAAATTAATATTAAAAATTGAATTCGTATCCAATGTCCTATACATATGTCCTAACTAAAGGGCGGGGTTATTGGTTATTGCCTATGGCAATCTCTTTTTCCAATTGTTTCTAGTCTCTTATTGGGATTTTTCATTCTTTAAGGTTTATTCTTCTTTTTTTTTTGTTTTGTTCTTAATTATTTTATTTTAAATTTCACAATAAAAAATATGTTCTATTATAAAATGTGTCGTATTATTTTTAGGTGGTTTTACAGCTAAAATTCCCAGGGTATTTAAAACGGTCTCTGGTCTAGAAGAGACAGTCCCCGAGAATGTTCTCGGAGACGGTTCCGAGAAGGCTCGGAGACAGTCCCCGAGAATGTTCTCGGAGACGGTTCCGAGAAGGCTCGGAGACGGTCCCCGAGAATGATCTCGGAGACAGTTCCCGAGACCGATCTTGGAGCAATCTCGAGCACCAGCAATCGACGCTACGGTGCGGACGTAGACTGTCCCGTAGCAGTCTCCGAACGGTCTCCTAGGTGTCTCCGATATCATTTTTTGGGATCCGAGACAGGACGATACAATCTCGTTCCTAGATCTCGGAGATGGTTCCGAGACTGTTTTTTGTTTAAGGGGTGTGCATCATTTTGAGACAAAATGTTGCACTCAGTGGGACGGGATCCCAACGAGGGTAAAAAAGCATAAATTTAATAAAGTTACGAGTATTACCTAATTTGTTCTTTCCACCAAACAAAAAGTTAGTCTAGTGCATGTTAATATTGTTGATCATTCAAGTAAATGAAGAAGTAGTAAATAAAGAACAATAATATATTTTAATTCTGACGTGAAATAATATAATGTTTATCCCAGAAACTTTTTTACATGATTGTGAGGGACTTTTTCAAGATAAGATCTTTGGTATATTAAAAAATCCCTCTTACTTAATTCTCTTTCTTATTAAAGTTTAAACGCAAATATTTAATTGTAAACAAATCAAAATTTTCCTACGAAGATTTTCATTTTCCCGGGATCCCATTCCTATTTTCCTGATTTTCCCTGACCTCAAACTCTAACGTCCCAAACCCCATAAAATTCTCATTTTCATGTCCATTCCCACATATCTAAAAATTATGCTTTGCTAGTCTACAGTACATGCAGATTAAACAGGTCTCTCATTTTCACCTGAATTTTTGATGGTTTGCTTAGGAGATAAGAATCAGAAGCATTGATAAACTTATTTCAAGAACCATCACCTATTAAACTAGCCAGACACTGGATAGTTATCTCTTGGGATCTATTATCAATAGGGAAGGTGAGTAATAAAATCATAGTTACCATACTATATGTACATGTTTTAAATAAACATATTAAAACAAATTATCTTTTTGATTGGTAGTTAAATGATGGGCAAGTTTCTTAATAGGTAACAGTGGAAATGGATAATTATTTTGGTGGTTTCTGTTATTTGTCATATTATCTTAATAATGACACCATCTATTGAGCCCAACACTTAATAAAGAAACAAACATGACAAGTTATCCTCCCATTTGGGATTTTTACCACATAATAATATGTTTTGGGCTTACTGCTGGAATAATGGAACTTAACCCAGATAACGCCGTGAAATTTTTTGTCTCGTTCATCCATTGAAATTTACAGCTATCCAAACTTACACACGCAAAAATAAATCAAAATAAAAGTGGTGTCAACTTATCACTCGGACTCTAAACAAAGAGTTTGAGGTGTCGCCAACTATCCCCAACAAGTTGAATTATTTAGAAAAATCCACAGCGTAGTACCTTTGAAGCGTCCTTCTGGAAGGACGTCAGCCCCATCTGGGTTAATAGTACCAATCGGCCAGTATTAATAAGGTGATATTATTGTTATCTTAACAATGATGCCATCTATTGAGTCCAACGCTTAATAAAGAAACAAACCCAATGATACAGAAAGCTAGATTTGCTATTCTAGAAATGTAAAAAATTGTGAGTAAATATCTAGTTTAGACGGCAAGCTGCAATTTTTGAGCAAGGCGATGCCACTTTCTGTTGTGTTTAAGAATATTAAGGAGATTTATTCATATTCAGACACTTAGTAAAGAGAAAAAACTGCAATTTTTTTGGTATTTTATTTCTCATAATCTTCTTCAAGCAATTATCTTATAAACTGTAACTGATACCAAAAAAATTCTCTAAGCTGAATTTCTCAATTTTTTTCCAAAAACATGCTTTTTTAGTAAATGTTTTATATTTTGACACTATTGAAATTTCTCTCTGTTTCAGTTGATGGAATGATTTTTTTTTGATCTCTAGAAAGTGCAACATCCACCAAGGATCTTTTTTTGATACATACATTGATACATCTGTTCTGTCATGGCATCCTCTAGTAGAGGTAGGTACTAACTACAAACATCAATAAATTATGTTGGAAAATATCGTTCTCACTCTGCATAAAAGTACAATAAATGACAGAATTTACAACAAATAACTCAGTGGTTAAGCACTCACTTGCCATGGCAAAGGTCCTGGGTTTGAATTCTTGTGCCGACAAAAATTTGTTGTGTTTACCAAGCACCTGAATAGGAAGTATTGTGTCACTTCTAGCCCATCAGAGGGGAGGCATACTACGGGATAGGCAGGCTGCAACACAGACCACAAGCATCTACAGTAGCTCCTGTTTCATGGCTACTAAATAAAAAAGGCTGTGAAACACTCATCTTAAAGGAAAAAAAGATGCACCATTTTTCTGGGATCTGAACATTTTTATCAACATTGTTCCATGAATTTTTACACTCTAAACTTTTGATTCTAAACTTTTACTTACCAAGTAAAAGTATAGAGATTTAGATCTATTGATATTGTTTATAACATGTACAATGTACAAGACTCTGAGGGACATTAAACAGATATAGCACCAGCTTGTCAGGCCCAAAGACAATAATACAAACCATTAGTGCCCTTAACAGGGTAAAATTCATGCCAAAACCAAAAACCTCAATATTGAGGATGAGGTTGAACAATGCTGACCCCACATAGGTTTGGGAAAAGGCAAAGTCAAAAAAGAGAAGAAGAAGTTGCATTCAAAAGTGTTTCTGTTCAATGTTGGGTCAATGGAGTACATATTTTACTACCCATGTGGTACCTAGGAATAGAAACAAGGACCACGGATTGTTTCACCAGTAGTATTCCTGAAATAAAAATGAAAATCTTGTGCATTCCTATGGTCAGAAGTTCTTATGATGGTTGCTACTAAATTCAATAGGTACCAGCAAAACATTTTGGGCCAGGAAACACAATACACAGCAGCTAACCCAGCTAGAAACAATCAAATGTATACCTTAGTCTGTCAACATCAACATTTGTTTTATTCTTTAATATATATTTACAGTTACATCAGCTTGTGTTGATTTGTCAAATCAAGATCTGAAAAAGTTGACAAAATGTTTGAACAATCCAGCCAAAATTTTGAGCTTAATCCTTGATAAAAATCATCTCACCAGGCTTGACAATGTTGATTCTTATACAGAACTCAAAGAAGTAAGTTAAAAAAAACTTTGGTGGTTATCACCAATTTCAGATATAAGATCATTTCAATCTAGTTAGTATACAACTAATCAATTAGTTGTTAAGTGGTTTTTGGTATAGCAATCATTTTTGCACCTTTGGATTTCATTATTTCCACCTAATCAATGGATTTTTCTTAATTAATTGGAGAATATGTCATGTCATCAAAACAGTTACATACTAGATCAAGAGGACTAATAATTATAAGAGTCTAATTTAAACAGTGTAAAGAGAGAAATGCTTGTTAGCCGCCTTCCTGCTCACCAGCAGGTTGCCAAGATGACAAAGGGTACCAGATCGTGTAGGTATATGCAAAGATATTTTAGATGAAGTGTTAAGAGGAAGATGTCTTGAGCTGTTTAATGATAATTGAATTCAGAGGAAGTTTGTATGTGCAGGTAGATTTAATGTTGGTATATTGAGAGTATAGGGTCCATGAGATTTCTAGATTCCATATATGTGATTTCTCAGAATTAGGATGGAGGATCTGACAACTGACTGAGAGATGGTTTTGATAGTTGCTTCTTTGATGTTGAATTCCACTGAGAAATTTTTCATGAATGAGGTAATTGTGCCTCTTGCTCCTATCAACAAACCTCTCACATCTATTTCATCAAGGTCATATTTCTCTTTATAATATGGTACTGTTGGTAGATATATTGCCCTTTTTTCACTGTTAACCTCATCTGGTTGATCTGGTCCCATCTCAAAACGAATTGTTGGATCAATAATTATGCCACTTTTCTTCTTTCTATCAATAGCAATAATGTCAATTCTCCTCGATGAACCATCAGTTGCTATGCCTTGTACCTCTTCAAAGACCTCATATTTGTTGGCTAATTCTTTTGCTAATAGTGACCGAACTGTGTTGTGTCTGTTGATCCTAGTGAGGTAACCAAAGGGGCATGATCCCAATACGTGAGCCAGTGTTTCTGTGGGTAGATTCTCGCCTTTACAACGGCGGCACTGGTTTCCATCTTGGGACCTTCCTGGGATCGCTCTCACAGCAGATGAATTAGTACACATTTTGAAGAGTTCTGTGTATTCACTTGTTTGGTGGTGAGCCACTTGTTATGACTCTTGACTTCACTGAACATTGATACTCCTATTCCTTTTGATTTCAGTTCAGACCATTTGGTGTACTCCTGGAGGCGTAGATTGTCTCTTATTTTCTTGGTGTTCAGGTCATCAATATTGGCAATGTTAAGAGTTACAAGACATTTGGATATTTCACTGTCCAGGTTTTTAATTTTTTTTGATGATGCCATCTTGTTTCTGTAAGCTCTTGTAACTATTAGTTCTTCTTAAATTATACTCATTCATAGATATTTAGGAAATAAAGTTAATTAAATATAGAAGGTCATTGAAGGTCCTTAATATCTTTACTTTACTTACACTGAAGAAACATTAATTTATTCCTAGTTGCTGCAATGGTGTTTTGTGTCAAAGTAACATAATTATGAATTGGATCTTGTCAGATTATAAAGGTATTTTAGTCTCCTATTAGTGTTAATACTTTGGAGGAATTAAATTGAATTATTCTTTCAATGGATTTTGAATAGAGATTTTATCATTATTAAATCTTGAATTAACAGTTCTACCTAAACAATAAAACATTATTATTTATAGCCACAAATATATCTGTAAGAAACCATGTTAACTGCCACTCTTCCCTTAAAATTATGTAACTTATTATTCTGTCACATTTTCAGCTCAGTGCAAAGCACAACAGTTTAACACGTATGCTTCATGTTATGAAACTTCATCATCTGGTAACATTGGATCTTTCTTATAATAGCATTGTGTGCATAGAAGGCCTTAAGGATCTGAGAAATCTAAGACGTCTGATTTTGTCTCACAATAATATAAAGGTAAGTAGAAAAGTACATTCCTGGTCACCCAGAGATTTATTTATTTTTTCATGGCAGCAACATTGTCGTACCTATGCAACTAAATTTCTGTCCAATTAATAATAAATAAATATTTTCTTAGATCTATTAATTTTTAACCAGATTATTTGTAAAAAAATCATCTATTATGTTAGCATTCCCCAGAACTAATGTCATTGAAATATTTACAACTTCAAGAAAGAATAATGATTCTCAAATTTATGGGTAGGTATTAAATGTCAAAAAAGTATCATAAAAAAAAGCCACTCATATAAAGACTCCTTCAAGAGCTTTTCAGTACTACTGATTAACTATCAATGAGGATATTATGTATCTGTAGTGGATTAGCAGAGTAACCTGGGTACTACATACATCTAAACAGGTAATACACCATAGAATTTTAAGTTTAGTACAAAATACTAAAACTCCACCAACAACAACCATGAGAAATCAAATTCAGTTGATTCAGGAAGAAATTCTGTTTTGTATGAACAGATTCACAGATAAATGAGGATACTTACTTTAACATCATAATAATTGAACCCTTGTTGAAAAATGAGGATACATACTTACTTTAACATCATGATGGAACCCTTGTCGAAATTCTAAGTAGATTATTAATTAGGTGCCTTTAAAACTCTATATGACATATCAGTACCTCATTCCAAAAATCACTCTCACTCTCAAAATCCCTAAATCTCCCTTTCAACTATCAAATTTCGTTCTAATAAAGCAATTAGAGTGTGTTTTTTAGCCGTTAATAGGGAGATTCGGGGATTATGAGAGTGAGAAATCTTTCTGGAACAAGGCCCAGGACAGGTTTCAAATGTTTTTTTCAAAGTGGATATTTTTCCTTCCAGACTATCGAGCATGTCCACACCAATGTTCTCCTGGAAGTGCTGGATCTCTCCCACAACTCCATTCAAGCCATCAACAACCTCTCCTCCCTCACTCGGCTCAAAGCTCTCCACCTCTCAGAGAACAAAGTGTCTCACCTCCGCCATTGTAACCTCTACATACCCTCCAGTCTAACCTCCTTGTCACTGGACGGGAACAATATAGGAGACCTTGCCGAGATATCTCATCTGGTTCATTTGACGTCTCTAGAGGAGATTTCGCTCGCCGGAAACCCTTGTCTTTCACATTCTATTTTCCAAGTAATTTTAATAATAATAATAGAAAATCTTATAAGGCAAAGCTTTATAAGTAAAGATATTAAGCCCAGAACAAAATTATGAGGTTATGTTATACAATTGATGCTTTATTTAATAGAAAAAAAAATAATCAATTTTATCTTTGAATGAGTTTGTGGGTGGAGCATTTGTTTGACAGTTTGACAAGTCAAATGTTTGACTAACTTATACCATCTTCTTTTGTATAATTAATAATCTTCTACAGTTAAATATTTAAATGATAAAACATCAATATTTATTGAGTAGTCAACCTGGCCGAGCTGTGTAGCGCACTGGGCACACATGGAGACCTAGTTTGAAATTCCAGCTTGGTAGAAAACTGTCTACCCTTTACTTTGAATATCTGCGGTCCACTCCTCGTGAGGAAAAATGAGCATTTACTTTAATGAGTAATGACCAGTGGTCAGGCATTTCGAGATTATAAAGAAAATAATGTATAATATTAAATTTCAAAAAGTAAAGGAGACTCTTTATGCTGTGCTACCCACACCATTTGTGTAGAGGCTTTGTGCTCACAACAAAGAAATCATACCTTAACTTCAGCGGTTTTTTTTTTTTTTTTTTTTTTTTTTTTTTGAACGAAGCGAAGCTGACCTGGTCACTGAAATTCACTTTTTTTTATTTGACAGGACCGAAAAATCCTGACCAGAGCGGACCGGCTCGTTCGTTCGGTCATGGCTTTTGGTTCGGTAAGAAGAAGAAGAAGTGGATAATTTCAAATGCAAAATGTAAACAAACACCGATATCTTCAATGTAAACAAACCAGAGTTCCAAAAATCACTTTTTTTTATTCTTCAAATTTTGGTTGACCAGAGCTGACTGTTCGGTCTCGTTCAGGCTTTTCGTTCAATTAAAAAAAAACAGCTTCTTGATTTTTTTAATTAATTTATGTTATATTGAACGTAGCAGGACATAGATTATTTTAAAAAATATAGATACATATTGGTTTATCAAACACAAAATTTTTGAATGGTAAAAAATAATATTTTCTGTATGCCCATGTGACGTTTTATTCGTCTTCTAGAGTCAAGCAAGAAATGAAAAAATATTCTTGTTGCTGGCTGTTCAAATTTGTACTACCGTCCATTTGTGATCAACTGGCTCCCCAGTGTGAAGTACGACAAAATTCCGGCCACCAAGATAGAAAGTCTCAAGCGAGTGCTCATCGCAGGAGCGGGTCGAAATTCCATGTGGGTCAGCACGAGGAATCTGTTTAATACTTGATCAGCAAAATAGCTGTGCTCATGTTAACTGAACCCACCAGTGAAACGAGAAGATTTGAGGTGGTTGCTACAAGGCACAGAATGGATAGAGCAGCTCAACAGGAACAGTAACTATGGTAGTCAGCATTATATGACTTTCTTTATTTCAGCTTCATTTAGTGTCTTGTACTGTTCACCTGAAAGCAAAACATACGATATGTTTTTAGCCTCATTATGGACAAAGCGCTTGACTAGTAAACAATGTTTCATAAATATGTTTCTCTCGAAGTTTGTTTCTTTTTCAGACTGAAGTATTTTTCATGGTTTCATTCAAGTCGCTATAAAATGCTTCTACAATAATTTTTAAAAACCTTGTTATATACAATTACTCATTGTCATTATTCAGGTTGTAAACCAAATTAGTGCAAAATCTTAACATCTTTTTTTCACCCCCGAAATTTCCAGGGAACAACCCAGAATTGATGACTCGAAGCTTGGACCCCTATATTCTTCAAAGTACTGTGAACCATATAAAGCCAGAAATACCGTCAGGTGAGTTTATAAAGCATAAAATACTGTGTAGGTAGGTCCTTACAATGCTGTTTTGTTAATGATGTAATAACATAAGTTACGCCATTTTTTTTATTTTTTTAATTATTTATTTTTAGGGGTTTCTCTAACCTGGTTACTATGTCATAGCTGTTTAATATTTTATTTCTTTTGCCAATTAACATTTCGAAGAACTGATACACAGAGTATTTCCAATCCAACTCAACCCAATTATAGTATTTGTCCATCCATAGTAATAGCTATAAGGTCTATAATTAATAATAAAATAAAATAAATAGCTCGTAGCTTTTTCTCTATTTCAAGCCTATTAAAACTCTTACAAATCGGCTATCCAGCTAGGCCGGTAAGGATTATCTCGTTTATTCTTTCCTAATTTTCTCGAATCGCGGGCTATGTTTCAGAGCTGGCGCTGTCTCGTAGCATCGCCTGCCCCCCCTCCGCTCCCCTCCCCGCCGCCACCACCCTCCTCCCCGTGCCCGAGTCCCTCAACTCCCCCCTCGTCACCTCCCTCCCCTCCCTCCCCTCCTCCGCCTCCACCTCCAAGCTCTCCATCACACTGGAGGAGGATTTCCCCTCCTCCGCCTCCTCGGGCGGCGGGGGCTATGGCGGCCTCCGGGCCATCCATCGGAGCGTCCAGAATAAGAAAACCGCCCGGGAAGAAGGCAGGGAAGAGTCTCAAGGTCATTGTGAGGAGGACAGGGGGAGGTTTCAAGGTCATAGTGACGAAGGCAGGGCGAGGTTTCAAGGTCATAGTGAGGAGGGCAGGGCGAGGTTTCAAGGTCATGGTGAGGAACAAGATGGGAGGGAGAATGAGGAACAAGAGGAGGAGGGGGAGAAAAATGAGGATGATTCGTCTCCTCAGCAGTCAAGGTCGAGGAGCAGTGCAGACAGGGTAGTCTTCCTAGATGGTAAGTTATAGTTAAAAAAATCTTGTTTCAATAACGGTACTTTGATGCCGTATAGGTTTTATTGCCTGTGGCTAGCACTCCTTTAGTTTAGAAAAATCTCTTTTACTTTGTACATTTAGACACGAATAATGTTTTATTTTTATTAATGTATCTTTAAGCAAAACTGCTTATTTCTGTTCTTGGCCGTTGAATAATTGGGTGCCTGGAGTTTTGATACATTTATCTTCATCAAGACGGTTGAATAGAAGTTTGTGAAGATTTCTGGAGATGAAAAAGAAGTAGGGCATCTTCGATAGAGCATTTTCTTCGTAATTTAGTGCGGTAAAATCGTTAGAGTCTATCTTCTCTGAAAGATTGCAATATGAGTTAGACGAAATCTTTGTTCCATGATATGTTTACGTATAGCTAGATATTATTTTATATTCTATTGTATTCAATTTGTTTCCAGAAAATCAAGCCGCCCTGTGTATTCAAAAATTCTGGAGAGGCTACAAGGCTCGGAATTTGGATGCCAACGTTATTAGAGTTTGTCAGACCATTCAATCGCAACGTATCAACAAATATGTTCAGTAAGTGTTGTTGTTGTGACCAGCTTGGTTAGAGCTGGGGGGAGTGATTGTTTCCAGCCAACTTAAGTGGAAACTTGGCTGGAGCAACCATCGTGAGAACAAGGGCTATTTCTTTTTAAGCCATTAAACCCTTCGGAAACTGCAAGCTAGCCTGCTTGTTAGGGTTGCCTAGTCCGTTCTCTGTTTATAGTTCTCTAGCGAGACACTTCAGTAAGTGTGGACTCTAGTAGTAAAATAAATGTACGTGTGTTTTAGTTTTATTAATTGAAAATTATTGTTTTCATTGAATTTACTTGTTCAATTAACAAAGAAACTTTTTACCAAACGTCTATTTCTTAGACATGGAAAAACTCAATAGAAAATCTCCAAAAACCAGAAGTCATCCCCTACAGATAAAAAGAAAACATTCTTGATATAATGTATTCTGCAAGAATTTTATAGATATTATGTTTGTAATACCTCTGGGTCAGCCGACCTCCGTGGCTCCGTGGTTAAGAGCATTCTTTGCTGACCCGGAGGTAGCGGGTTCGAATCCCGGCCGGAGTGGAAAATTCTGACCGAGTTCTTCGTTTCCGAAATGGCATGGATGTAAAAGTAAAGTGCCTGAATTAATGCGAAAGCGTTTCCAAGGCATAGTTACCTGTAAAAATAAAATAAAAAAATACCACTGTGTAACTTGAATCTATTTTTAATTTTTTGCTGAAACAGAATATTAAGTACTCCAATTTTGAAAACTTTTTACTTAACTTATAGCGTACTAAAATTTGAAAAGAAAGGGTGCTTTTGATTTAATTAAGACTGACTTGCTGATTGATTGTTTACAGTCAACTGGTTACCGACATGGCTGCCACTAGGGAGGCTCTGGCTTGTGAACACCAGCTTCAGGTTCTGCAACTACAGGCTATCAACGCTCTCTGGAATAAGGTACCTTGCTAATAATATCAACGCTCTCTGGAATAAGGTACCTTGCTAATAATATCAACGCTCTCTGGAATAAGGTACCTTGCTAATAATATCAACGCTCTCTGGAATAAGGTACCTTGCTAATAATATCAACGCTCTCTGGAATAAGGTACCTTGCTAATAATATCAACGCTCTCTGGAATAAGGTACCTTGCTAATAATATCAACGCTCTCTGGAATAAGGTACCTTGCTAATAATATCAACGCTCTCTGGAATAAGGTACCTTGCTAATAATATCAACGCTCTCTGGAATAAGGTACCTTGCTAATAATATCAACGCTCTCTGGAATAAGGTACCTTGCTAATAATGACTGTATAGTAGTGTATAGTTGACAATAATATGTTGCATATGTTTATAAATAATTAAAATATGGATATGTTCCTTTTTTTCCATCCCTAATAAAAACAAGAATATTCTCAAATCCCCTATAATATCATGCATGAAAAAATTCAACGATATGCCCCAACAACCCAATCTATTTAAATGAATACATGTGTGAATGAATGAGTGAATAAATTATCATACTAGTTATTGCTTGATTGTTATAATATAATATGACTTTCAAGTGTAGGTATTTGGAAGAAAAAAAAAATATGTCCTATAAAATAGGCAAGTAAAATACACTAAACGTGTTCATCTATTATCGGTTATGGTGGAAATACAGATAGCCTACAATATCTGATTTGTTTAACAATCTGATTTTTGACTGATACTCTACCTCCAGAAAGCCACTATTTCGAAGGCAATTTTTTTTACGAAGGTCCCACTGGTTGCTTGGTGTTTATGAAAGGACTTTTCTTTAATTTGAAAGGGGACACCAGCCACAGACTAAGGGCCTAATTATTTATAAAAGAAGAATAATTTTAATATAAGCTTCTAGTCGGAGTTTCAACCAATCATAGCGCTCCATAGCCCGACTTCAGGGACAGTCTGTCTTATCTTAAACTACTTATGTTTTATAATTCAATCCTAAATATATTTGAAACCATGTGACGGGATCGAGCTAGTAATAAAATAATTATTTATTTCAGATGGTAATTCAGGAGCCCTGTAATGTGCAGCGATGTGCCTGTCTTGCCAGTAGTATACAGTATGAGATTAGCAGCCTCAAGAAAGTGTGTGAAGAATTGAAGTCTCAGGTATGTACGGGTATT
Source organism: Bactericera cockerelli (assembly GCA_024516035.1). Classification (NCBI taxonomy): domain Eukaryota; kingdom Metazoa; phylum Arthropoda; class Insecta; order Hemiptera; family Triozidae; genus Bactericera; species Bactericera cockerelli. Next base: position 13,633,428 of record CM044960.1, read on the forward strand.
TTATGTCTTGTGTTAGGTTCCTTTAAAGCCATATCTACGAAACCCATGTTCTGATAGAAATATTGCTCTTGGCCCTCGAAATTATTTTAAATCATCCATAAGTAATTCCCAAGAGCCAATAGCAAATAGTTGGAGCGTCAAGGTTCATATTACAGCATGTTAGATCTCTGATTTCTTCTTAATGTATGTATTTTTTTAAATTTGTTTGATAATTTAAACACATAATATTGCCATCGTCATAATTTCTAAAATGCTCGGATCCTATTTAATGCATGAGCCTTTCTGAATTAGTTTGATAATTTCAACACATAAGAATGGATTCATAATAACTTCTAAAATGAAAAGGTTCAGTCCTATTCAGGAAATATAAATTAAGCCTATAATTTTACTTAATTGAGGATCTGTTTTCTAATTTCAGGTGGAGGAAATCAAAAGCATGAACCTGTCCACCAGTGGCGTGGGAGCCACAGCACCTCCGCCACCGCCCAGACGGGACATAGTGCGGTGCACACCCCCTCGGGGACACCCCGCCCCCACTCTCTTCCGACGTCCCCCGCACCCTCAGCCTGGAGAAACCCTCCGCACCTCTGGATCAACCATGTAGGGGGAGAGCTCCTGAGATACGGTGGAGTAGTGGGGGTGAAGTGTATCAACTCCTGAGATACGGTGGAGTAGTGCGGGTGAAGTGTATCAACTCCTGAGATACGGTGGAGTAGTGGGGGTGAAGTGTATCAACTCCTGAGATACGGTGGAGTAGTGGGGGTGAAGTGTATCAACTACTGAGATACGGTGGAGTAGTGGGGGTGAAGTGTATCAACTCCTGAGATACGGTGGAGTAGTGGGGTGAAGTGGATCAACTCCTGAGATAGGTGGAGTGTAAGTGTATCAACTCCTGAGATTCGGTGGAGTAGTGGGGGTGAAGTGTATCAACTCCTGAGATGTGGTGGAGTAGTGGGGGTGAAGTGTATCAACTCCTGAGATGGTGGAGTAGTGGGGGTGAAGTGTATCAACTCCTGAGATATGGTGGAGTAGTGGGGGTGAAGTGGATCAACTCCTGAGATAGGGTGGAGTAGTGTATCAACTCCTGAGATTCGGTGGAGTAGTGGGGGTGAAGTGTATCAACTCCTGAGATATGGTGGAGTAGTGGGGGTGAAGTGTATCAACTCCTGAGATATCATGCTAGCACAGGGAGAGTTTATCCTCCTTAATATGAAAAATGACCTCATGTTATTTCCAACTAAAAAAGATTCCAAAGTATATAGACTTCTTCAAGGTTTATTATGTCATAAAATAATAAGTCTCATTATTTTGATATAGAGTCGAACCATATTATTCTATCAAATGTTTCTCAAAAGACGTTTCTATAAATTATTATTCCATTGAAGTAACAGTAGTATAATTTTTATATGTTCGAAAAATCTTAAATTCTCTCTATTCATGTATTTTTTTTTTTTTTTTTTTTTTTGGTTTCACATTCCCTTCCTTGTATACTATTATTTTAGTTTAATTTGTTTACGGTAGTAAATAGCACATGTTCAAATTTGTTTTGTTAACTTAGGTTTATTTATAAGTATTTGTAATTGCCATAGAAGAAGATCGTCGATTTAAAGATCTCATTTTATTTAGATTAATTAATTATTTACCACCTTGCTTTTCTGTCACATGATTTGTTGTAATTAATACCTTAGTCCGTTATAGGTAACATACTTCATTTAATCTTTCACAAACTTTGTAATTATTAGATCATAGTTTTGTATTTTACAATTTCAGCCGTCTCATCGTAAACTCTAAAGTGCTTTAAGAAAAATTTGCTGTCCATTCCTTTTTAAAATGCCGATCCGAGATTTTTTTTAAGTGCTTTAACCTTCTCGACAGACAGGTCGTTCGCGCCGTTTCCGAGAATTTAAAATAAAATGAAATTTGTAATAATGGAGAGGCTAAAATGAACTTATTTGTCAATTTAGATTTTAGTTATGTATGTTTTCATTGTGTATGTTTAAATTTTATATGTCTGGTGTTATCCAGCATATGCAGTTATGAGAATTTTTAAGTCCTCTGTGTTTCACAAGTTTGGTGAGTGCGTATTGTATCATGAGACAAGTTCTGACTCCTGTCCAACTCCTGTAGTTTTAGTTAGTGTGTGTGTGTGGTAATCGAGCTAGTGCAGGGATTTATGCATTCTAATAGCACTTAACGCATGCATTTCCTCATCTTTATTATAGTAATTAATTTGTTCATAGTATATTAACAGCCGCTCCAAAACAACTTGGAAAGTCCTTCTTTAGCAGTGTAAATTATACCGTCTGATTCTGTTGAAATTTTATCTTTCAGAAATTCCCTCATTGACGATTGGGTAAATTAAAAAAAAAATATTTTGTCGAGAGAATCTCACTAGAGGCAAAAAAAATCTGCATTCCATACGATTGCTAACATTACAAACCCTACTAGCTATTCACAAATATGGAAAACAAATTTCGAGGAGTTACCTCAAAAATAATAATAAATTAGAACTCTGGGTCTCAATTAAAAGTACTCGTATTTTTATGCGCCTCTTTAGATACTTACTTCAAGTGATGGTGGTGTAATGGTGTTGTTATTGTATTCAAATGTTAATGGTAGTGTAAACCCTTTGAACTCCCAGAAGCAATGTTTTGGTCTCCTTCCGTGTCCTGTGTAAGTGGTTTGTGTTAAAAGTATGTAGGCGTAGTGAAAATACATCCATAATCTAATAAAAGATATGGATAAAAGTCAATCCTGTGTTATCTTTTATGGGCCAAAGTAAATAACCATGTATAACTGTTTAAAAACAGACTGTACTCTTAGCTGGAGGGGCTACTTAGAATCAAATCCCACTGACATTTCTTTGCAATAGTTCCCATTCAAGATTCAAGGGTTTATAATGTTCTGTAGATCAAGGAGATGAAGAGATTTTTTATCGAGTCATGGAAAATGGATAATAAGTTAAGAACGCTTGCCATTATTGAAACTTGCCCAAATTTTTACCATTTTTGTATTATAATTTGTTTTGTTTATCTAATTTAAAATGATAAATTTTCCATTGAAAATATACACGTACTTAAAAATTGAAGTAATTCACGTAACTGCACAAGTATCGTAATCTCCAAGTGCTCACTAGATTTTTAATAAGTAACTAGTCCATTTTTTAAATACCTACCTATCTACAATTCTACATACACCATAATAATTATGTTCGCAGTAATTGAAAATTAAAACCGACATTTTTTTCCTATTTTATTACTTGCCGTCTTTTATTTCACTTCTATTTTTACTATGATTGTTGACTTGTACGTACTTTCAATTTTGGTGTGGTGCTACTTTTTGTGGAAATAAAAACACTGAGGCCCATCTCCTCCTGGCCTGATGTGTGGAATTTCCATCCACTAAAAACCCACCTTCTCTAGTAGCTGACCGCACTTGGAACCGAAAAATATCATTACTTTAATTTGAAGGTCTAGCAGTTAGCTCGATGTTGTTGTTGAGACCAGCATGCCACTCCTGCCACTTTAGTCGGCTCATCTTGAACCACACATATTCTTACGTGCAATCAACTATCGTGAGAACCTGGGCTTTTTCTTTATCAGCTATTGAACCCTTCGGAAAACAGTAAGCTAGCATAGCTTGCTAGTGTTAGCTAGTCTGTTTTCTGCTTATAGTTGCTGTTGTTGTTGTAGCCAGCTTGGCTACAGCTGGAGGGGGGAATGATGGTCTCCAGCCAACCTTATTTCAAAGTTAGATCGCCAGCGTCGATGGCGCGTTGAATGCACCGGTTCTCGTTGGATCACCGAAGTTAAGCAACGTCCAGTGAGGTGAAGACTTCGTGATGCTGGCATTCCGGCCCAACCCAGGCTGGGTGAGGTTAATGTGGGTAGCAGGTTTGTGAGTTTCCTGCGAATGGAGGGTAACACCCCCGTCGTGATATGACCATGCAGTTGAAAGCGACGTTAAACCAAAAAAAAAAAAAGTTAGATCGTTCTGAACCACATATTTCTATGTGTGATCAGCCATCGTGTGGACTTGGACTTTTATAAGCCATTAAACCTTTAGGAGACTGCAAAGTAGCCTGGCTTGTAAGGGTTGGCTAGTCTATTCTCTGTTTATACTCCTCTAGCGAGACACTGGTCCTCTTACTGTTTAACGTCCCCCAGCCAGACAGCTTATAGTCTTCTATCATGAGAGTTAGTTAGCTCTATAGTTGGTTTTACTAAAGCTATTTTGTTCACCTATGTATAAAATAAAACTATAATCGTAAAACTACCGGATTATTTACTGTAAGAAGAAGACTCCTAGGTCTACGGTTAAACTCTACCAACAAGGAAAATGTGGCCTTTGAAGTTAAAGTCTTTTCGCTAGATTTGAAGGAAAGCTGGTGTTGTCAAAGAAAGAGAGAAGTTTGTAATTTGGTGACATGAACTTTGTGAGGAGGGAGAAGAACATCTAAGTGTTTTCTTTATTAAATAAACAGAGCAATCTAACTTGTATCTTGACGGCCATTAATACAGTTTTATGTACTTCTTGGAAGTGACGCGCTTCATGGCTTTATGACTTTGTCCCAGCGGCGTAGTGCAAGGGGGTTAAATGTAATGTTGATACTTTTCAGTGAGTCTACTGTTTTTTTTATATATAAAAGGTATGTGTGCCTCGGAACCGCTTTCGCATTACTTCAGGGCACTTTACCTTTACATCCATGCCATTCCGGAAACGGAACATTTCGGTCAGAAATTTCCGCTCCGGCCGGGATTCGAACCCGCGACCTCCGGGTCAGTAACCAATGCTCTTAACCACTGAGCCACGGAGGTCGGCGTTCCGTGTCTACTGTCTAGTGAGTAGACCCACTAGTCTACTGTCTAGTGAGTATTTATACTAGATATGAACAGAAATTAATTATACGAATCGTACTACCCAAGAACTAGGCGTTTCTACGTACTCCACTATGGGACTCATATATTTAAATCAAAGGAGGCATTGTATTAAACTCGTAGGTATATGACTTTACCTTTTTGAAATTTTAATAACAAAATTCGAACTCGTAAAATCCTTACATAGAAGGTTGTTTAGTATAAATTAAAGTATGGTAAATAGCATTTTTAAACCATTAAAATAAGCAAGCATCGATGGCATGTTGAATACAGAAGTTCTTGTACTGTCACTGAAGTAAAGCAGTGTCCAGCAAGGCTAGGAATTAAATGGCGACCATTCTCAACGACCCCCACCATTATAAATTGAATTTGTCCCTTTCACTGTCAAACCAACAGCTCCTTTGGCACAGATGCCCTGAGATTTTCAAGGAGGTCTAGAGCTCAAGTTTAGAAGACAAGAGAACTGATGTGAGCGGATAGTATCCTGGAGTAAGCAAAATAAAAAGGAGGAAGTATTGTGCAGGGAAAAGCACATTAAATCCAAATTAAACGATATTGCCTGAAAAAAGTAGATCTTATTATCGCTGGCGTTGGAGGCATTCTCTTTCACACAAACCCTGTAAATAATATAAGTTACTGCCGATCTCCGTGGCTCAGTGGTTGAAAGCATTGGTTGCTGACCCGGAGGTTGCGAGTTCGAATCACGGCAGGAGCTGAAAATTCTGTAAAGGTAGAGTTCCCTGAAGTAATGCGAAAGCGGTTCCCGGGCACAACTACCTTTTTTTAAAATTCATTCTTTCGAAAAGAGAAGGAACTATTCCAACCCATCAAACTTTCTTCGATATTCCACGTAAACTGCCCCCCTGGTCTGATGTGTATGTATGTCAACGCTCCACCCCTGGTCTGATGTGTATGTATGTCAACATTAAACATATTGTACCGAAAATTTATACGTCCTCTTAGTTCACTTTATTTTATGAAGATTTATTTGTTGGTTTTAGGACACTGAGAAACTAAGGGCGAAATGTTGAGTTACTCATGAGTCTCCTGTGCTTCACCAGTTTTGGTATTGCGTGTTATATTCGATACGAAAATTTATGACTCCTGTTGAACTTAAGTATGGGCTTCCAATATTTTATTGAATTTCGAGTTAATCTTTTTAATTTCTCTATTCTTTTCAAGTATTTCCGACCCTACTCAGGCTAGATGAGGATAATTTAAGTAACTGGTTTTTTGTCAAGCGAATGGTTAGTAAATTTCCGGTCGTGATATGACCCTATATAGTTTTAAGCGACGCTCAAATCAATTAATCATCAAAAGTTAAGAATTATGCATGTTAATAGACTTGATTTTGACCAATCCATGGACGTAGGAGCAGGGGACCCCGCTGCCCCCCCCCCCTTTCATTATGAAATTATAAGCAGTCACCTATCTGAAGAAAAAAAAAATCATACCCCCCCCCACCCCTTCCAATACCTTGACGAGGTACTTCGTTGCCCCCCCTTTTGCCAAACCCAATCCTGTATTTTTTCAACCCTATTTCAATGATCTTGATGTCATGTGTTCGGAAACAGAACAGACGTGTTTTTACTAAGGAGTGCCAGATTTCTACAAAAGAAAATATTTGAGCAAATCAAGTGCAAAGTGGTCGGAAAAACTGCAAAGCCTGGATCAGTTTTTCTCGAACCACTGACCTCCAGGTTACGAGTCCGCCGCCACATCGATCGAGCTACGGAGGTTGGTTGGAAACAGGAATAAATCTTTTTAAAGAGGTTATTACTCCCCCAATGCTTTAATGTTTATTTCAAGAAAAGGACAGATGGTTTCTGGGGAGATAAAAATATTGCTCTGACACAATAAAACTTTTTCTTTTCTCTCCCTCCCTCCAATTTAACTTCCGTTCATCTTCCTCTCTTTATCTCTATCTCACATTCTCTCTTTTTCTCTTTTTTTTATCTCTCCTCTGTTTCTCTCTTTCTGTATCTATCGCTCTTTATCTATCATCTGTTTCTATCTCTCTTCTCTTATTTATTTCTCATCTGTTTCTATCGTCTCTCTCTTAGTTATCTCGCCTTTGTTTTTATGCCCCTCTCTCTCTCTCTCTCTCTCTCTCTTATTAACTCCCTTTTGGCTTCACTCAGCTTTTCATCTTTCTCTATCTCTCTCTCTCTCTCTCTCTCTCTCTCTCTCTCTCTCTCCTCTCTCTCTCTCTCTCTCTCTCTCTGTTGAACACCAACAGGTAGGCAAAGTGCAGAGGTGTTCAACATCTACATAAAATTAATTTAGAAAACACAATAAGAAACACAGCGGCAGTACCACCTCACCTAAACCTCTTTACAGCGGGTACGAGAGCAGAAATTATAAAAGAAAAGAAAATATTAATCAAGCAAAGTCGCAAGGAAAAAAAAACTTAATTAAATGAAGAAGAATAAGAAAGACGGAAGAGAGAGAGGGAGAGACAATGCAGTCCCCGTCAATGAGAATAGTTCAGTTAGTTTGTCTTGAATATCCACTATTCGCTAGAAAAACGAACCAGCTATTTAAATTTACCTCAACATACCTAAGTGGGGCAGAGCCATGAGAACGTGGAATTTATTGATGAACTTTGACGTATTCAAAAGTAGAACGGACACCAATCCATGACCTCACCACGTTGGACGTTCCTTAACTTGAGTGATCGGATGAGAACTGTCTCCAATGGCTTTTTTTTTTTTTTTTTTTTTTTTTAATTGGGGTTTAACGTCGCTTTCAACTGCCATGGTCATATCACGACGGGGGTTTTACCCTCCATTCGCAGGAAACTCACAAACCTGCTACTCACATTGACCTCACCCAGCCTGAGTGGGGCCGGGAAAAGCCAGCGTCACGAGAATTAGAATTTGAATGGTCATCCATCCAAGTCTTAACCTCGCTGGATGTCGCTTAACTTCGGTGTTCTGAAGGGAACCGGTGTATTCAACATGCCATCGACGCTGGCTTCCAATGGCTTTCTTCATTAAATCTTGTGTAAGATTTCTTCTCCTTCCTCTTCTCAGTCTACAGGGAGAACAGGAACAGTGAGGGCACAACTATCTTAAGATAAGAATGGTGTCTTAATGAATTAAGATAAGTAATGTTGTCTAAATGAATTAAGATAAGTAATGATGTCTAAATGAATTACGTTACGTTCATCAATCATCATTTGACTTTATTCCATTTTAAATTTATCACTGAATTACTTCCAAGTGGCCTCCAGACGATCAATAATATCGAATCTATGTATAAACAGTCGATCAAGAAATTAAACGTTCAATCGAGCAAGGACTCTGATTTTTAAGTCTTCTCTGAAAATAAATATCATTTAAAAAATAACGTTAAATCATAATTATCTTTGCATTCTGAAGTTAAACAACGTCCAGCGAGGTTAGGATTTAAACATTCAAATTCGATTCCTCGTGATGCTGGCTGTTATTGGCACCACTCAGGCTGGGTGAGGTTAAGTAGCTGGTTTGTGAAGTTCCAGCTAATGAACGACAAAGACTCTGTTGTGATATGACCATGCAGTTGAAAGCGACGATAAATCAACAACAACAAAAATGCTTATCAATTAAAATAAACCATTCCTAAAATTTCAAAGTCCCCCTAAGATGAGTATAAAAAATTGCGATAGGCATTGAAAATGCTATTGACATATGACTGGTCTATAAAAAGGATAAAATATAAATTTCAAGTATAACTAGTAGAAGAAAATGGAAGATGATAAAAGCAAACACGTTACTTGTTGGTTTGATTTTTAATTTGTTTGTCTTCAAAGTAAACAAAAAAAGCGGGGAAGGATTGGGTACGCAGGGATATTAAAAGAATTCTTAAAATTCCTCTTTCTTTAATAATATTATATTGATAAAAATAAAAAAAATTGGACTTTGACAAAAACGAAATCAATACCCAGGTATGTATAATAATTTTTTTTTTAATTAAAATTATCTATACCTACCTATAAAAGTTATTTTTTGTATAATCTGACAAAAAAAATCGACAGACTCCTTCAATAAATTTAATTTTCTCTTCGAAATTTCTAAGGAAGCTTTTAAATTACAAGAGTGTGCGTACATGGTAAGTAAGATTAAATGTACGAGTGCCTAGTTTTGTATGCGTGCCTGGTTATTATTTTGAGTATGCAATGTGCAATTGTGCAATAAAAGATTAGTATTAAATTAATTTATCTGACTGCCACGTAGTGCCTCGTACGTGTGTGTATTCTGTGCCATTTCATAGAAAAGCATTAATCCAAATCGGTAATAAAAAAAAAAAATCGATAAGTAAATAATGATGACATTCAGACATTTATAATTATTTTGGGTGATTCCAATACTTTCCTTTCTATAGGATAAGCTTAGAAAGTAAAAATAATATTCCGAGATTTCAAATTCATTTGAGTTACCTTGTTTCAGGCATGAAAAAATCGACAAACCGAAACCTTTGAACAACTCTCAGGCTCTTAAATCCAACTGAACCATTCAAAGATCTGCGAGGAAATCTTATTTCTTCATTTCCGCATTCTTAATTCTTTACTTCTCTCCAGCCCTCCTCTTCCCCTTCTCCCTTCCCCCTCTCCCCATAGTTGTCTGTTCAACTTTCTTTTGACTCTCCTGTATTTTAATTTCCACTGGTTGTTTTTCTCCTAACGGACTGGCCCCAAACTAATTAAATATGCCAGGCACGTAATTGACTTTTATGTTTTTTTGCCTGTATTAATATTTTTATGGTCCCTCAGATACTCTACGAAGATAGAATAAACAAGACTCCGTGCATACTTCTCCACGAATGAAAACAAAATGATTAGGGACGTACCTATGTAATCTATGTATACCTTACTAACATAATTCTATATTATCCTGCTTTAATTACTTATGAATTTTGATGTCTCTTTGAAAATCCAGACAAATAAAATCATCATTAGCAGTTAAAATAAATTGTTCTACGTATCTAATACCAACTATCATATATAAGGTTATCTCCTAATAAGTTATTAAGTTTTTTTTTAATTTGGGTTTCTTTGGCATTGTTAGGTAAGTCCATTCTATACCGCCTTTTAATATGGTTTAACGTCGCTTTCAACTGCATAGTCATATCACAAACGGGGTTTTATCCTCCATTCGCTGGAAACTCATAAATCAGCTACTCAAATTGACGTCACCCAGTCTGAGTGCGGGTGGAAATAGCCAGCATCACGAGGGTTCGAATTTGAATGATCACCAATCAAGTCGTAACCTCGCTGGACGTTGCTTATTTTCAGTGACAGAACAAAAAATGGTGTAGGAGTCAAACGTGTCATCGACGCCAACGCTGGCAAATGATGATGATATTGAGTATCTAATCACGTTGTTACACGTTATACGATATATCTTCATAATTATTACTAAATTTGCACATTTTTTTTTTTAATTGAAGTAAGAAATAACGTCTAATAGAACATGAAAAATTGAAGGCCTCTGTGTGTTTTTCATATGTATAAGTATAAAAGCGTGTTTTTTTATTTCGATGAAATACTAAAAAAGTTGGTATTGAATTAGAATATTCTAAGAACAGGGCATAAAAGAAAAAAAATAAATAAACAGCCATGAACACGATTTTCATTGAAGATTTCTTTTCTGAAGGTTTGATAAACCATAACATTTTTTAATTTCTTATTCAAATTTTCGATAAGAAAACTCTCATGAGAATGAAGATTCTGAGAACTAAAGATTAGCATTGGTACGAGTATTTCTTGGAAATTTTGATTGGAGGGTTTGTTTTAGCTTCCGAGTTAGTTCGGAAATTAAAATGTTCCTTAGTGTTTCTAATGAACATTTTTATGATTTCTAATGTTGCGTGTGTTTTGTATTTTGACCGACCTCAGTAGCTTGATCGACAAGGTGGGAGCTTCATAACCTTGAGGTCGGTGGTTAGAATCCCAAGTTAAGCAAACATTTAGTAAAGTGATTTTGAGTAATAGTATTAATACATATCACGATGATATTTTTTTTTTTAGTTTTGTATTCGAAAATCTTTCCAAGCAGCAGCCCAAAATTCCATTATTTTGATAAACTGGACTTTGTCGAAATACTTCAGATAATTAGTCACTGTGTGAGCAAGGAAGAGGTCGGTATCGAATTTCAGCTTGATAGAAATGTACTTACTAAGTGCTTTTTTGTTTGAGATCACCTGGAAATTTGAAAACTTGTGAGAAAAAAATAAAAATTTACCTAATAAAAAGCTTAGATTTTAAGATCAAGAACCGGTGGAGTGCGGCAGTAGCACCAGAGCAAACATACATACATAATATACATAGGTATAAGTACATACTCGTATTGTACATAATTAATTATAGGTGTAGGAATTGTAGGATAACGAGGAAGTTATGCACCAGTCTGAGCAGGCCGATTTTGTTTTATACATACGTTTCATGTTCAATCAGGCCTACAGCAGAGAGTCTAATTTAAGCTCTGATGAATAACTCTTTCAATTCAGTCTTTTCTGGTAAGAGGAAAGCCTTGAGGACCCTGAATCTTTATTTCTAAAAAATCTAAAAATAATTCATGGACACAGTTAATTTTTTATAAATATAGAATACGAGCGATGTAACCCGTGCTTCGCTACATTCGCTACCGGAAATTTTGTGAAAGTGGTGTTTTTTCGCTTAGCTGCTGGAGTCCTAGTTTGAATATTGAAAAATCATTCCTTGTTGCACATCTAAAACATCACACGATCAACATTATAATTTTCGGCCACCTGTATTATGCCAGTACAGAGGAACAGTGATGAAGAGGTTATTTTCTATTTCCCACACGGCTGGTGTCGCAGTTGGAATATATAAAATCCTTTATGAGTGCATATCTAAGACATGAAAAGCTCCTATATTTTCAGCCTCCTAGGTCGTACCAGTACGGAGAAACAGAGATCAATGAGTGAGTGTGTCGCAGTTAGAATATATAAAAATACATTTATATATTCCTACATTTTCAGCCTCCTAGGACGTACCAGTTCGGAGAAATAAAGATGATTGAATGAGTGAATTTCCCATTTAGAGTGATAATATAGGAATATTATGTCAAAAATAATAATTATGACACATTATTTTCTATTCTATTTTACTGAATTGGTGCTTTTCAAGTAGTCTATTGTTACGAGCGCACCAGAAGGCATCCCTTCCAAAATCTGTAACAAAATTTTCAATACATACAAGTTTTTGTCTTCTCTAGAGTTTGAACCCGGGACCTTTCTCATGGCAAGCGAGTATCTTATTACTACGCAAAATTGACATGTAATATCAAAATGTTAGTTCAGTAAAATACCTAGTAAAAAAAAGAAAAGACTGTTACTGTATTCGCTTTGATGAGCACATCAGAGCGGAGACTGACAAAATATTAATAAAAGGAAAAAAACTGACATAAAAAAAATAATATAATTTTATATGATGATGAAAACCAAAATTAAGTTGAAAGAAAGGAGGAAGAGAAGATGGATGGGAAAACGACCCGCGAGGAGAATACTAGGAAGGAGCAAAGATTAAGAACAAGAAGATGTAAAGCAAGGACTTTGGAAAAGAGGAGAGATAGTCGGAAAAACAACCACCATTCTTGTGAGTACTTCGAGTCCTTTATTATTTTTTGTCTGAGTATAATAAACATTTCCAAGTCTCTTCGGCCATAGATTCTGATGTTTTCCTGCTACTTTGAATTTGGCCTCTCAAGTCTCTCAAAGCTTTCCAAGTTTGATATTATTATTATATTACTATCGTGGTCGATCTCGTATACAGTATAATATAAAACAATAGATTTTTAAATTAGTTATTTTACCTGATTAAGATTTTCAGAATTGTTTTGTGTGTATAAATGCAGATATAAAATGTAACTACATATTATGGCATCCCCCTGTCCCCCTTGGAAAGCTCCTTACGCGATTTCCCAAAGCCTCCGTGTGCTAGCACCCTTCGACATTCGAAATGTTCCGGGCTTCTAGGGAACAATGGACCGTATTAAGCCAAACCACCACTGATGATATCTATCAAAGTTATGTATGTCTCTTATCTTAGTCACAAGAGAGTGAGAATACGTAGGTCGTTCGTTGTCTTTCTTTCGGAAGCTAAGTATTTGTTTTCTGACTGTAACGTTAATGGTTGTCCTTTCCTCTTATGGAAGAGGAATCTATAATATGAAGTACCTATATGTCTTTCAGATTGTTTTAAAGTTCCAAGTTCTAAAAGTCTATTCGGCATTTTACTTGGCATTTTTTTCAAAGAAGATACCATTCGTTCAGAAAGTTTTTAATTTCTTTTTTTCTCCTTTCACTTTGCTTTTTCCAAACCTAGTTGTGTTCTGCATTGGTCTATGTCATCTTCATGATTGAGGTATCTATGTTGCTCCTGCCAATCCTGATATGGGCGCCAATGATTTGTATTTCTGTCTTTTGGCATGACATAGCTGATACCGCATCTGTTAAATGACCTCAAGACAGACAGTTTTGCTTTAACTAGATTGCATTAATTCAATGTTACCTTCAATTAACAATAATAAAATTATCTAATGTATCTACTCGTATACTACCTATTCATCTTTATTTTTTTTTTCTTCTTTTTGTAATAGTCGTTTACACCTCATCCCAGATGACAGGAATCTTTCGATTCTTCTTTCTCAAATGAGATAACAACTTTCGAGTAGGATTGGTCATATTATTTTTACAAATAAAATATTTTCCATATACACCAGCAAAAATTCCCTTACGACACTATTACAAACTGAACTGGAGTATGACCATGTAAAATAATCCATCGGATACAACAGGGACACAGGAGATTCAACAGAGATTTTCTTCTATATCTGTTTGACAGTCTAGAATAAATCTCAATCCGTGCAAACGCCTACGCACTTGAGTTTGTATTACTTCACAATGGTGGCTGGGTAGGTTTATGTAGGACGGTACCTACTTGACGTAGGTTTTCCGTTGAGCAAGCGCTCCTGAGTGACTCTCACGCAAATCCGAGTTCTATAAATTATGTATACACATACACCAAAATAAACATTATATCTCGTGTACATGATAGAGCGAATTGTGACGGAATAGAACTGAAGAAACCATCAAAAGTGAGCGAGCACTCTAGGACACACAGCACGAGAGAGCAAAGCTTTCGAAACCATCGCGCTACTCTTGGCATTCGCTTTCCATTGCTCCACCAAAGCTTGCTGCAAGCTTCTCCGTTCCTCTCTTCCGATCGTCGCAAGGTAGGAATTTTACGTAATTTTTGATAATTGTTTCGAAAATTTCACGAGTCTCGCTTGCCTATAACTGTTGCTTATTTGCATGTACTCTGCAATAATTTTAAGTACTTCATTAATTGCTAAGCAAGGCTGGACAAAACATATTGTGTTAATTATATTTTGCTAACAAATAAACATGTTCAATCTGCCGTTGTCGAACTTGGATCAGACACATTTATACAATTAGACAGGTACCTTCGATTAAGAATTTAAAATTTAAAAAATATGATCGAAGAATTGACACATTTCTTATATTCTTTTGAATGCCTAAATACAAGTTTAGATTTGGTCCATTGGGTATCGATTCTTCCACGTAGTGATCCTTCAAGTCCTGTCATGGAATAATATTGGGGATGCACACACCACACATAATCAATGCACTACACTACACCATCTGACATGATTCAATGTCAGGCGAACGACATCGAACAACCATTTACTAAATCCATTATTTAATTAGCCGTTTCGTTTCGGTCCTGTGAATTCCGGCTCCTAAGCTGACATTATTCCTAGTAGGTGCGTGAGTAGCAAACTCGACAAGAAAGCAAGTGACACGGGTTTCGATTCCTGTGGGGTCGGATTTTTTCGAGTCTGTTCCTGTCAAGGGCCTAAATGATTTTCATGAAGACCGATTATTTTGTTAGGTTTTATTACTCACTTTGCCTCCGGCATAAAAAAAAGTCGGTTAGTATAGTGGATAAAAGTGAAAAAAGTTTGCCATCTTCTATACTTATAAAAGAGAGTTTCACTCACTGACTGACTGACTCATTGATTCATCACTCTTTCTCCGAACTGGTATAAGTCCTAGGAAGCTGAAATTTGGTAGGTAGCTTTGTCTTATAGTCTAGATGTGCAATATGACGGGATTTTTCGAAATTCCCACTACAACACCTGCCATTGGCGAAAAAGGATTTTTTGCTTTCACCGCAATTTCTCCGCACGGCCATACCTCGGCCCGCAAACCGGGCGACAGCCAGCTAATGAAGTTTATAAATATAAGTAGCTAATTTATAACAAATATTTTGGGTGATTATATTTTAATAATAAGATGTTTAGAAAACATTAAATTTATTCAGTAATGTCACAATTTTCGCAGATTTTCCTCTAAAAAAACTTTAAGCCAGAGTCATTGACTCGTAACGCGTCATGAGTCCAGACCCAAGCTGGAAGAGTGAGAGATGTGGTTAGAAAGTAAACGTTCAAATAAAATATTCGACCATTGAAGTGATGACTTGTGCCTTACTTTTTTTTCTACCTATATGAAAGTTAAATTTCCATAACTGTGCACTGTGGTAGAGTTTGAAAATTAAATCTCCTTGAAAACGTGGAAATATTAAGAGGATTAAATTGGGGATGAAAATCGTATTGAAAATATAATGAATAAAAAAGTAAAATAAATGAACAGAATACATTTTTATAATTCACTTGTATATTTTAGCAGAATCAATAGAAATAATACATGAGGAATGTTAAGATACATTTTGATACTAAGCACAAAGTCGAAGAGGTTTAAAAGAAATTCATCCAAGAGGATAATATTTCCTCGAAAACCACTCCTCAAGAGAATGGAGATATGATGTGGCTTTCTTCGTAATCTATGTTTCCATATGGTACATTCATAGGTATAGAACGAAATATCTTCTTTGTAATATAACCAAATAGCCATTAATCACACTTACCTAGAAATTTTGTTGTTGAAAGGTACTTCAAAAACCTTAAACCTTTGTTTCTAGTTATTTTGAAATCAAACGAATTAGCTATGTACAATAACAATAGTACATACTATCTCTTTGTAACAACCTCAGTAGTTTGATCAATAAGGTGGACTTGTAACGCAGAGGCCGGTGGTTCGAGTCCCAAGTACGACAAATATTTAGTAAAGCGAGTAATTGAATATTAATATTATTATGGCATCGATTATTAATTGATTTTCATGTGTCAAATGCTGAAGTTCGTAGTTTCTTATCGTACCCTCATTAAGTAAGGATTTTCTATTTTTTACTGTGAGGTCTCATAGTGAGAAAAATGAAGTAGTTATGATTAACAAGTTTAGTACCGAAGTTCTTAAATAAACAAAAAGTTGGGGCTTTGAAAAATGTAAAGAAGCTTCGGCTGAAAAACCATTTTAGATTTTAACCTTTAAATTTTAAAATATTATTGATAAATACCTACCTAATATATGTCTTTTAGATACAAGAGTAGTTGTTCTCTGATCTCTGTTGTTCGTGCAAGAAACATAGGATTGTTGACGGGTTAAAGAGATCCATTTCGAATACCATGCCACATAAAAGACTCGAAAAAAATTGTTATATGAAAAATTAATCGGGTGTTGTGTTTACGCGTTTGACACAAGTGGAATGTGCTGGAAAAGATAAAAGGAAAGGCGCTACAGTTTTTCAGTTCTTGTGTGTCTGTACATCTGTGTGTTGATGTGTTCTAAGTGGCAAGAGAGCGGGTTGACAATCTCCTATTCTAACTGGCTGCACCCGAGTCATTTCTTAAATTCTTACAACTCAGATCTCTTCAACAGCGAGGTCTTTCAGTGTGCTGTTCCTTCAGTTTGTATTTAATAATATTGTTTTTCTATCGTTCACTCCTCCAAAGAAAACTCTACCATTAAAATTCATCAGCGCCCACACCCGCCCTCTCTCTCTCTCTCCTTCCATCTTTTTCTCTTAATTAGTTCTGTTGCCTGTCTCCGCTCTTTGTCTTTACATCGAGAGAAAAGCCAGGCCAAAAGGGTGACTGTTCAAATCTAGAAACAATAAAAAGTAATTGAAAAACAAATTACCCCCCTGCTACCATTTCTTAAGAAAGAAATAAAATTTCCATGGGAGGGCTGAGAGGGAGAGAGGGGATAAGAGTCCAGTGTCCCCCGTCATTGTAACAAAAGTGGCCCTGATAAAGATCTGGTATTGTAGGCAAGTTCTATGAGATCAGCAAAAGGCGTTAGTGACCCGAAACTAATGGTCTGACTTTTTTGGACTCTACATCAGTCATATAAGAATTTATTATAATTAGGTACGTTCAGAGGAGTTTACTACTAGATCGGCTTCAAACATCTAGGGTCGGTTGTACGAACACTAAATTCGTAAAATTACTAATTTTTAGACACCAAAATTACTAATTTTTAGACTGTGAAACAGCATTTTGCATGTCTTAGCAATGACACAGCTGCAATGGACCTGATTCTTTCGTTATACCTAGGTATATTTCTCACTAGAAGAGTATCGAGAAGATGCACAAAACTGATCTATGATCGGTCAAAAACTGCCGATTAAATTATCTACAACAACAAAAATGATGCTTTCTCTATTGGTATAAGCAAACACTTAACCTATTGACTATCTATGCCCCTGAATCTCCTTCCTCTCAACACCTCCTAGATCAGAACCTGGCTGTCCATTAAAAGTTCATTAAGCTTTTTAATTAAAGAAAAGAAGAGACGATGAAAGATAGGAGAGGGTGGAAAATATTTACGAAAAAAGATAAGAGAAAAACAATAAACTTAAGCAAGAGGATCAAATGTAAAATCAGATGGAGACGAATTGAAATTACTGTCTAAATGTTTACATCTACAGGTGTTTCATCCCCTTTTTCTGGGTCAAATCAAACATTGAGGCCGCATTAATTTCAACTACTGAATTTTACTTCGTAATGGTGGTGTAGCTACCTGTAATTCTTTACCTTCCACTTCTTAGGTTACTATAACCTTTCTTGAAACCAAAAAAGTGTCTGATATGTTAGGGATAATAGTTTTTGATGGGGTGAAAGCAACACTTGAGTGGGGAGCATATCAGATGTGCACATTAGTCTTATCCTACTCGGGTAATGGTATGATACGTGAGTGCAAGAACATGCGAGCAGCGAGACCGGATGCATAGAGGAAGTAAAGGGTGCAACACGCGAGGAGGAAGAAGAGAACGCAGGAAGTAATGCAGAAATAGAGAAGGAATGAAAAGTAAGAAATATGATAATAAGGAATAGTGACAGGGGAGTGAGATGGGGAAGGGGAGACGCGTTACTAACTGATGTGGAAAACTAGCTTCAATGCAGTGTATGTATGAAGAGATGGATAGTTTAGCATCATAATTATACTATGTTGTTTGCAGTGTTTGCACTGCTTTGTTGAGAGTTTAACGCCAGTTACTGGTTATTAAAATCTGATTAGTAGGTATACAGAAATATTTTGAAATAACTTTCAATGTGTATAAAAAATATTGTTTTATTTCTGTTTGTTTTTTTTTTATATGATATCTTTGAAATGCGTGAAAGTAAAATCGCATACCACATAAGATGTACAAAAATCGCATAAGATGTACAAAAATGTAAATGCAATCCAAATTTTGAAGAAATCAATAATTCTAAATTTTGTAAACTTTATAAACAGTATAAATTTTCTTTTGTGCTATCAACTCATGTTGTGATTAATAAATAATTCTAAAATTTCTTCAAATATGATTGGAAGAAACTATCACCCCTAACTTGTGTTTGTCCGTCCGTTTGAAATTCTCTGTAATCCACTTATTCGAAGATATTAATTTAGCTGGGGGAAGAGCTGGGATAAAACAGAGATACAGGCTCTGATATAACATTAAGGAAAAAAGTAATATTCAAATTCGATTGCTAAAAAATTTGTAAGGACCGACAACTTTTTGTATTTACGAATAATAAATAAATGGTAGTGAAGGACTCTTATCTTTTTCATTTCAAAATTTAGAAACATTCACGAAAAAAATAAAATTATTACAATTTTTTTTAATTCATTTTAAATTTTCAATCATTGACCAATTATAATTTAAAAGGTCCACTTGTCAAAGCAACATGAATTAGCCTTTCTGATAACCATAAAGCCATCTGTTGAACTTCAATTTTGAAATTATTATCTTTCTCTTTCCTATTTATTTCTATTTGTGTATCTTTTTCTGATGCTCGATTCTTTGCTTTCACTCTTCTATGGATCTCTCTTTTTCTTTTTAAAACTCCCTACTCATAGATAAGTAAGTAATTGCGTAGTTCTTATTTTCCGCCATGAGTCAAAGTAGTGAATAAAGAAAGTGCTGAGTGAGAAATAGCGAATGGTTGTGGTAATATATTTCAGCGGAGGCGATCTATCTCTTTTCTAAATTATTACAATTATCCGCAAAGTTAGGACATAAACTTTAAAACACGTCTGTAAGCCATGCAGGGTTCACATTAAGATGAATCACTGTAAATGTAGGAAGCATCAGATTTATAGAGATAATTTTCAACCATGGAAAATATACCCACAAAAACAGGGAAGTGTAGGAAATCTGAAGACACTTTGACAGTAGGTTATTCAATTGGGAAGAGAATGACGTAGGCATTAGCATCACCTTTGATCAATTTTTGTTTCATTAATTTCAAATTTTATGAAAATATTCAATGTCTATGCATGTAAACTTTTTTACAATAAAACTTGTTTAATGTTTAATAATATCTCGAAAAATGTCTAAGAATAAAGTTTTTGTGTAAGAGTGTTTGAATTTGAACTTCTTCTTCTTTCGCTTACCTTTTCCTAATCGTACGTGGGCTAGGCGTTGCTTCGATGAAGTCTTGTTCTCCACCTGTTTATTTTTGTACAGGGTCCGCCATTGATCATGAACCATTTTGAAATGCCTATATTTTCGAAACTGAATTTTCATAATGAATTTTTCTTTTAGGGGATTCTAGAAAACAGAATACCATTTATTATAATACTCACCTTTTATGTGTTGATCACCACACGTTGAACAGATATTGGCCTTAATACAGAGTGCATTAATTCAGAGCTCAGAATTTCTCTCATGTTACGCATACGCATCGCGTTTACCAGTATGTCTCTACCAATTTAGGGATAGCATTGTTTTTCAGGTCAAAAAGCAACTTTCAGTTCTTGTAGGGTTTTTGGTTTTTACCCAAATCAAGAATAGAAGAAATCAATGCCATCCTCAAAGACACTTCAGTAAACGCCTTGCACAGCTTGAGAGAATGTCTGAATTCTGCATCAAGGTTAAGATATTCAGGTTGATTGATGTGATCTTCAAAACATGAATTGGTGAGTATTGGCATTTTTTTTCTAGCATTTCACCAAAGATCAATTCATTTTGAAACTTCAGTTGTGAAAATATAGACATTTCAAAATGATTCATGATCAATGGGGGACCCTGTATCCTGTATTTCAACATCATCATACCATTAATCTATCACATATAGCATATTTCTTTGTAAAATTGTTCAGGTAATTAATTTTTTACATCTTTCTGCTAATCTTTTATTACCCTCATAATTTTTTTTGCTTCGGAATCTGATAATGATTTAGAGACAATTGGAGCCAGTCTTAAGTCTCTTGAGATTGACCATTAAGTATGTGAAAATTTGAATTTTCTGACAATAAAGACTTGTTTTCTAAATTCTGGATCTTCTTCATGCGCCAAAGTCTTGAGAGTACGACTTTTAAAGATTAGGAAAACAATAACAATAGATGTACTTTGTTTTTGCATTGGTTGGCAAGGCCATTCCATACAGCCATATAGATGTACTTATGAACCATTAATAATGGAAAAAAGAAGCTTTTAGATGGTAGAAAAAAGAACTCAAGATCATACCGTATGGAATATCTCCTCTTTTCAACAATCATATCCATTCTAGGAAATGGCTTCCCTGACGTTAGGGTAGTTGCAGCAGAAACTTATCGTCCTTGGGTTCTGCACTGCTGCGAAGTAAAGGATACTTTCTCGCTAAACTTGTATTTATCACTTCCTCCTCATGATGTTAATTACTTTATGACACACTTCTGCTGTGTGCTTGAAGTGTCGGAAATAATTTAATAAAACTTATAGAATGTTCTAAATATCTTTTTAACACTCCACACTACTCGTGGCAAGAAAAGTAAAAAGGTTTCTAATGATTTCAGCTGATACTGCCAGAGAACCAAGTGTAATTCTAACGGTGTAGTGTCCCAGACATGGAAGGATAATAGAATGAATTGAAATAATATGATCATGGTACACATATGAAATATAACATGTGTGGGTACACAATAGATAATTAACTTTTAGTTAAGACTTGGTTTATGTATAATTTATATATGGTTTATACCAAAAAATATAAATCAAGCCTATATTTTTTAAGAAATCCAGTTTAATACTTTATAATTATATGGAAAGATCAATTAGAATTGACCTTAGTCTTGCATAATTGCATAATTTGTTATAATGTAAACTAGGTCAGATGTATGTTCCATTGAAAAACCCAATATTTATTCAACTGATAAAGTCGTCTCCCACTGTAACATGGTTACCTACTATTTTATTAATTCCAATGCCAAGTAACCTTTTCCCTTCTTCGTGATGTGTATTATTCTTTCTAATCCCTCTATAATTAATTTATCCACTTGTCCTGTGGCTTCTGTTCTCTCTCCCATGCCACTCAAGTGACATTTAATGCACCTCCATGTTTTTCCAATGTGCTTCAATTTCTTGACTTTCTTGCTTAACAATTACCCTGTGTTCTTTTCTATTGCGTTTTACTGAATGAATATTCTGATTTTGTTTCAAACTTGCAATTACCTATGTATGTATGTATTTGTTCAATAAGTACTTGTAGACATGAAACTTATCATTATTTCAGGTATTAAAAAAGGCTATTTAAAAGATAATTTATTATGTCACTTAAAATAAACCCTTCAAAAGAGACAATTTTTTTTACTACTAAAATAGAATATTCAGCCACAAACTTAGATATTTTATTTTCTCTTTATAGCTGTAGTTCTTATTATAGCTTGCTATTTTCTCATTTTTAGGTTTCGTAATATCATGCATTCAATTATTTTGATGTTTATTAATTTATGTTTCTTGTGGGTAGTTAAAAAATACAGAGCTAAAAAAACCAACATTTCTCAGAATCAAACGTTGACAAGTATAAATTTCAGAAAAATATTTACACAATCAACTTTGAAAGTTTAAAGTGGCAATAATCGTCTTCCAAGCACTTGAGTTCGCAACTTTGTGATTAACTTTCTTTCTTGTACTTTGACCTTGATAACAACTTTTTTAAAAGTAAAGAACATGAAAAGTAGCAATGCTATCGGGCAAGTGAGCTCTTAATTTAAAATTATTTATAGTTTTAATAATTAATTTTTAAATTCGATAGTTTCTTGAAAAAGATGGCAATCACATTATCTAACAAGTGGACAAAACCATACAGTAGAATTGTTAGTTGGGTTAAAACCAAGATACAAGTTGCATTGATTCGTGCTGTTTCTCTGAGATTGAGAGGGACAAGATACAAGTTGAGGAAGTATGAAGTTGAAGATGGATGTGGTGTGTTCCAAATTTAGACAAAGTTGGCATTGAAGATGGAATTGAATGTTCTTATTTTTAATAAATTATAATTTCCTTAGTAAAAAAAAAAAAAAAAAAAAAAATTTAAATGGGTATTAATATAGAAAATAAACTAAAAGGAAACTTTGAAGTGTTTTCATAAATAATATATAATTTAGAATAATAATTCTCCGTACGTAGGAAGAGGTACTTTTTTGAATTCTGATAGATATAATCGTATTCAATCAAACTATTGAGTCTACGAATTATCAAATAATTATGAATAAAATACTTTAATTCAAGACTAAACTTTAAAACTATAGACTGATCTAGTCAGAAATGTTTCCTAATGAAGTTGATGCACTGTATAGAACAATATTTTTACTGTAATACACAGACATTTTCCGACTTTCTCTTGCATTTAGTGAGAATGGATTTTGCAGTTCTCCAGACTTCGCACCCTGTGTTTATTTTTGCAGAATGCTCATTAAGAAATGAAACCGTAGGCCGGAGATTTTAGAGTCTGACTAAGGTCAATGAATACTTCAACCGAATAACAAGTGAGATTTCGAAAATTACCTTATTCAAATTCACCCAGTTTAGCTTTACAGATTGTGCTTTATATTTTAAAGTAGTGCCTACATCTCATTTTCATAATTGAGGGGGAAATGAGTTCCCTCATTAATCAAAATACTCGGGCTACAGCAAGAAAATGAAATCGTTAAACTTTATTGAGAAATAATTTTTTCGTAGTGAATTCTTATTTTATAAATTGAGAATATAATATAAAGTGTATGTTGTATAATATGTATAATTATATAAATTTCTACTGTAGATATTTATAAATATTATGTTACTAACACGAAGTATTGTGTTCCTTTTTATTTAAAAAAAAAATATTGAAAATAATACAAGTAACTAAGCGTTTTTTCTCACGGTGTTGAGTCGATTCCAAACATCCAAAGTACAGAGTAGAGTAGTTTTCTTCCCAGCCGGGATTCAAACCCAGGTCACTGTGCGTGAAGGCCTAGTGTGGTACACCACTCAACCAAGATAACTACATGCTACGGTGAAACAGAATTTTATAATTGCATTATAATATTTTAATTTATCATTCCAAGTAAATACTCGAGATCTAAGTACCCAGTAAGCTGTAGGCTTCTAATCTACTTTGTGTTGTGAACCAGATGTTCTCAAAGTTAGCGTTCAAATGATTTCATGAACATAAACGGTATAAAACATACAATAATTCGTTTCTTTAACTTGAGCTTGCGGAACATTTTAGGAACAGCCTGCTGCAAAGACAAAGGAAATTATAGCGAACTGAATCTTCTGTTAAATGTACATGGTATACAATACATGTAATTATACCTGCTCTTATTATGCTACTAAAATACATGAAGATGTACACAGATACCTGTACATAGATACATAGTTACCTGTTGGAGAAGGCGTGTAGTGTGTAAGATATTCAGAGGAATGAGTGAGTGCTGGAGGCAACATCTACCTACGTAGCCCGAACTTCTTTGAACTTTGCACATAATCCAGACGTACTTTTAAGATTACACAATGTGTATAATTATAATGAAGTTTTCTTTGGTTGATCCTTGCAGTGAATTCCGAGCAGTGTGCAGCTAGTTGCATTTGAATTTTTTACTGATGTACATACTGTGATTTAGAGTGATTTGGATATCTCCAACAATCTTGTAAAATTAGTCGTTCAGGCATCATATCCACCAAAAAATAAAAAGTAAGTAGTTCAGGCATATTCACCAATAATAATATGAAATTAGTAGTTTAGACATCTCCACCAAAAAATAGAAAGTAAGTAGTTCAGGCATATCCACCAATAATAATATAGAATTAGTAGTTTAGACATCTCCACCAATAATAATATAAAATTAGTAGTTTAGACATCTCCACCAATAATAATTAAAGTTAGTAGTTTAGACATCTCCACCAATAATAATATTGAATTAGTAGTTTAGACATCTCCACCAATAATAATATAAAATTAGTAGTTTAGACATCTCCATCAATAATAATATAAAATTAGTAGTTTAGACATCTCCACCAATAATAATATAGAATTAGTAGTTTAGACATCTCCACCAATAATAATATAAAGTTAGTAGTTTAGACATCTCCACCAATAATAATATAAAATTAGTAGTTTAGACATCTCCACCAACAATAATATAAAGTTAGTATTTTAGACATCTCCACTGAAAATAAATGTAGTCAATATTACTTTTCAATAATATCTTACCAATTACCGTTACGATTAGAAGAAATTCAGGCAGATTTCTTCTACTATGGTGAATTAATTACCTAAATAATTACCTTAATGATCTCTACATCTGCTATTCTAAAACACTAATATATATTTCTGATGAGGAAAGTTTTGTTGTGAGATACAAAAATATATAAAATCATTATTATTACACGCTAGAGGCACCAAAATATTACAAATCTCCAGAAGAATGAAAGAGAAATATTACTTTTAAAAAGTAGAAAAAGATCAACTATGTTTGAAGAAGAAACAGGCAAGAGGATCGAGCTGGCTGCGGGCAAAATAATTTAGTACCAAGCTACTTTTCTTGGAATAATTTTCAATTCCTATAATATTAATGATATTTTAAAGAATTTTTGAAAATAAAATATGTTCATGATTAAACAATAGATACTTCTGGATATTAAAAAAAGTTTGGTTACTGAAAAAGTTGAGATAAAATAACTATACCGTTTTTATCTAATTACCTTCAGGCATAGGTATCCGAAGATATTGAAAAAAGTGCTTAGTTCATATCCATCATCTATGTATAATCAAAAGGAGTACAAAAATCTGGAAAATACTGATAATTATATCCTAATAATTCAGATGTAGCCGCTTATTCAACCAAGTTCAAAATCTAGGATTTTGTTCAAAAGAGACAAAGTTGACTTAGCTAAAAGCCTGTTGGACAGATGAATGCCCTGGGGAGTAGTCAATAAGAAATACCTAAGCAAATACAGCTAAGCCCTGACAAAAGTACAAAGTGACCAGGCACGTGCATAATACAAGCTAGAGGCTAAGTAAATACATGACGATTTCATCATTCTACAATTAGTAGCTCTAGAGAAAAAGCTTTTGCAATATTTTATTATTACAAATTAGGTGAAATGAAATGATAATTAACAATGATTAACTATGGGTTCTTAATACTCATTTCAATTGATTTTAATGAATATGAACATGCAAAATTTCAAACACCTTCTAAGTTATCAGCTAATTAAGCGTTTTCTTTGGTTCTGGTATTGTAAGTACAAAATATGAAACTAAATTTTCCAAGAGAAAAGTTACTTGGAAATTCTTAGCTAAAAGTTTTGATTGAAAATAACGAAAGCAAAACTTAGGTGAAAATTAATATTCATGTATGTGACTGGATTGCAATCAAACGGTTTGTACAGATGAACTTTGGGTAACACGGTTTTCAAAAGATCCAAAGTTTACTAAGATTGGAACAAAATCATCATCAAGTATTTATTAATCTCTCTTTCATTATTATCAAACGATTCAATTGAAAAGCTTTGGATAACTCATAATACCAATTAACGGTTCTTAATCGTTCCGAAATTTTCAATTCAAGGGACATCTTAATAAAATTATGAATTTATATAATTAGAAGAGAATATCAGTGTCTCTTTTACACTAGCATACACATTATGTTCAAGTCAAAACATAAGCTGTATTTTTCTTTCTAACCATTCAAATGGAATAAAATGGACGAGCTGGAAGAAAGTCATTTTTCTTTTGGAAGAGGAAAAATCTTCTTCCAGTTTGGTTAACCAAAATGGATTTATGAAATTATTGTTTCCATTTCTTTTATACTTTTCATCCATTATTTATCTTTAAAATAACCGAAACGCATTTTTCTTTCACGAATAGTGGGGAAGCTAAACTTGGAAGAAAATGGAAATATTTGGAAATACCGAACCTGGAAAAAAATTTATCCAAAAGAAAAACACGGCTATAGTTTCCTTCATTTTACATAATAATGGTCTGAGCAATTTAATCCGCTTGTAGTAAATAACTATTTCAATCCACTTGCTTTACATTGTTAGTGGATTCAAAATAGACGTAGTATTAATTAAATGCCACTCTTGTAGTAAACTCTAGAAAAGAATTTTGAGAGCGCACGACACCGTATGGAGCGAGTTAACAAGTTGGTACAATGAGGCAACTTGACGCTAATCAAAAGAGCGTTAGAATGAAAAAGACAAGGTAATTTGTGCGCTTTGAAAACGAGTTCAGAAACAAACTTTCATAATTTATAATGTCTCAGAAGTGGAAAAATTAAAAGAGGAGGAGATGAAAAATGTTTAAAAGAAAAAGGAGGAAGAAGAAGGGAAGACCGAAAAAAATGATGATAAAGAATTCGAGAATCTAAAGAGATGAGAGATGTACTGAAATAAATTAAAGAAATTTGGAAAGGGATAATTAATGAAGAGTCAATTACATTAGATTATTTCTGGGGGTCTTTTCTAAAAAAAGAAATTCCTATATGCTGCGTCCATTATTTAGAACTATATGAAGAGTCAAAGGAAGTTATAAAATAAAATTAAATAAATATAAAAAAATGCAATAAGAATAGGAAAATACAGAAGCAGAAGAATAGACTGAGGCGACGAGAAATAGAAACCTAATGAAAATACAAGGAAAAAGAATTCGAAAAACTGTAAAGACAATGGCATGCAAAAAGGAGGGAATATAAAGAGTAAAACATCAGGAGTAGAATGTAAGAACAAACTGAAGAGACGTAGAAGATAGGTAAGACAAGATCTTGTACTAGAGAATTAGTTACCATGGAAATTATGTATATTTACAAAATATGTAAATATAATGTGTAAATAGTGTGTTGTAAAAAAAAATCTGTGTTTTAAAACACTTTCTACCAACACTGTGGATATTATTTAGTCATAAAATTTAGATAAACTGAGGATATTTTTTGTTTTTTTTTTGGGAATAAATTAAAAGCTTTGAAATAGATCCTGCCTCTTATTAAGAATTCTTATCGTGTGTTAAGATTAAAGAATTCGAAACTTTTGACTTTGAAATAACATATTAATTATAATATTTTATCAGAAGGATATTTTTCCAAGCACGTAATGCCTTTTTACTGTACTGCGTATTTCAGGTTCATACTACAACTTGTTGAGTTAAAAGTCAAAGAGAAAAAATATTGCTTTAGGTATCTGATCTAATTATTAGGTAGGTATACAAAAAAAGAGAAATTTTCGTCCCCCCAAAATTTTCAATTTACTTTCTCAACAGCGGCAGCGATAGAGTTAATCCCCCAAAAAATATCACTTCGTGACATAAAAAAGTCCCGCCAAGTCGTTCCCCAAAAATATTTCAGTTCCCAAATTCATCCCTCCCTTCCTTCCCAAAAAAATATATTAGTTATTTGTGACCTCCCCCAAAAAATTTATTGAAATCAATTTATGGCCCCGCCTTTTATTCATTCACCTAAGTGCAACAGTATACTTATTAATAGCCTCCCCTCTCTCTTTCTTCTAATGTCCTCTTTCTTTTGTTCCTTATTGCATGTTGGAATGTTTCCTTTACAAACTCAGAACTTAAGTCTTATTTCCTTGCTCCTTTCACCGACTTGGGCTCTTGGCGGAGTACCACTAACTGGGAATATTTTTTTTTTTAAATCTAATAGACAGTGCTATTTTTAAAGAATTAAAAAGAGATAATTTAACATAATGGTTCTTATGGAGAACAGGAAATGAGAAGTCTAGCCGACCGCGACCGAAGGATGCATTATCTGTATCTAAGTCGCAAAATATCTGCCACCAACGAAAATTGATCCATCAGAACAAGTCACGATTCCGGCTCATTTCCAAGGAACACATGTTTACATGTGTCTACATTTATATTTATAATCTTAGAAAAAAACCAAGACATCAGTTCCTTTGGCTAAGAACGGACCTGCTTGGTGGTACTCCGCCAAGAGCCCAAGTCGGTGAAAGGAGCAAGGAAATAAGACTTAAGTTCTGAGTTTGTAAAGGAAACATTCCAACATGCAATAAGGAACAAAAGAAAGAGGACATTAGAAGAAAGAGAGAGGGGAGGCTATTAATAAGTATACTGTTGCACTTAGGTGAATGAATAAAAGGCGGGGCCATAAATTGATTTCAATAAATTTTTTGGGGGAGGTCACAAATAACTAATATATTTTTTTGGGAAGGAAGGGAGGGATGAATTTGGGAACTGAAATATTTTTGGGGAACGACTTGGCGGGACTTTTTTATGTCACGAAGTGATATTTTTTGGGGGATCTTATAACTTTTTGTAGTGGCCCTGTATAGGTGTGGGGTGAATGATACATGTTGTTTCAATATAAAACTATTTAACATTTTAAATAATGACTTTAAAGGAACAAATGTTGATAAATGAAACAGTTTGAATGTGAAGATAAAGATTTTAGTTTGATATTCATACCTAAGCACAGTATCCTTCTCCAAATTATTCTTTCACCTAAAAAGTAGATATGCGACTTTTGACTCATCTGGGAGAGTGATAATATACTAGATACTGAATATCTATACACCAACTTTTTTCTGAGCTCTGAAAATGATCCTTTTCCCAATTAAGGGCCAAATGTACCTTTTAGGATAATAGAACAATGAAAAAGCACACCTACCACTCACGAGAAAAAAATTTGCCATCGTTTGTGAAAATCGGTCAAGTAGTTTTGGCTGTAGAGCGGTCAACGTGAAAGAAGAATCAGAATATGATGAAAAAAAATGACGTTTTTAAAGTTTGGTTTTCTCCAACTTAACTCAAACGATTTTGATGGTTCTTTTTTCAAAGCTTGTCTTTATCGTGCCCCAATCTATATTTATTTATAGTCCCGAGTTCCTTCATCACTTGTACTTTTTTTCCTACAACTACAATAATTGTGCTAATTTTGCTCTGGCGTATAACCTCACTTAGTGAGTTCGTTCTCACTGTGTTCGGTTAATTATATTTAAAAGAAGGTAAGATAACAAGCGAGACCCTCCCTCAAGTCGAAGAACGATTAGAGAGATAGTCCGGGTTATTCTAAAATTAATCCCGTTTCATAAATTGGCACTGTGTCACAGATTTTTACAAGGATGCTGTGTGGTGCCATTCATTTTATCCAGATGGGCCCCTCAACTGGTTCAAATAGTGGGTACACCCTGAACATATTTCCTTAATTTATGTCAGATATAATAATAAGGACTTTTAAGTCCCATTATTCCAGTATGCCCAAGATGTATTATTATGTGGTAAAAATCCCAAATGGGAGGATAACTATGTATTTTTACAATTAATTTCTGTGAAAGAATACTGAGAATGAAGCTTATTGTGTTGAGTAATAAATGTATATATATATATATTTTTAACTGTTAATTTTTTATTTTATATTATAAATGAGGTACAACACAACCCACAACAAAAAGGTTGATAGTACCTCATAAACTCACTAAATTTAATGTAAATTATGTAAAACTAAAATAAGTAAAGAGTATTTTGTTTAAAAAAAATCACTAGTCTCAGCTCGAACCCGCGGACCTCTAGCATTTCCAGCTTTACCCAGTGCCGCCTTAACCACTGAGCTAACTGGAGTGTTGGTATAATCCCGTGGTGTTTGCAACACATAAAAGCTTCAATTTATTTTACTTTGTATAATAATATTTTTAGCGGCCAGTGAAAGAAATATTTACTAGAGAGAATTGGATAGGGAGGAAAAAGCCTTTCACTTCCTATGTACCTAACATTCCTAATTAGGATTAGGTATTAGGTAGTGTAGGGGCTTTTACAAATTTTTCTATGAAACTTCTACATTTCCCACTTAGAAAGGTCCCCAAATATTTATGACATTCATGTTACACATACATTATGTAACATTGGGTACTAGAGATTTTTTTTACTTGAACCTAATATATATAACCAACATTTTAGAAGAAAAAAAAAGTCTTGTGTTTTTCACTCCTTGGGCATTACAGGTTTATTATAGCTATGTATGTATGAAATTATTTGTGGTCAAGCACAAGGCCTCTTCACAAATTTTGTGGGTAGTGCAGCATTACTAAGAGCCTCCTTTACTTTTCAAATTCTATTACATTAATTTATTTTAACTCTGGTAATGCCGTCACTGGTCGTTACTTATTCAGTAACTACTCATTTTTCCTCACGAGGTATGAGTGGACCCTAAAGACCCAAGTAAAGTGCAGAAAAATTCCTGCCCAGCTGGGGATCGAATACAGGCCACCATGCGTGGTAAGATTAGTGCGCTAACTCACTCAGCACCGGCGACTATTTATGGGTTAGTATACCTTTACACAATTTCACATCGGGACATGTGGATTGAAAGGTTTGTGAATGAATAGGTATATACATAATAAACTAGATTAAATATCTATACTCCAATGTTATTCTGAGCTCTGAAAATGATCCTTTTCCTAATTAACGGCCAAATGGTAGCTTTTGGGATAATGAAACCATAAAAAGGCACACCTACCACCCAGAAGAAAAAAAATGAGCCATCGTTCATGAAAATCGGTCCAGTAGTTTTGGCTGTAGAGCGGTCAAGGTCAAAGAAGAAGCAGAAAATTTTGAAAAAAATGACGTTTTTACAGTGTGTTTTTGACCAACTTAACTCAAACGATTTCGATGTTTCTTTTTTAAAAGCTTGTCTATTATCGTGCCCCAATCTGTATATGTAGTTCAATTTCCTCCATCACTTGTACTTTTTCTCCTACAACTACACGAAATGTGCTACTTATGCTGTCGCGTATAGTATACTCTTGGTAGCGCGCGAACTATTTCGATTGACTTGGCGGGTCGGAGCGCTACCGCGCTCCTTAATATTATTCAATATTAATAATTTTACCCCTCAAATCAGCATTTTTTTTTTCAGCAATGTTATTTTCTGCTCAAGTTGAATGAACTGTCTCAAGTTCAATAAATAAAGTTGAACAAACTTTCCTTATCACTCGAAAATAAGTCTAAGTCCGCCACTGGTGACTCAATGGTAACAGTAAGCTAGAAATAAATTTAATGTCGAATTCGTAAAAAGCACCACAAAATCATTGGATTTGATATGTCACAACCCCCACCTAGAATGAATAATAAAAAAGTTAGTCCAATCGGGTCCGCCCCAAAATTACGGTAAATTGGGGCCGACTTAACCACAATTTTATCATTATTCTTATGAAATAGTGAAACCCTAGAGCACTAAATTAGATGAATATGCATATTATTCCACTATTATCTTGTAAATCATGGTTATTTCTGACTACTTCAGTTTCCTTCCATTTCAGTGAGTATGAAATACAACAAAACACAAAATAAATCTCTCATAACATAAAAATCAGAGAGAAGGGAAAAAATTAACTACCTAGAATTTAAATTTCACCTAAACGGTGGAAAAAGTGTTGTGTTCACCTCTTCCCCACTCTGCTCTGTTGCATAATATTTATCTCACCTAAGTAAACACAAAGAAATATGCCATACGTTGTAAAAAAAACTCACGCTGGAATTCAAGGCGGCTCCGGTATCACTCAGATTAAATGGCAGAGCATGCCATGTGCTATAATGGGAAAAGTCAGGGTAGGTATATCTATAACATGAGGTTCTTTGAATAGAATAGATGATGATAAATATACTATTGTGGCTGTGCAAAAGATGATGTATGTATATGAATGGGAAGTCCAGGTAGTTGGACAAGTGTGATGAGACTAGTCACCATAGCGCACTTGGCACGCAAATAACGCAAATTCCAGGGGGGGGGTTTAGATTGTATAGTTGTTTACCATGCGAAGAAAAATTAGTAGCTAATTTGATAGGAGCAGTGGTACGGGTCGAAATTATTCCTGATCCAATAGATTACTGTAATATACGTAAAAGGTTGTAGAAAGAGATCTTTTTCCTTCAAACTCCGCGTACACTACCCACTAAAACTATGATAAGTATACTAAAGCATAAAAAAAACTCAACACCTATATGTATTTAACATTTTGTGTACAAGATACCTGCATCATTATCATTTTTACATAGGGACAGTATGGCAAACCATATACCACGAGCCCTCATGTGTCCCCCTCTTATAACTCTAAGTACTTGAATACCGCCATATATCACTCGACCCTACGCATCTCCCCTCTCTCTCTTTCTCTCTCTCTCTCACACACACACACACCTCTTTCTCTCCTTTATATCCTTCACCTAACCCTTCCATTCAAATTCCTCATCCAATCTCCTCCCTCCTTTCATTTTTCTCCTCCTCCACCCCCCTACTATTTAATCACCTCTCCCTCTCTCCTGGATGATATGAAAAACTCTTAACAACATTTCATAATGTCCTGTCTTCCTCTTATCTCCCCTCTCCTGTATATCCTTCATCTGCCCCTTCCATTCAAATCCCTCATCCAATCTCCTCCCTTCTTCATTTTATCTCTCACCTCCCCCCCCCCCCCCCCCTTCACCCTTTCACTGCCTCCTCTCCTTGATGATACAACACTCCTAACAACATTCATAATGTCCTGTCCTTCCTCCTCTATCTTATCCTCTCCTCTCTCACTCTCTCTACTCTCTCTCTCCTCTCCCTCCTCTACCCTTCTGCTAGTTACCTCTTGACGAAAAATAAACAAAGACTGTACCAGAGAGTGGCCAACACCTATTGTAGAATCTTCACAAGGGGAGAGAGAGAGAGAGAAAGTAGAGAAATAGAAAGTGAAAATTTAGAGAGAGATAAATAGAAAGTGAAAATTTAGAGAGAGATAAATAGAAAGTAAAAATTTAGAGAGAGAGAGAGAGAAATAGAAAGTGAAAACGTAGAGTGTAGGAAGTGAGAGATCACTCTGAAACACGGCAGAAATATTGACGTTCGAAGTAGAGAGAGAGAGACAGAGAATAGACAGATAGCTTTGTTTGGACAAAGGGGGTTTAATAGGTTCAACAAGTTGAAAATTCATATTAAAAATAGCCTGTCTGTCTCCACAAGAATTTCAATTTTGTTTTCTCAGGATAAATTTGTTGGCTATTAACAGCAAAGTGCAGTAGCGATTTACCAAAACCTTTTGCAAAAAAAAAAAAAAATAAAAAAAAAAAAAAAAAAAAAGTAGGTACTTTTGCTTGAAATTATTTTCACCAGATACCAAAAAGTTCAGTAACATCGAACATGGAAAAGACATTGTTTAATGAGCGTCTTTCTTTCCTATAGGTAGATCCGTAGTAAAAAATTGTAATGTTGATCCGGTGTTTTGACATACACAGGCTGAGTGAGGTCAATGTAACAGGGCTGTTTTGCCAGTGACTCTGGAGAGTAAAAACCATTTGATATTTTGACCACAAAAACAATATGTCTCGTCTTACTGCGGAAAAACATTATCACTCATTATTAGTAGGAGCCAGCGTCGATGGCGCGTTAAATGCACTGGTCCTCGTAGGATCCCCGAAGTTAAGCAACATTCAGCTGGGTGAGGTTAATGAAGTGATATGATGTAGTCGAAGCAATTTGGAGTTAAATCCTAAATGAGTCAAATCAATACAAATATGCCGAACTTCATGTTTTAAACATACCTACGCTAAAAATACGCTAGAAAACAACGCTAGCGAACTTTACATCGCTGATGAATGGAATTTAGGGAAATTGCTGATGAATGGAAAATTCTAAAGAGGTTGAAGCTGTTGCTTTCTCGTGACATTTTCAGAGGGAGAAACAGGCAGAGGACACCTGGTTTAAGTGTATTTTATTTCATTGTGCATGCAAATGGTTCTTGTTGGTCTCGAGGGGAAAATTGTACCGATCGCAGGAATTCCGTGTTTTCTTTGCAATAACTGGTGCCGAATGCACGTTTTGCTTTATTTCTTTTTTTTTAATCCTCGAATCTAGGAGTAATAATATCGCCTTATACTGCTTTAGGACTAATGACTCTAATTATTCCAACAGTAAGCTCAAGACGTATTAGGTTGGTCAAATCCAAAAGGGAGTGGATAACATAGCGGTTCTCTTCGCATATTAATTATGTACATCACCTCGATATGTAAGCATGGTAATTGCGTATACTGATGAGGTCAGTCAGTTGTATGACGGTCAAGACTCAAGTGCTAGACGTGGGTATAAGCCAGGACATTGATCCCATGAATCGGTCCAAACTATACTTTCCTCTTTCCCATTTGTTAGGGTAGGTATGTCAGTGACCAAATAATAATGACGCTCTGAGATTCAGATGGTAGAAAATGTCCTGACTAATAAAATAAATAAAAAAACTCGTCTAGTGGTTACCTTACACTAAAGAGTCTACGAGTATTGTTAAGACTGTAGTAAGTTTTTTTTCCGCTTTATTTAAAGTGGATGGATTCTCCTGATGGAGCTCTTCCATCCAGTTAATAATGAATTAATAATAATAATGATAATTCATTCTTAGATTTTGGGTGTCCCACAAGGGATGTCTTGCAAGAGCCCAAATCAGATAAGTCCCTAGTCAAGGTAGCTAATTTATCATTGATTCGATATTTGAGTCACTTACATCTCCGATATCGTCTGTATTGATGCAGTTGGCTCCTCCTCACCTCCACTATCCCGGAAATGAAAGGGATAAGAAAGAGGACAGGAGAACTCGCTGAGTGGATTACGGTTGCGTGCGGACAGGAGACTGAAAGCTCTTCCTATCCCTGGAGAGAAGTAAAGCCGCCCAACGAGGGGACAGCTAATGTCAACATCATACTTATGTCAGAATAATTTCAACATTATAATTTCATGCTCAACAGTGAACATTTGGGTGAACAATGTTCCAAGGAAAACAAAATTGTAAAATAGGAAGCCAAGCAAATGCACCAGAGCAATTTAATGGAAATAGGTTTTGTCTGTTCCCAAGTTTCAGATGTTTTAGAGTACACTCTGTTGACTCTGTAAAGTAAGATCTTGGAAACTAGTATGCTGTGTATCAAGCAACGAGTTAAAGGCTGGCAGGTCATTTTGTTTGTTTAGCAGCCTTATCTATTCAAACTTCTGCTCTCGCAATGGATGATAGGATTACCTGGAACTTTTTGTGAGATGTCCGAAGGGAAGGTTTAATTTTAGACACAGTTACTATTTTCTATAACAATATTCCAAGGTGTGAAATTCGTGATAAAACATCAAATTATTGAAAGTACAATTAGCTCAGTGGTTTAAGCACTCACTTGCCATGCGGAAAGTCCTGGGTTCGATCCCCCGAGTCGTCAAAAAATTGTATTCTAAATTTGGTTATATACAGTTTGTTTGTAAGGGATACCTTCCGGTGTTGACCCAGAACCTAAATGGGAAGATTTGTGTCATTCTCGCCCATCAGAAGCGAGGGATACTAAGGGATGGGCAAGCTACAACACAGACCATAAGCGTCTACAGTATCGGCTGTTTTATGCCCACGAAAATAAAAAGGCTGTGAAACACTATCTTTAAAAAAAAAATTATTCTCACAATTCTGTAAAGCGACTAAAATTTAATGTCGCATTACACAGCAATTTTGAGGTATGTACTTAGTTTCCGTGTCCATAAGTGCTGTGTCATGGTGGTGGAAGGATTGATATTGGTATTGAACTTATTGGACGCCCAGAAGCAATGTTTTGGGCTGCTGCTGTGTCATGTGTGCAGTGTAAGTGGATTGGTTTGTGTTGAAACTATGCACTGAAAAATACTGAAAGTGTGAGGGAGCTGACATATTTAAAATTCCCATTGTGTATGGCATGCTTTAGAAAGTTATTATCATGTATGTAATTCCGAATAAAAATGACTGAGCGATTTAAAACTACGAGTGTCTTACGTTTTTCCAAATAGGTCATTTCTTACATAGATAGGTTTGAAGTTTGACGATGTATTATTTATGTATTTTTACATAAATTCACAAAATTATGTCAAACATAAACATGTTTAATACCTAGATTCCATCTATTCTAGTCCCGGTAGCCTAGTGGTAAAGGTGGCACTCTGTGAATCCAGAGTTTTCAGAGGTCGTGGGTTCGAAAACACAACCGGGACATGACAAGTTATCCTCCCATTTGGGGTTTTTACCACATAATAATATGTCTTGGGCTTACTGCTGGAATAATGGGACTTTAGTAGTCTTAATCGGGCAGTATAAATAAGGCGATATTATTATTATTATTATTATTCTAATTTCATCCGAATACTTGTACTTGAACCTCACTTGGAGACTTGGCCTGGCGCACTGTACGAAGCTAGGGATTATGAGAGCGCCGCCTCATTACAAACCTGAGGGGAATTTTGAATGAGTTCTGTCGGAGGGAGAAGAGCTCCCTCGTATGAATAATATTGCATGTACTTGTAGTAGATAGCTATGTATGTAGTACTCGTTTATAACTACAGCTACGCCATGTGGAGATGGTTGAGCCAATTAATGAAGCAGCTACTACCCAGAGCGTGGTTCTTACCTTCGTGGTTTTTATTCAAATAATTAAATAAAATATTCAAATAAATATTCATTCTTCTTAAAGTAGGAAAATATACTGATGAAAATCCAAAATTAAAGGCCAAAGCCTCCAAGTGAGAAATGATTTTCATTTAAGACCATGACGCTGTCTTTTGCACATTGACTTATTTATAGACCCAAAGTGATTTCTATAGCCTAGAGCGAATGTAAATTAGCTATTGTTTTCTAATAAAAAAATTTATCTCAGCATAAAAGTAAGTCTTCACAAGGTAAAACTACTTAACGCAAAAACAATTTTCAATACTAGCTCGGTATTGATTTTCAGGATCGATAGGAGCAAGGCAGAGGAGGCCACTGGAAAAAAATGGCATTTTATTTTAATTATTTCCTTAAACCTCTTTTTCCCATTTTCTCTTCTCGCTCTCCTCACCCTCGCTCCGACAAATCATTAATCATTTTTTTCCAATTATAAACGCGCAACAGCTGGTATAAGCCTCTTCCATAGAGGGGGTTTATCATTTGCAATACAAGTTGTGGTTCTGCCAGGCTAGAGTTAGCTTAAGAAGAGAAATCTATGACTCTTTCAGTCGTTGCGTTGCGTTGGTTTGAATTTATGCCCGAGGCAAATGGGTATTTCGACAAAATATTGACCATCGGACTGGCTGGGTGGCTGGTTTCTTCTATCCGGTTTTTTATTTTCCACAAGTGCCTTGAGACCCATAATTTCATCATAACACCTAGGCATATCTATCTTAAACAATAATTAAAGAGCGACTGTTATGAATTCCATAAAACTTTATACACCTATAGTCCTACACATACAAACAAACATCAAAGCCCAAAGCCACTTCACCAATATCATCTACAAGTATTTACTCACATTTCACATCAAATAAAACCTACTTATGTATATTTTGCCTCTCATTACGAATATGATGGATGACTTAACATATCAAAGACATTTACACCTATCAAATAACTATTACCTTACAGTACCTATCTATCCCCCCAAAAACACCACTTCGTGGTTAAAAAAAGAAGAACGCCTCACTCAAAAGATTGATTATAATTAGCTAAAAATAAATGATATCAAATTGAGAACACCTTACCACCTTTCTTTCTATATCTCTGCACTCCTCTCTGATTTTATTCCTCTTATGTTTATCTTTCTTTATCTTTTCTAGGGGTCATCCCAAACTTGATTTCTCTTTAAATTTACTTGTTGCACGGCATAAAAAAATGGCGGTCGGAGTATGATTTTTCTGAACTTATTTGATTTGAATCGAGAAAATTATACCGCGACCGCCATTTTTTATTGCCGTGCAACAAGTAAATTTAAAGAGAAATCAAGTTTGGGATGACCCCTAGAAAAGATAAAGAAAGATAAACATAAGAGGAATAAAATCAGAGAGGAGTGCAGAGATATAGAAAGAAAGGTGGTAAGGTGTTCTCAATTTGATATCATTTATTTTTAGCTAATTATAATCAATCTTTTGAGTGAGGCGTTCTTCTTTTTTTAACCACGAAGTGGTGTTTTTGGGGGGATATCAGTTCTTTTTGTACGAAAATATAGGTTCATACACTACTGAAACATTATGAATAACAAAAGTAAATAAGCTGGGAAAATGTGAATGTACCAAGTTGTCTTTTTTTCAAGATACAGTTTTAGCAGTACATATTTAATTTTTCTAAGGTCAATATGTATTTGGATCACAGATTTGGCCCCCAGAGTCTCTAAAGTGAGTTAATAATATATAAATTTGCAATGCAAGACCTTTTGATTCTATACTCAACATGATTAGGTTTATCTTTCAATGCTAAATAGACCTCGGAGTTTCCTATGAGAGACAGTAAAACACCTCGATTAACAAATGCCAAAGAAATTAATTTGTAATCACCTTATCAAGGTGAGGTAATGAGTTCTCTCCCGTTGACCTTTTCTTACCCGAATTCTCTCCGGCTTGTTGCAGGGGTCACCACGAGTGTCTCTCCCGGAAATAAGACCATGCTTTTTTACATTAGGGATTTAAGAAAATGAAAACTATAAAATTATCATTTTATATAAGAATCGGCCTTTTATAAGGAAATCTTTTAAATCTCTAACTAATGAAAGGCAATGCCTTCAGTGTATAGTAGAGTTAGGTAAAATAGATAGAAGGCTATGCCTCAGGAATATAGTAGGGCTAGGGATAATACATAGAAGGCAATAACTCGGGTTTATAGTAGGGTTAGGTAAATATATAGAAGGCCATGCCTTGGGTTTATCATAGGGTTAGGAAAATACATAGAAGGCCATGCCTCAGGTCTATATCAATGATTCCTAGGTGTTTCGATTATAATGTTTATGCTAGGCCTAAAATATGTAGATTTAAACTCAGGTAAAAATGCAAGCGACGCGACGGGAGACAATTCGGTGTTGATAAAACCATGAGCGGGAGAGAACTCGGTGGTGACGTCCCTTATCAATACCTCACGAGGTATGAGTGTACCCCGGACATAATTGACAGAGAAAAAAAACTTCCCTGAAGGGGATCGAACCCAAGTCATCATGCGTGCAAGCCTAGTATGCTACACAACTTTTAGTGAGTAGCATCGACATTATGAGAGCTAATTCATCATATTTTATCTCCATCCAACCATGATTGTCCAAAATCAATCTCGTAATGCCGCCACAGGTCATTGCCCAATTCTGCAACTACTAAAATTTTCCTCGCGAGGGTAATGAGGTCGTCATGAAGATCAAATATAAAGATCGGAAAAACAAAACAATGTTAAGCCCAAATTGAAAATATAGAGCTAAAAAATTTCGTCCCCGCCAGGATTCGAACCCAGGCTGACTGGATGGCAGGTCGAGCATGCTACCAATAGACAAAGTTATCTTCTAAAGAAACGGACGGAAAATGAACTAAATTAATATATGGAAACTTAAACATTAAAATTTTGCAGAGAGCGAGGTTATCTCGAAAAATACATACTGGCCAAGATCTGACCACTAAGCTAAGGATTCGAAGGTACCTACCCGAAAAAGAAAATGAAAAGGCCACCAGGTGCCACCCAGTGGACCGGATGAAGGAATAAAATCAATAAATGTGTTATCTGCTCCAGTGGCGGCTCGTCGGGTGAAGACACTGAAGACATTTTCACCTAGTTTTGAACAGTGAAAACACTACTCATAATCCCTTGAACATAGCACAATTGATCCAACTCAAAGAAAAAAAAAAAAAAAAAAAGAGTAAGCTTTGTGTAAAATAGATCAATGCTGCTTAACATTTCATGTTACTTTCCAAGGAGAACACCAAATGTGAAGACAATTCGAAATTGTCTTCAGTTGTCCTTGAATCAACCAATCAGAGTTGAGTATTTCCAAATAGGTATCATGAAATATTAGGCAACAACTATATCTATGTAGTCTGCTAGTGAAGACCGTCTTCAGTTGTATTCATTTTACATTATCTACACGACTTCATACGAAATGTCACGAAGCCACATACCATGTGCGATGTCATGTGTTTTTGATATTAACATTGTTGCCAGTAGCATTATGCCAGACCTAGGGAACCAGTCAATGATTTAGCTTCCCATATCTAGCACAATCTTGTAATATTAAAAAAAAAAAAAAAACGTAGGCGTTAGGAAAGCGGGATTTTGTTTCAGGAATTTTGGATATTATTTCTCATTTTTTGGGTTCTATGTACATAGAGTTACTAAACGATAGCCGATACCAATAAATTTTAACTACTAATGTATCTTGTCAACTATAGTCTTAAAAAGGACATCTCGATTGAAGTCAAATCTCGGAAATAATTATTTAATGTAGGTACCGAAATTAAGCCAAATAAGATAATCTCGTATCTAGTTGTTCCAAGAAGTTTTTAAATAGGGACAATGGTGGTCCTGTTTAAGATCCTGGCTATGGAACCACTTTTAAAAAAATCATGAAATTAGACGTGTTGAAATGAAATTCTCAAGAGAGAATTCTGTTCAGGCGGTGTAGTATTAAAAATAAATAAATACGTCTTACATGATTTGAGGGATTTCTTTAAATTTAAAATATAGCTCTTGAAGTTTGTAGAAATTTAGCTATGAAATCAACTTGGCAACATTGTATCTCTTATCTTTAGAATGTAAACAAAACAATGCACACTTTTTAAATTTTATTAGATTATTTTCAAATTCAAATCTTTTCAACGGTAATCAAGTGACTTTTAATTGGTGTAACTAGTTAATAAAGTTATTTCCCAGTATTTGATACAGGATAGAAACATGATTCCTACCTGATCTGACCTGTGCTTTTCATAATAAGTTGAATATGAAGTAGCTATGTACTTCTTTCAGTGTCAGAAATAACATTATAATTATGCAGGTTGCAGGTAGCTAAGCACACAGCTTCCAGTGAAGTACTTAAAATTATAAGGCAATATCTGTGTTTTTCATAAATAGTCATACATCAATGGTAACCCAAATTTAAGCTGATTTAATATTTGTAGTAAGTATGTTTTCTTAGATTTATTTTGTAATCTGGTGGTGGATTTTCTTCCAGTTTTGGATTGTAATTTTTAGTCTTCAACTAACTTTCTTTCCTTCCCAGTTCTAACCCCTCTTTAAAATGTTGTACCTACCTATCTACTGAGGTATAATCCTAATATTTTTATTTTAATTCCTTTTTACCAACTTTTAGTTAATATTTTTTATTAAGATGAATAATTAATAACAATATTTCAAAGAAACAATGAGATTCCCACAAAATCATGGGGTTCAAACATTAAAAGTAACCCCATTCAGATTAAGAAGTAATGAGGATAAGAAAGATATTATGATTACTGGATGTCCAATTTCTCCAGTTACTATAACCACCACTAAAAAAGTAAAGCAAATGCCTGCCCCACAGCCATACAGTTCAAGCCTGAATGGCTTATGAAAAATGAATGGCTGTGTACCAGCTCAAGTGTTGACAAATTGTTCTGCTGGCCTTGTTTATTTATTAAGTACCAAGTGTTCTCCAAAAAAAGTACCTATAAAAACTTAAATGATGCAAAACTGGTATGAGAGAAAATCATGCTCTGCAGGGAAACAGCCATCACATACAATGGGCTGTGTTTATGAGACCATAAGAACTAAGATCTGATAAATTAATAATTTTATTTTTTCAATACTTCTGGGTATAATTTGTCTTCACCTAGTCTTGAAGTCAGGAGCCGCCACTGATCTGCTCATCAAGATCTTTCATTTGATACCACTTAAGATTAGTATTATCCTTCAATTCCCGATTTCGGCTCCCAAAATCCGAGGCCGCCCAAATGGGCCGCCCGCTTATAATTTAGAATTTTTTTTTGGTCCGGGCTCATCTCCATTATATCTTGATCACTTTAGACACCTCACTTAATCTTCAGTGCCAAGTTAAAGACACGAAGTCGGGTCTCAAAGGATCCGTATGAAAAAAAACAGAAAAAAAAAAAAAAAAAACAAAATTATGAATCTTTTCATGTCTTTCACGATTGTTGGGGGGTCTCGAAAATAAGGTTCCCGGTGGCCTAGGAAGTCAAACAAAGAGTCAAATCAACTTATTTTTCAACGTAGAGCCCATTTCTGCAATAAAAATCGCGATTTTTGAAATTCATGTTGCACTTTTCGCTGGCTGAAAGTACATGAAATGCATGGGAACTATGTTTTCCGTAACCTTACACTCTGCCGGGCTGTCTCTTTCTTTGTATAGGCGTTCTTCACACCTCGGCCGAGGTGTTTGATTTACTAGTGCATCCATTATCATGGTATAGGTGATTCAAAGGAAGATAATTTTACGTTTACATAAATTATTATCTCATCAAAAACCATTAGGTAGCGTATCGCATCACACTCACATCGTACTTATATCCAGGATGATTAGCTCAGGACAGGAGCTTACAGATAGCAGGTTCTGAGTGTGCCGTATCCCTTCTCCCTGTTTTGTATCACCTTTATTTACCATGTTCTTATCGTAATATTTTTTTGACATTTTGGAAATTAATTTTCAAAATGGCATATTTTATATTCTTTCCTCTTCGGTCCTGCTTGTATGATTCTATTTTTCACAAATTTAGACAATCATCATGATAATTATGTGATCTTTCTAAGATCAATCAGGCTCAACCCTGCTTCAATTTAGGATGATATAATTACCTAAATATTTTAATATTGATAGCACAGAATTTTCATTTCCTTACTTTTTTAGACAAATGGTTAATCACATAATATAATTCGACATGGATATCAAACCTGTGGTCTAAAAATATATTTAAACCACATCCTCTGCCTATCCTCATAGCTCTCAGTCACCTTGGAGATTCCACTGAAGCGGCATTGTGTGGTATGCTCCGTATGCTTTAAGTGGTAGTGTATAGTTACGGCCATTGTTAAGGAGCTGTAGAGATGCAGCCCCCCCAGACAAAAAGGAAAAGAGATGGTTCTTGTACAATTTATTTTTTTGAGTCAGAAGTAAGTTCCATTATAATTGAAGATCATCATATTTGTGTTAATCATTTCTTAGAGATTAAGACAAATATGTTAACAACAATGTGTACCAAAACTTCACCTCGATTGAGGCTCGAACCGTCGATCACATAGTTATAACCCTTTTATTCCCACTTTCCTTCTTAGAATTTCACCCTAGAGATGATCTCCGATCATCTTTAGGGTGAAATTCTATGAAATGATCGGAGATCATCTCTAGGGTATAAGTATAAGTAGTGCTTTATTTAGACTGTCAGCGCAAGACAGGTAGTCCCATTATGCCAACAGTTTAGGGTAATCTCTAAAGATGATCGGATAGCAGGGACTAATGATCAAATTTTACCGTTTAACCTTCCAATTTGTAAACTAATATGTCCCTGACAGACAGAAGAGTTGGGATTAGATCATGAAAGTGTTTCATCGCAGCGTTTTCATCGTAATCTTTCGTTATGACAAGCTGTAAAAAATTTGTCCTGTCTAGCTACTCAAAAGCTTGTTGGTTATTGAAAGGTATATAAAAAAATTAAATTTTGAATGACGTCGACGTTTGCGTTTTTCCTTCCAAACAGCACATTCCTGTGATTAGCCTCTGAATAATATCAACCATAAATTACCTGTGTTTAATACAGATTGAACGAAAAGTCCCAAGACTTTTTTTTTGACAAATATTTTGGCTGGGGGTCTGGCTTAGGGACTAGTCTGGCTGGGGGACTATAAACAGGGAGTAGACCAGTATTGGCTTGGTTCTGGGGGCTCTTGTCAATTATTAGCCGCCTTGTAAACTGTAAAGACAGTGGTAGAAGTGCTGAGTCATTCCTCCACTGTCTCACAACCATCGTTCACAATGACGCCACCCTATGATGATGGTGATGATGTAGTTCTAAAGCTAATTTACCTACCTAATTTATAGTTTTTATAATTCAAAAAATTTAAATTCCGCCAATAATTTAAAAAAAAATTATTGGCGGAATTGAAATTGCATTCCACCTCGTAACTTTCGAACGCGATGGAATTTTCAAATCCGTAGAGTTCCAATGGTAGAAAATATGGCCTGTATTCTGTTCATAATTATTTTTTTGGCCCGCCCGGCTTTTCTGGACTTTATTAGACCATATTTTTTCGTCAAATTTAAATGGAATGATATATTTTTATTCCTGTTAGTTAAAATTTATATTAGGCTGTGAATGATGGTCTTTCAATTGTTCAAAAACGTAATCAAAGGTGGACC
This sequence comes from Bactericera cockerelli, assembly GCA_024516035.1. Lineage (NCBI taxonomy): Eukaryota > Metazoa > Arthropoda > Insecta > Hemiptera > Triozidae > Bactericera > Bactericera cockerelli. The sequence goes on from CM044960.1 coordinate 13,678,069, forward strand.
TGATGGGATGGAGAATTTAAATCTAATTAAAATTTAATTTAAATTTGATTATTTCATTTTTTAGTACACTTTTTATTAAAAAGGTTTTTTTAATTTGGGTGTAACGTCGCTTTCAACTGCATGGTCATATCACGACGGAGGTGTTACCCTCCATTCGCAGGAAATTCACAAACCTGCTACCCACATTTACACCACCGAGCGTTGGTTGGACCGGAATGCCAGCATCACGAAGTCTTCACCTCACTAGACGTTGCTTAACTTCGGTGATCTTACGAGAACCGGTGCATTGAACTCACCAATAACGCTGGCTTAAATATATTTTAAATAGGTTTAAAATATTGTTTTATACCATTATTTTCATAATGAGAATCTTTATTATTTTATTCCACACTGATGTGGGTAACTGAGTGATTTGCGTAACAAATGAGGGTAAATCCTCCATAGTGATATGACCATAGGAGTTATAATACCCTGACAAAGTCAGCCTCAGGTAATGCAACCAGCTCGGTAATATATTCATTAGAGAAACATACCCACTCATCTTTTACTATGTGCAAAATATAATGGGGCACAGTGAGGCAATGGGGAAGAAGTGTAATACATGCATTAATGTCGTACACTGTCAGGCCATGTTATTCTGTACGTATGAGATTTTCCAACCGTAATGTTAATGTTACAAGTCATGGTATTGACGTACAGGATGGAAGGTTTCAGAAGGTAAATGAGTGTATTGTATGACCTTATCCTGTATCAGATCGTTGCTATTGATGTTACAAAATTGAATGTCTTTTTTATTGCCGAACACAAAAAAAGGCTGGATTTCTTTTCTTTCTGTTTTATAGACTTCCGAACTGCTCAACAACTGAAAACAGAAAAACAGCGAGGCCTTATCAGATGGTCATTCTGTTTTGCTAGAGGACTTTAACCTTGACAAGCCAGGCTATCTTGCAGTTTCCTAAGGGTTTAATGGCTTATAAAGGAAAAGTCCAAAACCTCACGATGGTTGATCACACATATGTGGTTCAAGACAAGCCAACTTTGAAATAAATTTGGCTGGAGACCATCATTACCCCCTCCAGCTGTAGCCAAGCTGGCTACAACAACACCAACATATAGTCAGTCAGTAAAAAATGTCCTGGCTTATGATATTTGTGTTGATCACAGGAGTGCTGCCATCAGAAATTACTATTTCGAGCAGATTATTGGGTATTATAAATAGGATGGTAAAAAGGCTCATTCTAATCAAATTACTAATGTAGTGATATTTTCCTTGCTTTTCCAACACTCAGTATGAAGCCCATTTGTCATTATTTTATTAACATTGTACATTGTATGACCCTGTCACATTTCTAAATTACCTCTGTACTGTGGCGTTATGTAAAGTATTATTTAACAATAGTAAAGATTTATAACTCAACCCATAACAGAAACTAGTAGGTATAATACAAAGACTCTTCTGATTTGTTCCATTCATTTCTCTCTCTCCCTCTCTCTTCTTACATCTCTCTCCCTCTTCTCACTTGGGAAACTTAAATAAAGTAAAATAATTCAAATATGGAGAAATTAGGAAAACAATAAAAATATTTTAAAAAAAAACATAAAATTAAGGAAAAAAATTAAAGCTAATTTCAGAAAAAAATCTATGAAAAGAGTTGGGTACTGGATTTGGATGGGTCTGCCTAATCGCTTGACCACGAAAAACGTTGACCAGATCGAAAAACTCGGACCCGGAGGGGAATTCCTATTATCATGAGATTTCATTCAACAACACCCCTCTTTTACAACCTTACGTGATTAACCCTGGTCAGCATGTGTTCAACAGAATTACATGGCTAAAATACAGTTTTTTTAAAAATTTATTTATTTTTAATAATGTATAAGTTTTATGTATACTCAATAAAGATGATTTTTAATAAATATCATCCCGGTCACAAGTATGTACAAAAAAAAAGATTTTTATTAAGATTCTTTCCACTATTCTGTATGACCCATTACTGCGGCCCTGAATGTTGTAATGTGCTCAGATCAAGGGAATCATAAGGGATTACAACAAAGATAATACCCAGAAAGTTTCATCTCGGTCGGCCGTATGGTATGCTCGTACAGAAAACATTGACCAGATGGGAGGGACCTCAAAAATCTGCCCCTGTTGTTTGTGAAGTTCTGAATTTTTTTACACAAACTTATATACAGTGCTGCTATATTCATGCAAAAAATCATATCGCTTTAAGCTACGGCGTGACCTACAGAGAAGCCATTGACTGGCCCTTGTAAGGCCCTTAGCTGCGGCCCTGAATGTCTTAATGTGCTCAGATCAAGGGAATCATAAGGGATTACAACAAAGATAATACCCACAAAGTTTCATCTCGGTCGGCCGTATGGTATGCTCGTACAGAAAACATTGACCAGATGGGAGGGACCTCAAAAATCTGCCCCTGTTGTTTGTGAAGTTCTGAATTATTTTACGCAAACTTATATACAGTGCTGCTCTATTCATACAAAAAATCATAACGCTATAAGCTACGGCGTGACCTACAGAGAAGCCATTGACTGGCCCTTGTAAGGCCCATAGCTGCGGCCCTGAATGTTGTAATGTGCTCAGATCAAGGGAATCATAAGGAATTACAAGAAAGATAATACCCACAAAGTTTCATCTCGGTCGGCCGTATGGTATGCTCGTACAGAAAACATTGACCAGATGGGAGGGACCTCAAAAATCTGCCCCTGTTGTTTGTGAAGATCTGAATTTTTTTACACAAACTTATATACAGTGCTGCTATATTCATGCAAAAAATTAAAACGCTATAAGCTACGCGCGTGACCTACAGAGAAGCCATTGACTGGCCCTTGTAAGGCCCTTAGCTGCGGCCCTGAATGTCTTAATGTGCTCAGATCAAGGGAATCATAAGGGATTACAACAAAGATAATACCCACAAAGTTACATCTCGGTCGGCCGTATGGTATGCTCTGACAGAAAACATTGACCAGATGGGAGGGACCTTGTAAATCTGCCCCTGTTGTTTGTTAAGATCTAAAAAATTTTACACAAACTTATATACAGTGCTGCTATATTCATGCAAAAAATTAAAACGCTATAAGCTACGGCGTGACCTACAGAGAAGCCATTGACTGGCCCTTGTAAGGCCCTTAGCTGCGGCCCTGAATGTCTTAATGTGCTCAGATCAAGGGAATCATAAGGGATTACAACAAAGATAATACCCACAAAGTTACATCTCGGTCGGCCGTATGGTATGCTCTGACAGAAAACATTGACCAGATGGGAGGGACCTTGTAAATCTGCCCCTGTTGTTTGTTAAGATCTAAAAATTTTTACACAAACTTATATACAGTGCTGCTATATTCATGCAAAAAATTAAAACGCTACAAGCTACGGCGTGACCTACAGAGAAGCCATTGACTGGCCCTTGTAAGGCCCATAGCTGCGGCCCTGAATGTTGTAATGTGCTCAGATCACGAAAAACGTTGACCAGATCGAAAAACTCGGACCCGGAGGGGAATTCCTATTATCATGAGATTTCATTCAACAACACCCCTCTTTTACAACCTTACGTGATTAACCCTGGTCAGCATGTGTTCAACAGAATTACATGGCTAAAATACAGTTTTTTTTAAAATTTATTTATTTTTAATAATGTATAAGTTTTATGTATACTCAATAAAGATGATTTTTAATAAATATCATCCCGGTCACAAGTATGTACAAAAAAAAAGATTTTTATTAAGATTCTTTCCACTATTCTGTATGACCCATTACTGCGGCCCTGAATGTTGTAATGTGCTCAGATCAAGGGAATCATAAGGGATTACAACAAAGATAATACCCAGAAAGTTTCATCTCGGTCGGCCGTATGGTATGCTCGTACAGAAAACATTGACCAGATGGGAGGGACCTCAAAAATCTGCCCCTGTTGTTTGTGAAGTTCTGAATTTTTTTACGCAAACTTATATACAGTGCTGCTCTATTCATACAAAAAATCATAACGCTATAAGCTACGGCGTGACCTACAGAGAAGCCATTGACTGGCCCTTGTAAGGCCCATAGCTGCGGCCCTGAATGTTGTAATGTGCTCAGATCAAGGGAATCATAAGGAATTACAAGAAAGATAATACCCACAAAGTTTCAACTCGGTCGGCCGTATGGTATGCTCGTACAGAAAACATTGACCAGATGGGAGGGACCTCAAAAATCTGCCCCTGTTGTTTGTGAAGATCTGAATTTTTTTACACAAACTTATATACAGTGCTGCTATATTCATGCAAAAAATTAAAACGCTATAAGCTACGGCGTGACCTACAGAGAAGCCATTGACTGGCCCTTGTAAGGCCCTTAGCTGCGGCCCTGAATGTCTTAATGTGCTCAGATCAAGGGAATCATAAGGGATTACAACAAAGATAATACCCACAAAGTTACATCTCGGTCGGCCGTATGGTATGCTCTGACAGAAAACATTGACCAGATGGGAGGGACCTTGTAAATCTGCCCCTGTTGTTTGTTAAGATCTAAAAAATTTTACACAAACTTATATACAGTGCTGCTATATTCATGCAAAAAATTAAAACGCTACAAGCTACGGCGTGACCTACAGAGAAGCCATTGACTGGCCCTTGTAAGGCCCATAGCTGCGGCCCTGAATGTTGTAATGTGCTCAGATCAAGGAAATCATAAGGAATTACAACAAAGATAATACCCACAAAGTTTCATCTCGGTCGGCCGTATGGTATGCTCGTACAGAAAACATTGACCAGATGGGAGGGACCTCAAAAATCTGCCCCTGTTGTTTGTGAAGATCTGAATTTTTTTACACAAACTTATATACAGTGCTGCTATATTCATGCAAAAAATTAAAACGCTATAAGCTACGGCGTGACCTACAGAGAAGCCATTGACTGGCCCTTGTAAGGCCCTTAGCTGCGGCCCTGAATGTCTTAATGTGCTCAGATCAAGGGAATCATAAGGGATTACAACAAAGATAATACCCACAAAGTTACATCTCGGTCGGCCGTATGGTATGCTCTGACAGAAAACATTGACCAGATGGGAGGGACCTTGTAAATCTGCCCCTGTTGTTTGTTAAGATCTAAAAATTTTTACACAAACTTATATACAGTGCTGCTATATTCATGCAAAAAATTAAATTTTCGGCAGATTTTCGAGGTCCCTCCCATCTGGTCAATGTTTTCTGTCAGAGCATACTATAGTATACTATACGGCCGACCGAGATGAAACTTTGTGGGTATTATCTTTGTTGTAATCCCTTATGATTCCCTTGATCTGAGCACATTACAACATTTAGGGCCGCAGCTAAGGGCCTTACAAGGGCCAGTCAATGGCTTCTCTGTAGGTCACGCCGTAGCTTATAGCGTTTTAATTTTTTGCATGAATATAGCAGCACTGTATATAAGTTTGTGTAAAAAAATTCAGATCTTCACAAACAAAAGGGGCAGATTTTTGAGGTCCCTCCCATCTGGTCAATGTTTTCTGTCAGAGCATACTATACGGCCGACCGAGATGAAACTTTGTGGGTATTATCTTTGTTGTAATCCCTTATGATTCCCTTGATCTGAGCACATTACAACATTCAGGGCCGCAGCTATGGGCCTTACAAGGGCCAGTCAATGGCTTCTCTGTAGGTCACGCCGTAGCTTGTAGCGTTTTAATTTTTTGCATGAATATAGCAGCACTGTATATAAGTTTGTGTAAAAAAATTCAGATCTTCACAAACAACAGGGGCAGATTTTTGAGGTCCCTCCCATCTGGTCAATGTTTTCTGTACGAGCATACCATACGGCCGACCGAGATGAAACTTTTTGGGTATTATCTTTGTTGTAATCCCTTATGATTCCCTTGATCTGAGCACATAACAACATTCAGGGCCGCAGCTAAGGGCCTTACAAGGGCCAGTCAATGGCTTCTCTGTAGGTCACGCCGTAGCTTATAGCGTTATAATTTTTTGCATGAATATAGCAGCACTGTATATAAGTTTGTGTAAAAAAATTCAGATCTTCACAAACAACAGGGGCAGATTTTTGAGGTCCCTCCCATCTGGTCAATGTTTTCTGTCAAAGCATACCATACGGCCGACCGAGATGAAACTTTGTGGGTATTATCTTTGTTGTAATCCCTTATGATTCCCTTGATCTGAGCACATTACAACATTCAGGGCCGCAGCTATGGGCCTTACAAGGGCCAGTCAATGGCTTCTCTGTAGGTCATGCCGTAGCTTAAAGCGTTATGATTTTTTGCATGAATATAGCAGCACTGTATATAAGTTTGTGTAAAAAAATTCAGATCTTCACAAACAACAGGGGCAGATTTTTGAGGTCCCTCCCATCTGGTCAATGTTTTCTGTCAGAGCATACCATACGGCCGACCGAGATGTAACTTTGTGGGTATTATCTTTGTTGTAATCCCTTATGATTCCCTTGATCTGAGTACATTACAACATTCAGGGCCGCAGCTATGGGCCTTACAAGGGCCAGTCAATGGCTTCTCTGTAGGTCATGCCGTAGCTTAAAGCGATATGATTTTTTGCATGAATATAGCAGCACTGTATATAAGTTTGTATAAAAAAATTCAGATCTTCACAAACAAAAGGGGCAGATTTTTGAGGTCCCTCCCATCTGGTCAATGTTTTCTGTCAAAGCATACTATACGGCCGACCGAGATGAAACTTTGTGGGTATTATCTTTGTTGTAATCCCTTATGATTCCCTTGATCTGAGCACATTACAACATTCAGGGCCGCAGCTAAGGGCCTTACAAGGGCCAGTCAATGGCTTCTCTGTAGGTCACGCCGTAGCTTATAGCGTTATGATTTTTTGCATGAATATAGCAGCACTGTATATAAGTTTGTATAAAAAAATTCAGATCTTCACAAACAAAAGGGGCAGATTTTTGAGGTCCCTCCCATCTGGTCAATGTTTTCTGTCAGAGCATACTATACGGCCGACCGAGATGAAACTTTGTGGGTATTATCTTTGTTGTAATCCCTTATGATTCCCTTGATCTGAGCACTTTACAACATTCAGGGCCGCAGCTATGGGACTTACAAGGGCCAGTCGATGGTTTCTCTGTAGGTCACGCCGTAGCTTATAGCGTTATGATTTTTTGCATGAATATAGCAGCACTGTATATAAGTTTGTGTAAAAAAATTCAGATCTTCACAAACAACAGGGGCAGATTTGTGAGGTCCCTCCCATCTGGTCAATGTTTTCTGTACGAGCATACCATACGGCCGACCGAGATGAAACTTTTTGGGTATTATCTTTGTTGTAATCCCTTATGATTCCCTTGATCTGAGCACATTAAAACATTCAGGGCCGCAGTTATGGTCCTTAGAATGGTAAATCAATGGTTTCTCTATGGGTCACACCGTAGCTTATAGCGTTATGATTTTTTGTTTGAATATAGCAGCACTGATAAAGCAGCAGCTTATAGCTTTTTGTTTTTTTTCCGTAGCATTTTAATTGAATATAGCAGTAATGTAGGAAAGTATACCTGGGAAATTTCAGCCTTTCACTTATACCGGGAGCAGAGATAAGGGGCGTTCCCCTCTGTTCACAGTTTTGTGTACGAGAATATCATACGACCGACCGAATTCTGTTTTATTCTTTTATCTTTAAAAGATGAGTTTTATCACAGGCTTTTTTATTTCTTAGCCATGAAACAGGAGCTACCGTTGACGCTTGTGGTTTGTGGGTTAGCCTACCCATCCCGTAGTATGCCTCCCCTCTGATGGGCGAGAAGTGACACAATACTTCCCATTTAGGATCTGGGTCAACCTGGTCAACTTTAACCAAATTTTTAATACAACTTTTTGTCGGCGCGGGGGTTCGAACCCAGGACCTTCCGCACGACAAGTGAGTGCTTAACAACTGAGCTACACGTGCGCTCCATTTAATGGCCAGTCAACGTTTTCTGTTCAGATCCCGCCGCGTCGTAAGCTTTAGCGTTCTCATTTTTCGTATGAATATAGCAGTAATGTAGATAAGATTACCTGAGAAATTTCAGAGATTTACCATTATCAGGGGGAGAGATATGAGATCGCTCCCATCGGGTCAATGTTTTCTATCAATTTACAATGATACAACTCTTGGCTACAAGGGTTAAGTAGGGGGAGTGAAGATGTAAACAATACAAATATATAGAAATAACAGAGTACCATCATATACATAACATTCGAGTCAATGTTTTTCGAAAGAAATTTTATACGAAAAACCCGGACCCATGTATTCCTTATGGCGGGTCAATGTTTTTCAATCGAGTCAATCTTTTCTGTCGGGTCCGGGTTTTAGTATCGCCCGATTTGGATAAAGGAAATCCGATGCTCATTAGAACACAAAATAGAACGAGTTAAGTGAAAAAATTAAAATTTAAGTCTCCACTTTTATCTTTCGAATCCACCATAGAATCTCAGAAATATTTCTTTACCCTTACAAGCTTCTATTTAAGACTGGTCTCGAAAAATGTATTTTAAGGTGAAGACAATAAATACCACCCTTGTACTCTTACAAAAGGGTTCTGGCTCACATTCACATTAATATAATTAAAACCTTATGTGATGCCAGAAGAAGAAATAAGGTGGTTGTGGATCCCTTGAGACTAGCTTTTAACAACGGAAGGTCTGAGAGCGAAGAAAAATAGAGAATTTTTTTTCAGCTTTTGTAAACACAAAGAGGAAAAAAACAGTAGACCTTCTTATTCTCTGTCCCTATAGATTACTCCCTCTTCAACATCCTCCCATATCACTTAGTGGAAAATGCTGTCTTTCCTATCTTTCACTCCCCAGACCTTGGGCTCGCCCGTTTGAATCTCAAGACACCTCCATACCATACCTCAGGACACCTCCATACCAAACCTCAGGACACCTCCATACCAAACCTCAGGACACCTCCATACCAAACCTCAGGACACCTCCATACCAAACCTCAGGACACCTCCGTGCCATACCTCAGGACACTTCCATACCAAACCTCAGGACACTTCCATACCAAACCTCAGGACACCTCCATACCAAACCTCAGGACATCTCCATACCAAACCTCAGGACACCTCCATACCATACCTCAGGACACCTCCATAAAAAACCTCAGGACACCTCCATACCAAACCTCAGGACACCTCCATACCAAACCTCAGGACACCTCCATACCAAACCTCAGGACACCTCCGTGCCATACCTCAGGACACTTCCATACCAAACCTCAGGACACTTCCATACCAAACCTCAGGACACCTCCATACCAAACCTCAGGACACCTCCATACCATACCTCAGGACACTTCCATACCATACCTCAGGACACCTCCATAAAAAACCTCAGGACACCTCCATACCAAACCTCAGGACACCTCCATACCATACCTCAGGACACCTCCATACCAAACCTCAGGACACCTCCATAAAAAACCTCAGGACACCTCCATACCAAACCTCAGGACACCTCAATACTATACCTCAGACATCTCCATACCAAACCTCAAGACAACTCCATACCATACCTCAGGACACCTCCATACCATACCTCAGACATCTCCATACCATACCTCAAGACACCTCCATACCATACCTCAAGACACCTCCATACCATACCTCAGACACCTCCATACCATACCTCAGACACCTCCATACCATACCTCAGACACCTCCATACCATACCTCAGACACATCCATACCTCAAGACACCTCCATACCATACCTCAGACACCTCCATACCTCAAGACACTTCCATACCATACCTCAAGACACCTCCGTACCATATCTCAGACACCTCCATACCTCAAGACACCTCCATACCATACCTCAGACACCTCCATACCATACCTCAGACACCTCCATACCATACCTCAGACACATCCATACCTCAAGACACCTCCATACCATACCTCAGACACCTCCATACCATACCTCAAGACACCTCCATACCCCATACCATGACAATCGATTCCCTTGAGTGTCCCACGAGCCCGACGCCTCTCTTATAAATTCAAATTTCTATTTGTTCTCGTAATTATCGTCTTGGTCTGCTCCTGTCATAGCATGAGACAGGGCTACGGTCAGTCGTCATCCATTGATTAATTATTCACCATTCTGCATGACACTGGAACACAAGGACACATCGATTCAAAAGAAATTAAAACAGTTGAACGTAACTTCAACATTGGAGGTAAACACAACATTTTTGTTTGTCAAACTATAAGAAATTCTAAAAAAAAAACACTTGTCTTTGGGGTTTAATTGGTAAAATAATGAACCTATATAACCTGATGTACCTATATAACAAAAAATTAAATTAAAAAAAAAATGCAATGAAGGTTTTAATTAATCTTCATAAAATTTCAAACTAAGAACAACTTCAGCGTGTTATTAGTAAGGAAAGTCTGTGGTTTAAAAAAAAAAATAGTTGAGATAATTTTAAAAATAATGCTTTGTATAGATAAAAAAAGCTTATAATCTATAAAAAAAAATTACAGATATGTGAGCGGTTTCAAGGCGTATGTTGTAAGATGTAATTTTATTCATGATCTAACAGTTCTAACTACAAAGGAGAATTTTTTATTAGATAAAAGTACTTTTGAGGTATTACATACATATAATTATTTCCTTTATCATGTTTTTAATGAAATATTTTACTTATTCACACATAAGTATTTTTCTTATTCACATACCTATATATTTTAATTATTCGGAATTACTTATTCTAAAATAAAATTTCAGAATTAGAATTGCCTTATTATATCTGTCAAATATGACCAGAAAGTTCTTCACTCTACCTACAATGTCAACAGTGTGCTAGTTAAGTTTAGATTACTTACAGACTTACACCCACTCAAAATATTGACTCTCAGTTATTTTAATTCACGCTAAGAATATTTTTCATCACCCGTACCCTCCGTAAAAATCTTACAAGTGCGTGCTGAAGTAAATATTAAGCACCAAATATAAATGACACCACCGCCACTCAACAAGGAAATCTTGCCCTGGAAACTTATAATGTAAACTTTGGTGATGAATACTTAACTAGATCACGTTTACCTCCTCTCCTTTCCTCTCCACCTCATCCTCCTTCTCCTCCTAATTTCTCTTCATCCTCCTCTTGAACCTCTCTGCTCCACTCTGTATGTCATCTCATTCTTCTCCATTAAAATTTCAACCTACCAAAATGAAGCACTAACAGGATGTAAGACAAGAGATAGACACAAAGTAGAGGAGAAGTGAAAAGAGGAGAGTAACGGAAGAAGAGTACATGGAGAAAAAAAGAGAGAATGCAGAATAAGGAGAAAAGGAGTAGAGAGGAAAAAGAGAAGGAGAAAGATGAAGAGACTAAGAGAGAAGGAGCAAGAGTGAGAAATTAAGATGAGGAAGAAAGAGAGAACCTACAAAAACATCTTGTTTTTTGACACAAAAGTCTTGTGAGAAGGGTTGATACGATCCCTAATGAGACAGTTGACTTAAGTCAAATTTACTCTGACATAAAAATAGCAGGAATATATCCACTTTGTCACACATTGTTAGGTAAGGCAGATAGCGGCTTACTTTAAAAGGCGCAAGCAGGCTGCTAAATAATCAAATTAATACTAGAACTTGCGAATTTTGAGATTTTTATTTGGTTTGGCATTGAGTAAAATTTCTTTCAACTAATTTACCTACGTTTCGGCTATTCTTTAAAAACATGATTGGCTGTGAGACATGCGATTTTGAAGTTATATTCATAAGCTTGTCTTCTAATCATATAAATGTCATTATTGGAGCCAGCGACAGACTATTCATGCAACTATCCCTTATCATATTATTGAATATCAGAAATTATTATGTTCCCGTCTGTCTAACTGAAAAATGATACGTTTTACGTACTACGATTAGATCTCTTCCAGTCACTATGTTATACTATAAAAACTCAGAAATGCCCATAAATCCATGACGCTATCATTTGTTACGGTCTTGCCTTGCTTGATAAGTTAGTATCGTCGCGCCTTTAAAGTACCTGTATGTTTATACGTACAACAATCGCTCCAATAGATTGTTTATAAAAGAAAAATAATTAATTAATTGATTAAAAATCTAAATAGATTTTTTTTACTTGAGTCTATAAGTTTGATTGGATACTGAATTTCCTCGTTACACCAATTAGCTACCTCATTAACTTCACCAGTGGTTTGCTATAAGGAATAGCATCGGATTCTAATTTGAGTAACCACCAAGTTCTGACCTTAACGTTACTTTTTTATGATTTGTAAATTTGGATGTTTTCAATATATCGTTGACCTCATTATACTTTCATTATGTTTAATTTTTTCTTTTTATTTCATTAAAATTACTCCATAAATATGTACTTGCATGAAATGATATGGATGGAAATTTGAGGTTCTATTACCATTGAAGTATAAAAATAATTCAGATCAGAGCCAGAATAGAAATCTATCGGTTATAATATGAAAGGAAAACTTAATTTAAGAATGAAATTACCTACCTTGAAGAATGTAACATGACACACGAAATATTATGTCTTCAACTTTTTCTGAAGTTTGAACTAATTTATAATTAATTAGAATAAAATAAAATAATGAATGTTGATGCTTGTTATATAATATAGTTAATAAATTCAAACTTAGAGAATGTTACACGTGACATTTCTTTTTTTTTTCTGACATTAGAAATTTATTTTTTACACGAACGATTTTGTTGAATAAATTTAAAATTTGACAATACCTATTTGTTTTGAACTTCCATGTTCTTCCATAAGTATAATTTCTAATTTATTTTAGATGTAAGTAAAATAAAAATGAGATATAGGCTTTGTAGACTTATAACTTTTTTCTTAAGTAAATATGTTAAAACTGTTCATTATTCATAGCTATATTGGGAATGTTTGTTTTTCTATTATTCAATTCCGTGTCTATGATATAGGCATTTAGGCATCTCACGGTGTCAACCACACATATCTAGAATAGAGCACCAAGTAACCACTGGTGGAATTCGAACCAACAGATCTCTACGCTACCTGGATTACCAGAGTAGCGCGTTAACCACTTGATATCAGTGCACTTAAAAGCAAAAGAGAATAAGATAGGTAATAGTAAATTTTATAAACTGCCTTGTTGTGCTTTCATAAAAGCTGGTACAGGTGTCTCCCATGTGCTTTTTTTCTGTTTTCAACGTCCCTGCATCCGCTTGATGTTAAAAAAGTGAGAGACAGCGAAAGTTATTCAATTAGATCGTGAAAACAGCAGGTATTCTATTCATTAAAATTAGCGCGGTAAAAGCCCCGAGAGGATGATTACTGGAAGGCATTGTACTGTACAGTAGGTTGCCGTACAGTTTTATCCTTCGCGTTATGGGCGGCAAAACTTTGGTCATAAAAAATAACGAATGAGTCAAAAGGAAAAAGAATATAAATCAGATGGCAAATAATCTAATTTAGAGCAAACTCTGATTGTTAAGTCTCCTCTGTAATAAATATCATTAAAAAAAAAAAAAAAAAAGAACTCGTAATTTTCTTCCTTAAATTCTTGGGATTAACACAAAAAGAGACAAGAAACCATTATATCCCAACGATCATTATCTACATAGTAAAATTATAATCTGTATTTTGAACCCAATATCCAGGAGGCTCACAGTCAATTCACTGCCTCCTCGCTTAATATATGACAGGCAACACCCTGCATCAGCTGAAGTAATGGTATATGGACTATAATGGTCTAGCCTTAAATAAAAAATAAAATTTAGGTATGATTAATACAAACATTTTAGTTCCGAGGACATAATTATGTATATCCATGAATATCGGAAGTATTATGCTCGTTTTTTAGAGTTATTAAAACTTCTTTAAAGATAATTACGACTTTTTATCAGAATTGTCACTCTCCAAAATACACTACTTTTAGTAGGTATACCTCCTGAAAATGTTAAAAAAAATCCACATGATCAGTGATATTTTTAATTTTTTGAGCCGCCAATTTCATCCCTGAATTTTGCTAGTAATTGCTTTCAGACTGAAACAAAATAAAAAAACATGGAACAATCAGTTCCTCTAATCAGTTGGAGTTCATTACAATACAAAAGCTTGGGGAGGGGGCGACAGACGTCATCTGTACACGAGTGTAGATAATTAGGTGTGCACTACATTATACATACGTAATTGGGCATACGTAAAATTTATAAATTATATGTATAGTGTAGTGGGATGGCATTAGGAGTTTATCTATGTCGTTTTATGTACTTGAACTGTAGAATAGGTGCTGTATGCTGAACATGCTGAAGATAAACAATATTGTTTACAGAATTGATGTCTTGTCGTGCTTTATTTTCACTGCAATCTAATTTATAGTAAAAAAGTTTAGCGCTTCTTGGGCCCGAATTATGAAACAGGATTGAAATGAACTAATCCTACACTATCCCTTAACCGTGAGTGGTCGCGTTCTGCCGACGAACACAAACGGTCGACTATAGAGATTTTTTCTCACCCTGTGTTTTGCTGTGTTTTCCTTTCTTTATTTATGGTTCCTAAACCCATACATACAATACAAAACTCATTTTATACTTGGAGGTCTTCACGATAGGTTTTAAAAAATTCATCTTGAATGAAAAGTGATTAAATTATCCCCTGAATTGTACCAGAAGTGAGCACATAAGATCATTACACAACAAAACATAAATAAAATACACACATTTACGATAAATTAAGTTATAGATAAAGTACTGTTTTCACAAAGTCTTCAAAAAAATTATACTAGACGACTATGCGCTAGAAGACGTAAGAGGTAGAATTGTTAAAACAAATAGAACTCTAATCCACTTGACAAATCTAATGTGTACAAAGCTCTCGACATTTCTGCGATGAATTTTTTTAATCAGTCCTAACTCCTATTTCAAGTCACTGGTAAAAAAAGAAGGCCTGTTTGCAATGACTTTGACTGTTAGAATGTTAACAACCTTTCAGTTTTATGCCTGTTGAAATTGATTTTTGTTCTGAAATGTGATAGATGTAGGTGCATTTAATTTGCGTGAATACTTCAAAACTTTAATTTAATACATTACAAATTTTACTAGTTTTTTTATACTGCACTTCTATACGACCTAATGAAATAATTTTGTATTTTTATGTTCTGTTTAATCAATATTATGTGCATAAATTTGACTGTCTATTAGTGTAGAGAATGTAGGCAATTTACTATTTTGACCTGCATCAACAATAAATCTTTGGTTTCATTATAATCAATTAATCTCTTCTTCAATTATCAACTTTTAATAGTCCAGATTCTATGAATGACAATATATTACTTTATCTTATAGGACTGATATTTACCTAATCCTTTATCACTTATTAATCCTATTAAATTATTACATTGAAATCTTTAACCACGAAAATAATAAAAATATAAATCATTTGTTTTATTTTTCATTTCTTTTTTGTATACACAGGACCCATCTAAGCCATTTTTATTTGGCTTCTAAGATTTACTTTCTTAGATACTGTCTAAGATAGAAGACTCTAGGTTTAATTTACTTTTACCTGCAACAACAAAAAACTCCTGGTTTTGTTTTTTCAAATCAATTTAATCATCATTCTTCAAATCAAACGTACCTGTCTTCAATACAAAAGTTGCGAGGAATTCCATGAATTTGACAATTTTTTAATATCATCACGTTCTCGAAGGAACATGATATTAAAATGAAGGGTTCTGTATATCACGATTGATTTCGCTTACGAACTTGCGATTTCTCTTCTGGGGTAAGAAAAGTCTTTCGACATCACAATTACCACCTGATGTCTTGACTAATTCTCCTTGAAAATGTAGGTTCTTCGCGGTCCGAGTTGTCCATGAATTCCAAGATTTTTTTCTCAAGTATAAGCCATAATGTTCATCCGTAGTTGATATACAGTAACTTATGGATTGATTAATTCTTGTTATTAGTCTTTGTACTTGGAAGTCCACTCATACCCGTGAGGAAAAATGAGCTATTTTAATTGAATAAGTAGCAACCAGTAAAATAATGTAAAGCATTGAGAAAAGGTAGAGTCGAAGCTCTTAGTTATGCTGTGCTATCCTACATAAATTATTGTAAATGGACCTTGTACCTCACCTCACCACACCACAGAGAAATCTACTACTGTAGATAGTCAAACCTCATGAATACAAACTACGCCAGATTTCTTACTAGCCAGTATGTTTAATGCGCTCGAATATACATACATAGGTAGTTACATACATACTTAGATATTATTAAGCCACGTGGCATTAGCACAAGAACATTCTTCTTACTGTGTTCATCCTTTTTTTATTGAAGTTAAGAATAAGAAAAGGTGTGATGAAACCAGCGAGAAGAATGAGAGGAAGCCATGAAATGTGGATAATTGAATTTTTGGAGTTCTAACGGCATTGATCCAAGGAAAAAATATTTTTGATGAAGAGATACTTCAAGGTTTCTATTTTTATTGTACTCGTATTTTATTTATAGACTGTATTTAGCAAACAATTTCTTGGAAAATGGTACTATTTTTGTCCAGAAATTGAATGAAAGCACTCGCGTGTGACATGTTTGGAAAAATCGGGTGATTAAATAAGTTCCTCATATTCCAGAAGAATTCGAATATTCATAGTTTAATAACACATTTTTTCCCTATTAGTGCCAAAACTAAAAACAGACTATAGCTCAGACCACATCGACTATGTACCACTCACCTGAATAAGATGTTTGGCGAAAACTGCCAGTTCAAATCATAAAACTTGAGCTACATTCCTCCATCTTACATTTACATGTTTCATTGTCTTCTTCTTCTTTAACTTATGATTTTCCCAAACCTACTTGGGCTTAGCATTTATCAAAATCTTTCATGGTTTAGGACTGAAAAACTTCATGCTGGATGCTCTTACTAACGAAACCCTGTTAAGGGTCCCAACGATTTGTGTATTTTCTTTGGACCTGATTTGGCTGGTACTGTGTTTGTGGAACCCCAGTGCGACCGATTTCATTTGTGAAAGAAGAACAAAAAATGTTATGCAGGAAATACCTTTTGTAGTATTTATGTTGGTTTCATTTAACTGGTCTGAGGCACTACCTACTAGTCAGACAGTGCAGGGATTCATGCATCTGTTTCCGTTCAGTTATAACAGAACTTGGGTTGGGTGGGTGTTTGGGTGGAAGAGCTCAAGCAATTCGAGAATCCTGCCATTAAAGCCTGAAAAAAAAAAACTTGACACCGACCTCAGTAGTTTGATCGATAAGGCGCGGACTTGTAACCTGGAGGTCAGTGGTTCGAGTCCCAATTTCGGTACAAATTTAGCAGCGTGATTTTTAGTCAATTCATCTCGAGAGTAATGAACACTAATATGATAACTGGGAAAAAAAGTAGAACTTGACCTCATGATAAAATCACACAGAACAACCGCAGGATTAGAGGTGGTTGAGTTACCTATGGCTGCGGTGAGTCACCAGCCATGCTAATATTGGAAACAAGTCAATGCTTGTCACAGTTTACTCAGTTTTAATTGGGTTTCATAATTCAATCGAGTGCTGAAAACCTAATATGGATTTGTTGTTTCGCATGCTTCCTCCCCCTATCGTTCAGACGTCCGAATACACTGACCCACTTTAAAATCCGACCATTTTTCAATTCATAATATTTCAAAATTATAATTTTAGGTCTAGACACGTATGTTGTGAATGGTCTCCTGGGTCAAAATTTTAGTCTAAAAATCTTATTTTATTTCCTTTTTTCTTCGTAAAAGTCCCTCTTTTTCTTATGGTGCCTTCTTTCTTTTCCTAGCACAGCACCTAAATAATAATGAGATCTGTATGTTCTTTTCCCTCTGAGGTAGATAATTATACAAACTGATTGAACAAACTGTAATCGCTGTCGACAAGCGTCAATAGTAGCTGTTGATTAGTTAATGCATAAAGTTCAAGAAAAAATCATCTCTTATTAATTTAAAATATAAAAATGAAAAACCGTGGAGTCAAACTTTATAACAACAGAAACTGAATTACACTACGAAACGCCCAAATATGAAAGCTCTTAGATCCATCAAAAAGAGCATTGTTATTTACATTTTCATTTTATTTCTATTTCAACATGGCACAATATCCTACGCAGATTCTTTTGTTTGAACAAAGAAAAATCACCACAAAAAAGGAATAATGAAAACTATACAGTGTGTACCAAAACAAGAAATAGAGCTTTTTCGTTTTCTTTTTGTTTATAAATATTTTCACTGAACCTAATAGGAATCCTGATAACACACTATGCATAGAAGCTGTAGAATTTAGCGTATCGAAACTTGAAACCTTTCAACATTTTCAGTTATTTAAACATTACACAAATACTCGAAGTTTCTGGTAATTTGATTTTTTGCGAGAAGGTGTTTTCAATAATGTGTTTAGTAATCGAACTTTTCTCTCTTTCATTAGATTAAAGTGTAGCATGAAAACATAATATATTACCTGGTCATCCACACCACACATGTACTTACATGGATAATTCCCATATTCGTTTGTTTTGTACAAAATTCATGTTTGACCAAAGAAATTTTCAAGTGTTCAGTTTTTTACACTCCCAAGTGTAATTTCAGGACAAAACTTACCAAAAAAAGTGTTTTTTTTTACTAAAATCAAATCCGCAACTTATAAGTTAAAAAATAAAATAAAAATATTTGAGGATATTTTCATCATAGCACACATTATACCTTAGGTACATAAAGTAGACTGTAGCCAGCGTCGATGGCGCGTTAAATCCCTTGTTCTCGTAGGATCATCGAAATTAAGCAACGTCTAGAAGACTTCGTTATCCAGGCATTCCGGCCCAACTCAGGCTGGGTGAGGTTAATGTGGATAGCAGGTTCCTGATGTGACCATGCAGTTGAAAGAGACTTAAACTAAAATTTAAAAAAAAAGTTGACGGCGTATGATTGTTTGCTGAATCTGAAGTAAAACCACAAGTTGGAAAGTTAACTTTGATCTTAGCCTTGGGTCATACTTTCACTTTGATGTTGGAATATATTATTTCATGTATTTTGACATTGTATTGTTTTTCTTTCTACTGTTGCTTATTTTCTTTCTGTGGGGTTACATTGCTGACGAAGGTCAGGACGTATCACATATTGTTTCCATGTTATTGACGCTAATACGAAAACCTCAACAAGCACAGTGGGCGAAATTTCAAGTGAGAGAGGGATAGAGAAAAAGCTAACGTAGGTATTTTTATGACAGAGTAACAAGGATTTTCCACGCGTAATATGTTGCACATTGCATACCTGCAATTTTACGGCGTTCATAAAAAATGACTAAATGTTTTTCTCAATAATGAAATTAAGGTACAGAATATCTTTTTATAGATTTTATTCAACAGCAAAAGCCGATAAAAAAAAGAGAGATAAACGAAAGAAAAAAAACTAATAAGTGAGGGGTTGGGGGCGAGTGAAAGAAATGAAGTTAATATATTTAATATCAACTGACTGCTGCATTTAAATCGCTGTCGAAAATATGATTAATGTCTTTGTTAATTTTTCAGGAGAATATATGAGCGGCATTATTGATTGTTAGAATAATTATATCATAGCACATATTCAAAATTCAAAGTTATTATTATCGAAATTAGCTATCAAAATGAAACACATCTGTGTTTCATTCACAATATATAAATAAAAAAAAAATCTTCTCTCAGGTAAAACCATAATCATACGAGCAAACAAATGCAAACTTCACAATACCTACCTAGGTATTTTTTTTTTGGAACTCATTAAACTTACCAATCCGGTTTGGTTTTCCGTGTTGTCATTCCTAGAATGAAACATTAAATGCGTCCGTCTTGTTACTTTCTTGTAAAAAAAAAAGTATGAAAACTAGCGAAAAGAAAACTAGCGGTCAAAATGCGAGCAAGTTAGTGAGGAAATTCTGTTCTTGAGAATAACTTTACTTGACTCAGGGCCAAAATTTAATACAAGATTACAGCAAAGACCGTCCCTCGATTTAGTAGTGCGATGTGGTTGTGAAACACAGACTTGAGAGACGATCAGGCTTATCTTTCTTATAAGTCATTCTATAATTCTGCCCTTATTCTCAATGTTCTACGATTGCAGGAGGAACATAAATCTTACTTGTTTATTATAACATTATGTACCGGTATAGATAATATACATATACAGGGTCTTCATAAAGTCTCACCCAGGCCTGGGTTTCTCGAAAACGACTCAGAATATCAAAAAACACAAAAATTCGTATTCCTTTATATTTAGGGGGATTGATTTTCAGCCAATTTTTTTGCCTACACGGCCCCAGTCAGGCTGGGCATGGACCAACTTTAAAATCTTAAATAGAATCGTATGTCTTGTGGCATATTGTTTTAAAGGTCTTATTGAGAGAAGTTCATTACAACAAATTTTAGTGAGCTACGACTTACCGTTCTTTAGATACAGGGTCGGACGTCCTGCGTAATATCCATATATTATGACCTATAACTCGTTAACCGTAAGTTATGGAGAAAATTTTTCTTGTCAATAATAACTCCTTAAGTCCTTATGGCAAGAACTTTCGAACAAGTTAAAACTTGATTTGTTTCTTCGTTAAATTTTTTTCGACTGTTCGTCCGGCTGGCTGACGAAACTGACCAGAAACTAACATCAACAGAGTATGTCGAGTTATAACTTGTTAGAAAGGTCTTGTCATAAGGAGTTATTATTAAGAAAAATTTCTCCATAATTTACGGTTTACGAGTTATAGGTCAAAATAATGGATATTACGCAGGACGTCCGACCCTGTATCTCAAGAACGGTAAGTCGTAGCACACTGAAATTTATTGTAATGGATTTCTTTCAATAAGACCTTTAAAACAATATGCCACAAGACATACTATTCTATTTAAGATTTTAAAGTTGGTCCTTGCCCAGCCTGACTGGGGCCGTGTAGGCAAAAAAAATTGGCTGTAAATTAATCCCCTTAAATATAAAGGAATACGGGTTTTTGCGTTTTTTGATATTCTGAGTCGTTTTCGAGAAACCTAGGCCTGGGTGAGACTTTTTGAAGACCCTGTATATTGTACAATAGTAATAGTAGTACCTATAGAGTAGATATTTCAATAATTGAATCAAGTCCATGCAACACTTGGATGAAGTGAGTTTAATCTCTCATATAAATCAATTCATATTTTGTCATGCAAAAAACTTTAATCCCGAAAATGGATTTGCGTTCCTACACTTTTGTCTAATAAATTTCCAATTTGTTCAAAATGTTTGCACCCTGCTTCTCCTAGAGAAGGGAGATGGGGAAGGCATGGTGTTAGAGGTACGGGCCGGGTGATGAGCCACCATCTATTTTGACAAGAGTTCGCTGGAAGGCGAGTTTTGCTGTCTAAAAACACTCGTTTTTTCCTCTTGAGAATATAGACCAATCAATTATCTTGGTATTCGTAGGAATAATTTTATCACACAATGGTACTAACTACTGAGCTTTTTTAGTATCTACCAGGGAGTAAACTTGATACTTAATATAGTATGAAGTTTTTATACCTAGTAAAACAGTTACACGTTCCTGCAGCATTTATTTGTTTGTAGTTTTGTAATTTTAATGTGCAAAAGAAACTATTTATAGAGCTAAGTATAAACTTTAATGTTTCAATTTTATTGAAGAAATTCTCATAGGAAAAATCTTTTTCATTTTTCATTATTTTTGTTATTTTCCTTTCGATTTGTGAACTGTCATCATAATATTATATTATCAAACTTTTCATTTCTTTTAATCTTGTGTAAGTCCATAATTGTGTATATTGTCCATACTTGTGTATGTATCCGTACTTGTGTATGTCCATACTTATGTATGTCCATACTTGTGTGTGGACTGGGCTGAGGACTTTGTGTTATTAAACTTCAATCTCAGGAAAGTGAGAAGAAAGGCAAGACACCCACCCCTCTCCCTCTGCCTCAATTCCCAGCGGAATTGGGACTCCTGAGCTGCTATGTATTATTGGAGAATGGAAAACTGAAATGAGTTTTCCAAAGCACACAAAACATATTAACTTCGGTGAAAGCAATATTGTGAGCAAATAGAGCGGTAGAGATCTTTATGTAAAACATGATATTTAATATTTGACTAGGTGCGTCATGTCGGGTTTTGATAACCCATTGCATTATTTGCATTGCAATTTTTTTAAATGAATTTTCGAAGGAGCTGTTTTCTGTTCACTCCATGATCCGTACTATAATTTAGGTACTTTTTTCGAATTTGTTGCATGATGACGTTGTGTTTCAGATTTAAAAATAACCTGATGGTCATATTAGTTCATAATACACTCAGTTCCACAGTTAATTGGACAATAAAGATGTTACTATCGATGAATTATTCCTCATAAAATTGTGAGGAAATTTCAAATTTTTAAGCCAAACCAAAATAGCAACATTTTACTTTTGCAATCAGAAATTTTAAAGGAAAAAAAAATACTGTGTCTCCCCATAAAATTAGATTTGAAAGACTTCAAAAACTGCGCCTTTTTAGACAGTCGGAATATGACCTCCTAGTAGTAATTCTAAACCCAATTCCGTTTAAACTAATGTTCACAATTGTCCTTTTTTAAAACTATTTTAACTTAAAAGACTACAAAAACTTCATGATGGAATTTCTTCAACTTAATTTTGAAACAGAGTGTAGTTCAATGTTCATAATATTTGTACGGTTGGTCGTACTATTCACATATATCCCATGTTTCATCTTCTTTTTCTTCTGTTTTAACTTTATTTTCTCCCTTTTCTCCAAAATGAATTGTACATAGTAACACAAGGCACAATATTTTTCTTTTTCTATAAAGTTTATCCCAGAAAACTTTATAGTTGAACAAAATGTAAATTTGTAAACACATCATTTGTAGACAGATTTACAGCAATATCTAGTTCAAACTCAACACAATACCACTCCCTGACAAATAAGAAAATAAAGCATTTATATATTATTGTGTTTTGAAAAAGAAATGCTGACGATGCTTACTGAAAACTGCTTTGTTAACCCTTTTTCTGAACGTTCATTTTAGTCTCAAATCCACTAGTCTTGCTAATACTGGAAGGATTAGAAGGATGAGGTCGTGTCGTCTCGGGCTAAAGCTAACCGTTCACCCACAAGAGGTACATGACTTGCTGTGTGCTCTATCTTGTTTGCATCTCTTCTACTCAAAGGTTTCCTCCTGGAATATTTGTACCAGGAGGATAATTTATGTTCTATGATATGTTTTATTATTGCAAATATGCGTATTACGTTAAGCTCATTACTTATACAAAGTATCTTTTTCTACTTGTCCATAGGGTTTTACGAACATAATTATTTGATGTATGGAAACGTATCCAAGGGGTGTTTTTCTTACAAATACTGTATTATTAGTGTCGGCGAAGAACTAAATATGATCACGGATTCCACGAAATATTTTATGAGGTCAAAATATTTGGGACCAGTGAACTTGGGAATTTCAAAGCCTATTATAATATTATGTACTTAAACCCCTTCTAAAGAATTTGCAATGAATAGAAATATAGTTGTGGAAAGGCTTAATAAACGTGTATGTATATAAAACAAATCATTCTGAACCTAACGCGTGCTTCCTCTTCCCATGGCTTTTTGAGTCCTCTTCCTGAGTCAATTGGTTGAGATACCCTCGAGCCTTTCTATTTAATACTTGCGAGAAAAAAAAGATTACATAAACGTTTTCAACTGAATAATATACTATAAAATTTTAATTTTAACAAAAATGACTTTTTAACAATGGTAAAGTGAAACACACACAAAACAGTTTGTTGGACTTCATGTAAACTTTTAACATTAAAACTTTTATTAACATGAAAAAGGTATGAACATTTCAATTTTTTTAAACTATTTGTGTCATGTTATTTAGATTTTTTCTCTAAAATATTTATGAAAGATAAAAATGAATTTATTTTAAATTTCAATTTTAATTTTGCCTGGATTACATTAGAATAAGAACTAATACGCAAATACAGTGCGAAAAAAATAGCATTCTCTCCACTGCACCTATAGTTAGATAGTTGATTCTATATTTCTTAAATTCCTTTTAATACCCTATTTTGTTTCTCTTGAATCCCCTACAGACACTCCTATCTCTTTTGCTTTCTCCTCTTCCTCTTCATCTCCTTTTCTCTCTCTTTCCCTTTCCATCTCTCTTTCTCTATTTTCATCCACCTTCCTCTCTTCTTTAAAACATTCAAAGAGAATAGCAGTTAACCACATTGCACGTTCATTATTCAAGAGCGTTTAGGTTCATTATATAGATCCATTGTGATAGATCTTTTTACCTCTGAACAGTTTAACTTTTATTTGAAGGCGTGGCGGCTGGTGATACTGAATCATAAAAATGATGAGAAGCTGGAAAGAGACACGATCGTCTTTGTTCACAATCATTTTAAAAAATTCTATGATAATTAATTGAGACACGATCGTCTTTGTTGACAATCATTTTAAAAAAATCTATCATAATTAATTGAGACACGATAGTCTTTGTTGACAATCATTTTAAAAAATTCTACCATAATTAATTGAGACACGATCGTCTTTGTTGACATTCATTTTAAAAAAATCTATCATAATTAATTGAGACCCGATAGTCTTTGTTGACAATCATTTTAAAAAATTCTATCATAATTAATTGAGACACGATCGTCTTTGTTCACAATCATTTTAAAAAATTCTATCATAATTAATTGACTGTAATCATTTTTGATAAATCGTATTGGGAATAACATTTGTTATATCTACATGACTTTGGAGGAAAACATCTTCCAACATTATCCCCAAAACTTCTTAAGTATCACTTTGTACGAGTTCAGTCAAATGAAGAAAAAAGTCGTATTACCCCGAATTTTTAGAGGGGAAATGCCTCAGGAAATAATCACGCCATTTGTCAATAATACTCTTGTCAAAAGAGATTTATTATTATTATAAGTGTTTCAAGTTCAAGTGATTCAAAATAATGGTAGGTACATCAACTGGTACATTGTGAGAGAACTGTGTAAAAAAACTTTTTGTACATGTTAACAGCCGCCTTCAAAAGAGATAACACTTAACACGGTGAAATTTATCACCACTTGGCTTTTATTTAACTTTAATGCTGATTTTTATAACGTTCACCCACAATGGTATTTATTTACTTAACACCCATGTTGAATTAGTTTCTAAAATCTAGTGCAGGTATATTTCCTTATACATATACAATATACATAGTCATAGTATGTATGTGTATCGTTGAGTCATATATTTAGGGCTGCATACTGTTGTAACAACTCTTGTTTACAGAGATAAGGTATTTTATACGGATTTAACTAAAAACCCCGAATACGAATAGGTACGAGCTCTATTTTCAGGTGAGTTTTGTTCTACTAATGCAAGGCGAGTCATTCACACAATACATGCATTTCATGAGCTACTAATAGCTTCTTCTTGTTCTTTTTTTACTTTGCCTTTCCCAAACCTACTTGGGGTCGGCATTGTTCAAACTCTTCCTCACTGTTGAGGTTGTTTGATTCTAGCACTGTTGTAACAACTCTTGATTACTGAGATAAGGTTTTTTATACGGATTTAACTAAAATCAGGAAGGGCAATTTATGCTCTTCTCGATGAGACCCCTTTTGAGGGCTACGAATAAGAACCGTAATTTGAACCGTCCAATCCGGATGTGCATTTTTTCTTTTTCCTTGATACATTATTATGTATTATTATCTACAATAGACAGCCGTATGGCGACAATGCCACTTCTTAGCTGAAAAGTCTGAAAAAATGTCGTGACTTTTGTGCCGGAATTATTTATTGTTCTCAAAGGAATCTTAGAAACAGGGAAATTTTTACCTTATTACCCCAAAAAATATGGGTTCCAAAATTTTATCACACAATAAAAACGTCCCTCGGGTCCTGTTGGGGCGTAAATATTTTTCATCGTCTCGCAGATAATTAGATGAAGGGCTTTTAATAGATGAATCGAACTGTGTAATAAAATTCATGGATATACGTACTATACATATTATGTATACTGACAAAGAGATAAAATGTATGGATATACTAACATGAAAATTCCCACATCTCAAAGATATGTACTCTTATGAGTATCAAGTGGAGAGGGATTAATAGATTAGGTATATATTATTTGAACTTCATCAAATTTGAAAAATACGATGAATTTTAAAATTCCTATCAAAATTAAGAAATATTTTTAAAATTGTCAGTTTTAAGCGCATAATTTCAACAAACTACACATACACCATACACTACACACTGGACACGGAAGGAGACCAGAACAATGGTTCTGGGCGTCCAAAGGGTTTACCCATATCAATCCTATCACCACCATGACATCACACATGGACTCGGAAAGTAAGTAAGTATTCGAACAATAAAGTAATATATTGTCCGAACTGAATAAATGTATTATGTATCGATATTAAGACCTTTAGACGAAAGTAGGAATTTCAATACTTTATTTGAAATACTGTATTTCTAGGTATAAAACACTTGTATTTTCTTTAATTGGTATTAAAACTATTAAATGCATCTATCTCTCTTTCTCATAGAAACAGGCGAAGCAGCCCTTACTTCAACTTTCCAAATAAGAATAGTATGTACCAAGTTTATCTCTCACTTAGTCTAGTCCCAAAGTTCCATCACAAAATAGGATCAATTTATGCTCTACCTCTAATATTCTCAACTTTTACAATGGTGTACTGAATAGAACACTTCCAGAATGTAGCACAACACGAGAATGTGTTGTATCACGCGAATGTTTTTTTCTTCAAAATACAACTTTTCCTGAATTCGGGTAGATACACATTTTTACTTCCGAGAAATTTCTAATATTAGAAATCGGAAGTATTGTGTTCGTTTTTGTAAAAAAAAATATTTTTTTGCTCCGATTTCAATTTTTTTCATATTTCTGGACGTTTCATAACCTACTGAGTAAATTTGGTTTTGTGTCCGTCTGTCGGTCTGTCGGTCTGTCGGTCTGTCTGTCTGTCTGTCTGTCTGTCTGTCTGTCGGTCTGTAAAAACGATTCCTTGTAACGCGCAAATCTCGGAAACTACTCAACCGATTTTGATGAAATTTTGCACACATCTAGGAGACATTCTGTAGATGGTCCCATTTTAAATTCATTGAATTCATACCAGCGGTTCTGGGTGAAAGAGACCATGCGCCTGACCACTAACTTTTTACTTAAACGCTTATATCTTGTGAACGGTACACCCGATTTCGATGAAATTTTGTAAGAATATGCATATTATTGTTTAACATAGGTTATTTATATTTATTTTTAAATTAATTATAATTAGACTCTGATATTTAAGAAAATCCGAAATTTTGGACAAAAAAGTAAAAAAATAAGGACCACGACTTGCCGATACAGAATTTTTTGTTGAATTTAGAATGTAGAAAAAACGATATTCTACCATATAAAACAAATTTGAAGAAAATCGGTTGAGCCGTTTTGGAGATACAAGTAATTTTCTATAAAATCTCAAAATTGGCACGTGTTTACAATGTGAAGCAATCACGAGGAAGTATTGTGTCCATAATTGGCAGTGTTTTTTTAATTTGGGTTTAACATCGTTTTCAACTGCATGGTCAATGGTCATATCACACACAATTTTACTTACTTACTTTATTTAATCCGTCCCCTTCAACCGTGGGTGTAGGGGTTGGCAGAGAGCTCGCCATTTGGATCTGTCAGCAACACTTGTCAAATGTTGTCTCTATGGCCTTGTTCTTCTGGCACGAAAAGCAGAAAGCTTTTCTCACTCTTATAAATCCCAAATCTCCCTCTCAACTGTACTTTGATTGGAATATTTGATCGAAATTTGACGGTTGAAATAGAGATTTTGAGAGTGAGAGTGCTTTCTAGAATGAGACCTAGATAGTTCCTCTCTCTCCCACACACAGACATACACACTGCTTCCATCACGTTGTCTTCCCATGTGCATCTTGGTCTTCCTCTGAATCTTTTACCGTTAATCTTGGATTGGTTTGTTTTGGAAATCTCTCATCAGGCATCTTCATGACATGACACCGTAGTTGTGAGGTTTCGATGAAAATCATCAATTCACATAAATACACAAGATATACATAAACTATTTAGTAGGTAACTATAATGTTCGTGACAATTTGTTTTCGGGTACCTGTCAACCTACATATGTAATGGATAACAATATTCTATTCGACTGAGTGAAGATATTTCCTAAACTTGATTGTATACATATGTATCATCTCAATGATTGTATTATTTATGTTGTTGTTGTTATTGTAGCCATAGCCAGCTTGGCTACAGCTTGAGATGGGAATAATGGTCTCCAGCCAACTTTACTTCAAACTTTACCACATATTTCTATGTACGATTAATTATTGTGAGGACTATTGTTTATAACTGGATTCAGATCAAACGATTTCATTTGTATGAAAATAATGCTAGTTTAAACCATTTTGTGTATTTTCCACTTGTTAACTATCCAAGCAGGCTAGAGGACATTTATTAAATCTAATCAATAACATTGTCAATGTCTTTTTTTTACATTTAAAACTTTTTTATTTCTTTATGAGTTTGTTTCGCACAAAAGTATTTTGTGTTTTTAAATCTCACTATGAAACCATGTTTTCTAAATATTACCAAGCATGTTGCTATGTTTAAAAACTGCTCTAACAGATACAACAATCAGAAAGACAGAATCTTCCAGGTCCCCACAGTCAAATCTGTCTTCATTTTCTTTGCCATGAGGGTTCACAATGTTCATGAGGACTTTATTAAGTTCCAGCTTTATTCCTCGCGATTCTGTGCTCGTTCTCTTTCTTCTTGTTATATTTTCCAATCTCTTATTCTTATTCCCTTTTCTCCTCAGGTTTCTCTTTTTTCTCCTCTTCTTCTACTTTCTCAACCCCGACTTCTTCTTTACTTCTTCTGAAGTTCTCCTCTTTCTGTTTCTTCATGTTCTTCTTCCTCTGTACGTAAATAAAATTGAAGTGGGGAGAGGGAGTAGTTTGGCATTGCGATACCGAGGGCATGGGATGGAAGAGAGCGGAATAACTTATTCAACAAGTTTCGCATACCTTGGAACTTGTTTGTTTTTCTTGCAAACTTTCTCAAGCTTAGTTCCTTTCTTCTTCGGATGGATTTACCGTTTTACGAACGTGTCTTTCGAATGTGTCAATTGAATTAATGTGTGAAGAGCTTGAAGTGCTTATGTTCTGAATGGGTTTTAAGAATACTGAAATAGTTGCAAAATATAGCTTTACCAATCGTATGCCAGTTTGTTAGAAAATAATCTACTTTGCGAGCACTCATTCATCATAGAATTTGCTTTGGACTGAGCAACTTATTAGATTGGGGCTTTCAAATTGTACTAGGATCTACTGATGTTATTTTCGAAGCACTTTGACACCGTGTTACAGCAGGTCGTTTGTGCCGATACTAATATTTATTTTATTATTTTTTGGCAACTCTCTGTAATACGAGCAGTCCTTAAAATATATTTTATTTTATTGTCTCTCTCACAATACATAAACTGTTGGCATAATGGGACTACCTGTCTTCAGCTGGCAGTCTAAATAAAGCACTACTAATACTTATATACATGATATTATTCTTACATACATGGTGTAGGTTCTTACTTACATATACATAATATATGTTTGTTGTAAGAATTATAGATAAATTATGTCAGGGTAATGGTCTGCTACTTGATGTGGAATTAGGATTACATTGCTCTGGTTGCCCACTTCCTCTGTCTCTTTTCATCCTTCCTTCCTTATTCTATCTGTTTTTCTTAAATTATTTCTTCTCTTTTCTAATATTTCTATGATTTAAATATTTTATTTTGGTCTCTCATAAAATTCTCACTTTGGGTTTGTCGCTAATTTCTTTTGCTGACTAGTATACATATTTTTTTCCTTTGATCAAGTTGTTCATTTGCTTGGTAGGTTTCCTTTTCATATCCTTTTTTTATCATTTCTTCAATTGCTTCATCTTCAGTTGTCTCCATGTTTTTGTCTCGCATTCTCTTTTTACTCTGTCCCTTCCATTCTCTTGCTGACAGTTTTATTATTGCGTGGAGGCAATAATAAACTCGGGTCTAACTTTCAGTACATTATGGGTTCCATCTTGTCGGCAACTCGAGTGCCTATGGCTCTGTCATTCCTGCTTTTTCCGCAGCATCTCATGCTTTTTCAAAGTTATACCCACATAATATTGAAAATAAAAACATTTTGTTTTTTTGTATTGTGTTGTCATTATTGTTATCATTTGTATAGTTCTATTATGACCCCTCAAAAAGATGATTCTTTTTTTCCAAAATATAAAATGGGGAAAAAACACAATCTTTGTGCTGATATAAAAACCGACGAAAAAACAGTTCTAACTTTTAGGCAAAAGGCGAGCTTGATTCAGTCAAAATTTATCTGTATGTTTAACATGGCTTTCAACCAATCTGTTCAAATTGCTGAAGGGAAAGGGGTTCGATGCATCCATGAGGGGTCGATAGTGACCTGGCATTAGTGGATACGGAGACATCAGGGACTTCATCCGGAGATATACTCTATGCCCAAGATGAGAAAAACTATATAAAGTGATAAATAAAAATGTCTTTTATTACTCAAATGACCTAGATGCTAAGCAAATTGAAAAATAGAGTACATGCTGAAATCATTTGAAACGTCCTACGCATATCTATTTGTACAGTAAATGAATATTTAGCACGAATTTCGTGGGTGGATATTGCCATTTTAATGCACATAGTGTAAATATGTAGATACATACATTATACATTTACATAAGTACGGAATTCACGTCTTTTATAGCTTTGAAAGAGGAACTGGGAGATTTGGATTGGAGAAACACAGTTTTTAACAATACTGTCTTTTCTTTTAAATTTCAAGATCATGGGAACAGGGAAAGGTCAAAATAATTGGAATACCACAAAGTGGGCTCTTTTCTATTTATTTTTATTTTTTCTTCTTTATTGCTTAATTTTTGAGAATGATCCACTTATTTCACAAAAATAGTGGATATGTCAAAAATTCCTGATAAAAAGAAAGAAGATTTAATGAATGATATTAATATAAATTATTTACAATCCAAATGATTTCGATGCAGAACATTTAATTAAAAAATCAACAGTTAAATTATTTCCTTCTTCTATATCTGTATCCACAAACTTATACATGTGTTTTTATAATGTTCACAAACTTATTCAACTTATTAGAATGAACATTCAATTAGGAATTTAGAATTTCGGTGCTGAAAAGAAAAACGTCTGCCCTATGTCTCCTTGAAAGAAACTATGTACATATATGTTGTGTACGTATATGTTTGGCGAAAGATTTTTCATTTCCATTGCAGGAAAGACAAGTTTAGAAAGAATACAGTATTATTTTCTTCGAATTTATCTATTTACACACAAGTCCA
The DNA here is from genome assembly GCA_024516035.1 of Bactericera cockerelli. Classification (NCBI taxonomy): domain Eukaryota; kingdom Metazoa; phylum Arthropoda; class Insecta; order Hemiptera; family Triozidae; genus Bactericera; species Bactericera cockerelli. Next base: position 13,709,507 of record CM044960.1, read on the forward strand.
CTCGCAGTAATGTTGTTTAGACATGAAGGTTGAAGGAGTTGCGAGGAAACCAGATATCAAATATTTGAAGAGTGATGAAAAAATCATGTACTAGCATTTCGCATTCTAATATCTTAAGTAGAATTTTATCCTACAACATTATAAACATCCTTCTTCAGTATTGTATCTCAAAGGAGTAGTTCTCCTTATCTTAGACCTCCTCCCCCTTCTCTTCCTCCTTGCCTATACTTTCCTCGTCCCTCCTCTTCTAACTTCCTTGTTCCTCTCCATCTTCTCATCCTCCTCCTTTCTTTCCCTATTCACTCTAATTCTCCTTCTCTATCTCTTCCTGCTCTTACTTTTCTCTCTCTCTCTCGATGTTCCTCCTTCTTATAATTCTTATCATCCTTTCTTCACTATTTCTATTCCTCTCCTCCTTCAACTTCGTCCTTCTCCTTTTTCTCTCCTTCATTTACTTCACATCATCATTCTTCCATCTTGCCTGATACTCCCCGTTATTTCTTTCTCCTATTTTTTTTTTTCTTCTTCTCTTAAAGAGAAGAATAAGACAGAGAGAGTGAGAGAGAGAGAGAGAGAGAGAGAGAAAGAGAGAGAGAGATAACTTTCTTCTTCTTTTTTCTTCCCCCTTCTACTCTATCTTCCCCTTCTTCATCTCCCCTCCTTTTTCTTATGCATCATCTTACTGATACATATTTTCATCACAAGGGATTTTCTTTGTGAATTGAAAACGTCTTTAAAAGAAAAAAATATGCTTTTAGTCAAAATTCAAAAAAGCTAAGAGTATAATATTTTGTACGAACTCGTAAACTTATCTTGAGAAATTGTGTTGGTTAATGGACTTTTTTGATGCATTACATAAACAAGCTGGCTGCTTGGTCCGCAGCTACGAGCATCAAGAGTACAATGCTGTTTTTTATTCCTTGAATAACATTAAGTCAAGTAGGTACCCATGTAAGTATGTCGTGGGTTTCGGAGTTGCCTGATTTAGTTTCAAGTAGATAGTAGAAGTATATTTTCATAATTTTATTTACAAGTATATTTTTTACATACAAGATTTCACATACCTTAAATTGAATACTCACATTTAAGTAAGGACAAACTTTATGGGGATGCGAATATTGTAATGTGGAAATGCTTACAGCAGCTTGCATTTGAGGTAACTTTCTATAGAGAAAAATTGTCTTGGGAGTAACGAGTGGTGACTTCTTGAATTTGTTGGAGGTATGCACAAACAATATAATTGAAATTTACGAAACTTATAGTTATATGTGTGAAAAAATTACTTGTCTACTAAATATAATTATTACATTCCTGAAGAAAATTGTACGAGATGAAACAGATATATTCTTCTATACTCCGTTTTCATTAGGTGTTAGATTGTTAGAACCTTAATATTGCAGACTCTATTTTCAGATTCTTTTAGTTGAACTTGAATTGGGGGAGGGTTAAATGTCAGAAAGAAATGAAAAGGAACTCGGACACAAGCTGAATGGTTTCTGTATTCAGCATAGTTTGGTATGAAAAAAGCACTTTTCGCCATCTCACAAATTCTCGTCATTCAATAGAGATGCCGTTTCCTTATGTGTACATGTTTCTAATGGAGTTTTTCACACGATACGTTCACGTGTGTATAGTGAAAAGTGAGGCTCCTACTCATCCTCTTCCTCCTCCTTCTCCTCCTCCTCCTCCTCCTCATCCTTCTCTTCCTCTGTCTTCTCCTGACCTCTCCAAATGGTTCTATTGAGAAGAAATATTTCAGCTTCATTAATGGACTCCGACATTTTGAGCGCTCCACTCTAGATTGAGAGTTATGGGTGCTTCGTACATTAAAACCTGATACTAATAGTAGAAGCAAAGGCTTTTTTCTCTTCAGGAAACTAGATATATGCAGGCTAGATAATTATGCAATCAAATGGTATAGTTCTCTTTTGACAGTCCAATTTTTAATGGATTTAATTTTTAACTCTTCCATTTTGTTTAATTTCTCAATCGAATTATATTATTTATCATTGTTGATATAAAAAAATATTTAAAATGTTTGAAATATTTATAAATAATAACATCGCCTCATTTATATTGCCCGATTAGAACTATTAAGTCTCATTATTCCACCAGTGTAAACCCAAGACGTATTATTTATGTGGTAAAAATCCTAAATAGGAGGATAACATATCACGTCCCGACTGGGTTTCGAGCCCGCGACCTCTGGATTCACACAGTGCCGCCTTTAACCACTGATCTACTGGGACAGACGGTTTTGTCATTTGAATTTGCTTAAAATTCAGTCATATTTTTGTGTTATATTATATTTCCCAATTTCATACTTCACTTTTCTCATTCTATACTTATGAAATATTACATAAATTTACGCTTTTGTTTTCCAAAGCTCAGGGGGCGCTTGGTAACAATGAACTCCGCTGAGCATTGTTTTAAAAGTTAGTCAGGAACAAAGTAAAAACAATTATATTCGGTGAGTATATTTATAGTTCAGAATCAATAATCAGGTCCTATTTTTCATTTACGTAGTTTAATGGGCGATAAACATATAAAGTATTATGTTATGTATAAATAATACATAAAAGATATTAAGAATACGGGCATTCCCGCACCATCTTCATTAGGAAGGGCCATCACTCTTTGATCCCCTAAGCCTAAGTGATGTTGCTCTAATGATCGAACATTCCTCCTGCGACTTCACCCATGCTAAGAAGAGATATGGTAACAGCTATGTCAAGCCAAAAGACAATGACACAAATCGCTGGCGCAGGTTTCTCCTTAGGAAGGCTTAAAATGTGGAAGTAGGAGTGCCTGAACCAATAAAATATTTAATGTTTCATATTCTGGTACTAGGCGTATTGGGGCATGCTGAGGCCTGAGCTTGTAGAGTCTTTCGACAAGCAAGTGCACCATGTCAGGCTGACTGGAAATTTATATTAAATTATTAATATAGAAGAGGTAACCTAGAAAGAAACCCTTCTTCATTTTCAACGTCTCATTTTTTCCTCCAAAACTCCCAGAAATCACGATTACAATATATCAGGATTGTATTTCGTGAAGATATTATTACGCTCTGAAATGTGACACCTCTTTTTCGTTCGACAAGAAACTGACGTAAATTGTAACGTCAAATTTAGTGAGGCGTGAATTGCCAACAGGTTACAGGCGTCTTCAAAATGTTTTGTTCTTCTTCTTCAAAATGGAATTATTTTTTTGGAAAGCTTGAAAGACTGTGTTCACATAATTTGCATTGAAAGCATGTTTCATAAGTTTGTTTGCCAGCCGAAAAGTTTTTGAGAGTTTGGTTTGTTCTATTTGTGAATTAGTTTGAGTTATTGAATTAAATTGTTTACCTCATAGTCAAGGGGCATGAGATGATTTTGATGCCTACTTGTTGGATTTGTTCTTCAAGAATAGTTCAGTGGTGTGACATGAGACAAATTCCTGGTTGAAACCCAGAGAGTCAACAGAGTATGCACAAATATAAATTTGTAAGGGATACCTTTTGGTGCTCTTATGTTGATCCATCACCTGAATAAGAATACTGTGCCAATCTTACGTGTCCTCACCTATGTGTAAAAGGTTACAATATCTCGATCAATTTTTTTCCAAATCTAGGCTTTAAGCGTACAAATTTTAGACCATGAGCAGCAGTCACAGCTATTTATGCACCTCATGGGTTGGACAAAACTTTTCACTTCCTTTCACCTACCATTAATGACCATTATAGATCTAAACCACCATTCTCCATAGCACCTCGAAGTACCCAACTTCATACAACTATTCAATGATCTCTAATATTTTTACTAATACGGCTTTCTTTCCACCCAATACCATCCTGAAGAATTAAGCTCCTCAACAGTCACAGCAAAGGCCAGAACATCCACAAGGAGACGACGTTTTCACAAACACTTACCACTTGAGCAAAGTTCAACTAACTTTACGAAGATAAATATTTGATGATGAAGAAAAGTTTAAATTGAAATGGAAACACTTTCATAAGTTCCGACGGATTTCTATTTTCATGTTCTCTGTTTATTTCTGACAACAGTTGAAATTGAAACATGAAAATATTATGCGGTTTTTGAAAGTTTTTCGTTCATTCAATATTTGCGTACTATCATAATCGTTGTAGTAGTCTGTGAACTAGAATCAAATACTTGGATATATACTCATTTATTGTATTTAAATGTACGTATATTATAAGCCCGTATCGTATAGGTATGAGGTACCTGTGTATATAAAATAATCTAGAGGTAGTAGAAGTTTTCTGGCATTAAGAAAATTACCCTTTACAGGGGTTGGAATCAAATCAGAAAACAAAACTAAGAACCTTGTTTAATTGTTTATGATTGTACAGAGAGGTTCTTCTTTGGAAATAGGTATTTAATTTTAGTCGATGAAAAACATCATTTTGTTTTTGACAATAATAATAATTTTTATTATTAAATATACATGATCCTATTTTTAGTATGTTCCTCTTTAAGTACCTACTGATGTACTAATGTAGGATTAATTACAACAAAATCCATATATTGGATAGGATTCTCCAACACACGAAACAAATGCTTCCTGTCAGATACACGATGGATGAAGGAATTAAGAGGCCATGGAAAATACGAGCATCCTAAACTCTATTGATTTAAGAGATACGAAACCAAATGAGGCGGATAAACCGTAAGCCTTTCCAAGCTTATGCCTTTAATCTCAGAGCAAACTTCACACATGACGTATGACACCACCCATTTGTTCTGCTTCTGTCTTCCTTAACCTTCTACCCTTCCTGTGTGTTATGCTTATTATAATTCTTCATGTTTCCTGAGTGTCAGTCAAACATGTGTCTGTTCTTATGTACATCTGTTCTTCTTATTCAACTTTCTACTATCATGTCGATAGTAGAAAGTTATAAAATTTCATTAAGCTGAAGTGTACCCTAGCCTCAAAATAACCGTGACAAGTAATAGTACATATTTCCTTTAAAATTAATTTCAAGACTTATGTGCCTATATCTTGTATAACTTTACAAGTGAGAATTATAAATTCCGCCTAAATTTCTATTCTCTTCTCATAAAAACTCTCAATGGTTCAATATGTAGGTAATGTAGGTAACTAATATCAAATGTCTTCTATCTCTCATAGTGACATTCAGAATGAGTAAATAATGATTCCATTTCTGCATATTTAAACTATTTTCTTTTTACAGAACCCATTAGTTACTATATTATTTATCTTAATCACAATAGTGATATTATAATTATTCATTATTACTTCGGAGAAATTCATCATATTAGAAATCGAAAGTATTTTTTGCTTAACTGGGGACTTGAACCACCGACCTCTAAATTACAAGTCCGTCGTCCTATCGATCAAGGGACCGAGGTCGGTTACAGAACCCATTATAATGTAGGGTTAACTTTTTAAAAAGTTTCATTCCTTGTTTACTTTTAAAATCCAACATTTACGCCGGGAAAAAATATGCTGCTTTAGAATGATGAGCGCGAGCCCTCAGGCGAACCGAGAGAAAAGAAAGCAAACCGAGAGAAAAGAAAGCGGAGTGGGCTCTTCTGAAGCTTTTGTATGTGATGAGCACTTGGCAGCTCTCTGTGTCAAAGTGGTTGAGGCAACGCTCATTGCTCAAGAGGGATAACAGTGATGAGGCCCTAAAACCACGATTTATAAATCGAAACTTTTTTGTTCAACGATATTTTTTTCTGAGTTTTTTTTTTTTTTTTCAAAATGGCAATTCAAGTGCAAATCGTCGTTTAACATGAAACGTGTTCGGAGCACCTGTCGGAAAGATCATTTAGGCAGAACTATAGAGCGTATTTTTAGGTATTTTTAAAAAAAGTGGGCGGCTACTCTTTTGTGAGCTTTTCAATTATTGAAAACTTGATCTTCTTGTACAATGGTTAGGCCTAAAGACTAATTTTCTTTTGGGGGTTAAGAAACACAGGAAATTGGTTAGTCTAGAAAAAAGGCAATAATTTTGGATTTAAATCTTCGGTGTTAGGATTCAAAATTCCAATGTTGCTGCTACACACAACTGCTCTAGGTAGTTGTATAATTATTTAGTATAATAATACATGAATAAAACTTCTCCAACCAATATATTTCATTGTAATCTAATGAAAGGTTGTGCATTCGATTATTTTGATAAAGTTCATATCAAACATTCAAATTCATTCAAAAGACCTACAAAAAATTTAGCCCAACATTGATATTTTTATTTCGTATTGAAATACCTAACTATGTATTCTGATTATTTCATTTTTATCTCCTCCTGCCTAGATTTGCACTGTATTACTTCACTGAATCATATTATGAATTATGTCTTGTAGAAAAATTATTTAAATAATACAGGGTCCGCCAGCGTTACCTGATGGTTTTAGAAATAATGGTACACATGCTATTTTTGAGGTATAATAGTCAAATGTATTTTAAAATGAAGTCAACAAAGTAAAGTTTACAATGTTTAATGTTTTGTTGCTCTCATGTTCACTTGTGGAATACAACGTTAGTCAAATGCCGACCCTCGTTTTCGATACACTCATCTACCCTGTGTGCAAAATTCGCCATCACTTTCTCCAGCATGTTTCGGGGTATGGAACAAATTTCTCGTTTGATGGCACCTTTCAACTCATTTAGAGTGCTTGGCTTTTCCATGTACACTTTATTCTTGAGGTACCCCCACAGAAAGTAGTCGCATGGTGTGAGATCCGGCGAGCAGGGTGGCCAGTCAACATCTCCTCTCTTGGATATGACTTTTCCAGGGAATAATCTCCTTACTTCGGCAATGGATTCATTGGAAGTGTGACAGGTCGCTCCATCTTGTTGGAAGTAAACTTGACAACGACTCAGGCGGCGGCGACGCAATTCCGGGACAAGATATTCACGTAACATAATCTGATAGCGCTCAGAATTTACAGTCACTGCTCTTCCACCTTCTTCAAAAAAATAGGGGCCTATTACACCGAATTTTGCCACTGCAGCCCACACTGTGACCTTATCAGAGTGCAAGGGTTGTTGGTGCAGCTCCTTGGGTTTTCTGTGCCCAATACCGACAGTTCTGTTTGTTTACTGCCCCATTGAGATGGAAATGAGCTTCATCGGACATAAGGAGCGTGATGTCTGGGTTTTCGTCCAACATTTCCCTCATTTTGTTTGCGAAAAGAATCCTTCGCATGATATCCTGCGGTTTGAGCATCTGTACAGTAACAATTTTGTATGGATGAAAATTTAGATCGTGCAGAATGCGTCGAACAGAAGTGTTTGACAAGCCAAGAGCCTGAGAGTGTTGCTTAGCAGATCGGCGTGGACTGTTCAGAATTGCATGACGTACAGCCTCGACGTTTCCAGGTGTTCTAACACTTCTTGCACTGCCTCCTGGCTTCTTTTTCAAAGCAGAACCGGTCTCACGAAAATTCTGAATCCATTGCAGAATGGTGTTGCGAGTAGGAACCTTTCCACGGGGGCTAATGTGGAAGTGAGAACGAAATTTTCTTTGTGTCACAGTCACAGAATCACCATGTTTAAAAAACGTCTCCACGACAAAGGCGCGATGCTGCGAGGTCCACGACTCCATTGTAACTAAACCTTCATTAGTACTGAACACAGTGATACTCTCATCAACAATCTACGACAAGTTTTAACTTGGTACTGTGCAAGTCAAATTCGTCAGGTAACGCTGGCGGACCCTGTATTTTTTTAAATAAAATAAATGGTAAAGACAGTAATAATAATGTATAAAATAATCAAACTCATTCATTTTATACATGTTTCTGTGAGGTCCAGTACTAGTAGGCATTTCAAGAGTATTTTTAATTATCAATTAATGTGTTAGTATTTTTGATGATTACCAACTCATAGGAATATGAAAATCTTGAATTATTCAGTAAAAGAATACAATATTGGTAGAAAATATATATAAGGGAATATTATTAGAAAATACTAGCTGAAAATAGGGATCAAGCTACAAAACAAGAATTTTTATCAGCTAAAAAAATTAAAAGACAAAAGAAATCATTGCAATATTGCATTACTTTCTTCTTTTACAAGATGATACCCAGCAAGACTATCTCAAGATACTTAACACATTTAATAGCATAAAACACTTTCTTAATTATTATTAGTGAATTTTTGTACAATTTTGACAAGTATTCTAGCTTTATAAAGAGCATAACCATTTGATTACAAGTATGATAATTAAAGGTATGGTTCTGTTTTAATATCCTGAAAACCCAGAGTTCATACAAACATGAGATTAGTATACTATACATAGGTACAGTCTGGTACATAATATAATGTAAATATTATTATAAAAAATCTTTCTTCTGACTGTCAAGACCAGAGTTCACCTTCTAAACTTTTTCCCAAATTGAATCGGGTGGAAATATTGTTATGAGCACAAAATATTATGCTTCCATTGTTCCATCATTCTGTTTTTTGTCTAAGACAGTTGAGATTCTGAAAGAGATAGACAAATACTGAGTGTAGCATTTTAATGTTTTAGTATAATATTCAGTACAGTTCATTACATATTATTGTCTGTTTGACTTGTTTGTCTGGCGACGAGGAATCGATATAATATTATCCTTTCCTCACTGAAAGACTCAGGCACTTCCCTCACCTGATCATTTCTTCTCTTGCTCCACTTCTACTGCTACTTCTCTTGCTCGCCTCACCTTGAAAAGTAACAATAGAAGTGGTAGCACGAGCAGGAGTAAGGTGTTTTTTTTTCGTACACTGAAAAAAAGATTTTTGCAAGAAACACTCCTTACTTGAATTTTTTTAAGGAATACTCATCTACCTTACAAATATTCATCTTATAAAATAAGATGATAAATAAATAGAATTATAAATAGAATGATGAGCGCGAGCCCTCAGGCGAACCGAGAGAAAAGAAAGCAAACCGAGAGAAAAGAAAGCGGAGTGGGCTCTTCTGAAGCTTTTGTATGTGATGAGCACTTGGCAGCTCTCTGTGTCAAAGTGGTTGAGGCAACGCTCATTGCTCAAGAGGGATAACAGTGATGAGGCCCTAAAACCACGATTTATAAATCGAAACTTTTTTGTTCAACGATATTTTTTTCTGAGTTTTTTTTTTTTTTTTCAAAATGGCAATTCAAGTGCAAATCGTCGTTTAACATGAAACGTGTTCGGAGCACCTGTCGGAAAGATCATTTAGGCAGAACTATAGAGCGTATTTTTAGGTATTTTTAAAAAAAGTGGGCGGCTACTCTTTTGTGAGCTTTTCAATTATTGAAAACTTGATCTTCTTGTACAATGGTTAGGCCTAAAGACTAATTTTCTTTTGGGGGTTAAGAAACACAGGAAATTGGTTAGTCTAGAAAAAAGGCAATAATTTTGGATTTAAATCTTCGGTGTTAGGATTCAAAATTCCAATGTTGCTGCTACACACAACTGCTCTAGGTAGTTGTATAATTATTTAGTATAATAATACATGAATAAAACTTCTCCAACCAATATATTTCATTGTAATCTAATGAAAGGTTGTGCATTCGATTATTTTGATAAAGTTCATATCAAACATTCAAATTCATTCAAAAGACCTACAAAAAATTTAGCCCAACATTGATATTTTTATTTCGTATTGAAATACCTAACTATGTATTCTGATTATTTCATTTTTATCTCCTCCTGCCTAGATTTGCACTGTATTACTTCACTGAATCATATTATGAATTATGTCTTGTAGAAAAATTATTTAAATAATATTTTTTTAAATAAAATAAATGGTAAAGACAGTAATAATAATGTATAAAATAATCAAACTCATTCATTTTATACATGTTTCTGTGAGGTCCAGTACTAGTAGGCATTTCAAGAGTATTTTTAATTATCAATTAATGTGTTAGTATTTTTGATGATTACCAACTCATAAGAATATGAAAATCTTGAATTATTCAGTAAAAGAATACAATATTGGTAGAAAATATATATAAGGGAATATTATTAGAAAATACTAGCTGAAAATAGGGATCAAGCTACAAAACAAGAATTTTTATCAGCTAAAAAAATTAAAAGACAAAAGAAATCATTGCAATATTGCATTACTTTCTTCTTTTACAAGATGATACCCAGCAAGACTATCTCAAGATACTTAACACATTTAATAGCATAAAACACTTTCTTAATTATTATTAGTGAATTTTTGTACAATTTTGACAAGTATTCTAGCTTTATAAAGAGCATAACCATTTGATTACAAGTATGATAATTAAAGGTATGGTTCTGTTTTAATATCCTGAAAACCCAGAGTTCATACAAACATGAGATTAGTATACTATACATAGGTACAGTCTGGTACATAATATAATGTAAATATTATTATAAAAAATCTTTCTTCTGACTGTCAAGACCAGAGTTCACCTTCTAAACTTTTTCCCAAATTGAATCGGGTGGAAATATTGTTATGAGCACAAAATATTATGCTTCCATTGTTCCATCATTCTGTTTTTGTCTAAGACAGTTGAGATTCTGAAAGAGATAGACAAATACTGAGTGTAGCATTTTAATGTTTTAGTATAATATTCAGTACAGTTCATTACATATTATTGTCTGTTTGACTTGTTTGTCTGGCGACGAGGAATCGATATAATATTATCCTTTCCTCACTGAAAGACTCAGGCACTTCCCTCACCTGATCATTTCTTCTCTTGCTCCACTTCTACTGCTACTTCTCTTGCTCGCCTCACCTTGAAAAGTAACAATAGAAGTGGTAGCACGAGCAGGAGTAAGGTGTTTTTTTTTCGTACACTGAAAAAAAGATTTTTGCAAGAAACACTCCTTACTTGAATTTTTTTAAGGAATACTCATCTACCTTACAAATATTCATCTTATAAAATAAGTATTTTCCTCGTAGCCATGAAACAGCAGTTACTGTAGCCGCTTTTGGTTTGTCTTGCAGCTTGACCATCCCGTAGTATCACGAGCGCACCTGAAGGTATGCCTTACAGACAACTGTAACCAAATTTTGTATTCAAATATTTTGTCGGCTCTGGGGCCTCTGGGGTTCAAAGTTTGAACCCGGGACCTTCCGCATAGCAAACGAGTATCTTACTCACTGAGCCAACTATCGTTATGTAAAAAAACTCCTTGTTGAGTTTGGCTGATAGTAAACGAGGCATATAAACCTTACTTAGCATATAATGAGGTGGCAGGAATAGCAGCAGATCATGATAATAATTGTCATGTTTACAAAATCCAAATGCAGATTCAAAACCAAGACATTACCAATCATTTAGAAATGAATACATTGTCTTTTCCACAAAGGAGACGTAGCTTAACTTGGGAAGAACTTCTAGGTTTTACATTGTTTCAATTCAAAATTTTGGAATCCAATACGAAAATTCGTAAATTTCGACCATTGAACACAAGCAACCTATTCTTGCCTCTATTATTATGGAACTCATTCCGTTTTATTACTCACCGAGTCACCGGTGATAAAATTATCATCGGAAAATCCTTGCTTTTAACCCCGATGGGATGTGGGGGTATGTTTTGCTATGGGTATGGGTACAGAGACACTATAACTTATTAACTCATCATGTGCACTGTAGAGGAAGGAAAGTATACAGTATTGTACTTATGTATGTGCTCAGTTTCGGGTATGTATTGTACATATTATTCAAACGTGAAAGGTAATTATCGTCCTATCGGACAATGGACTGCGGTCACTTTTAGTCCTTGGTCATACTAAAGCAGAATTTCGTATTACCTCATTAACCATACATTGGTGGTCTTGTGGTTAAGGCGCTACTCTGTTAATCCAGGTAGAGTAGGGATCCATTGCTTCGAATCCCACATAGTGTATGATTTTATCCTCAAAAATATTTTAATATTTAAAACTTTGACCACATAGTTATGACATCAAAACAACTCCTGGCATATAGGGACTCTTTCGCCTTGATGGGCAGTATAAATAAACGTCTATTATGACTATTATCCATTATTACAAAATTTACAAAATTTTACATTCCAGTATAACGTATCTTATCACAATATATTTGACATTGGACCAATGTGGATGAGCATAATCTGGTATTACGATTTCTTCGGTAATGAAATAGAACAAACTAGGTAGGTATGTAGGTATAATTCCCAGCTCTTTTGTTCATTGGAAATAATTTCAAATACCTACCTACATACGTTATCTTTTGAAACTCTACCTACACACCTCTACAGAATCCTTATTCCTTATCATCTGTTGCATTGTTCTCCCATCTAATTCCATGCTAGTTTTGCTTTGAAATTTTAGTAGAAACACAACTCCTGATACAAAATAAACAATGTCATTAATTTACGAGAAAAATAAGGTAATTAATGCTTAACAATCTCATCAGAACATGGTGATATTTGAGGATAAAGGATTCGCACAAAATGAAGAAACCCACAAATAAAGCCACTAATTCGAATTCTCGAATTGCACAATCGAAGCTCTGCTGGAAGGGGTTGGCTGGAAGAGCCATTAGGAGAGTGCAAGGAGGATGTAATTAGTGAGTCCAGTTACTGTTTCCACACAGGACTGATTGGTCTTATTGTCTTTGGTCCATTGTTCCGCTGCAAGAATATACGGTGCATACATATTTATATACATACGACATTGGTACATACATAGGTACAGATACATCTGCTACTTATTGACATGGCTATGTTGGTACATCATGACGCTTCGCCCATCATTAGTTCGGTCAATTCAATAATAATTTTGCTAGTCATTTACATTAATAACATGGTATTATAATTAAATTTCCATAAAGACTTTGACTGCTAGTGGGACTTCAGTCTACTCGCATTAAACAGGTATATCTATTCTACTTCTTTCTATTCAACATCCCTCATTCGCTGAGCAAAGCAACTCAGCTACTCAAATAAACTTCACCCAGCCTGAGTAGAAGGATCCATGTGACTGGATTCGAAATCAGAACGGTCACAAACATGTCCCACCGCGCTAGATGTTGCTTAACTTCAGTAATCGGATGAGAACATTAACAATAATAAAGATTTTTTTAAAAGATTATTTGTGATGTGACTGCAGAGATGAGAACCCAATCAAAGGATCCAATCCATGGGAATAGAGCCGGTGATGATGGGCTTGATTTGTTCAATATTTCAAGCATTAATTTGCTGAATTCTAGGTATTTCTACTTGCCAAAATTTAGAGTTTAAGGTAAATTTTCAGTTATTCATAAGTTTTTTTAAACATAAAAAATTGCGTTTTGTGTAAATGGATACGAAGTCCATAAAATTAATAAAAAAAAATGAATAAAAAACACAGGAAAATTATACTAAAGAATTTTTTAAAAACAGAGAGAATGAAATCAAGAGAATAATAGGTACCTCTTATATTCAGCACTCAGCAGCTGAGAGAGATAAAGATAGGGGAAAATTTCAGTAGGTACCTAATACCGTCATTTGAAGACACGGTTTTGAAAATGGGCTTTTGCTACTTACGGTCAAACTCGGACAATAAAATGGAATTAACTTGGTACACGGGGCTGCAAAAATGTTATCATAAACACATTACTGGATTATTCCAATGGAAAAATTTAAATTCTTGTAGGAAGGAAGGAGAGATTTTTATTTTTTTGTGATAACCTACATTTTCCGAAATGGATATTATACGACGAAATATTCCCACAAAAAGGCTAAAGCCCTTAATATCGGAGCTTGAACCACAAAGCAACATAGCTTTCGAAGTATGTATTTAAATAGAGGGAGAAACTAATACTTCATAATACTCCTAAGAATCTACCTCATATGTCTGTCGTATTTTCTCTACTAAAAAAATTCTGGTGTTTTCCAAATATCATTTTATCCCGCATTCGGAAGAAAGCGTTGGTATTTTAAATACAATGGACTTACATAAAGAAGCAATTTTCTCTCCTTGGTTATTGAAGTGGAATATTTTTCCTTCTCCAAAAGAAAAAGACTGTCATTTGTTCATTCTTTCCCTGGTAACTTGTTAAAAAAAATACGGCTATGATGTCGTCTTCTAGAGCTAGAGCTACAAAAAGTGGTTTCCATTAATATGAATTGAAAAAAAAATCAAATACCTTATATTATTAAGAGCCACATTATGAAACAGGATTAAAGGTAAGCTAAGCCAGACACGCCCTCAACTCGGTCTCAAGTCAACCAATCACAGCGCACTATAGCCCGAGTTAAGGGATAGTGTCCATTAGATTAAATCTAATCCTGTTTTATAATTCGGCCCAGACACAGAGCTTCCTTGGTTCAATTTTCAACAATATCTCTCTTCTTCAGTTTCAGAATGTTGATTCCTGTGCTGACGCTTCTCCTGGTGAGGTTAGGACTGAACAGTATGGTGTCTGGAGAGCAGTACAGTTCAGAGTTTGACAAACGCCTGTATGACTTCGGAATTGGTAAGAAAAATATTCTGCAAATAACCAGTAATTCAGTAGATAATACTGATCTTGTCTATTGTTAGTGTATACATATGACATCATGTAACTTCATTAGATCAACCAATTGATACATACTTTCATTCAAACAAGCATGCTAAGATACTGTTTTTTGTTTGCGAAATAAGAGCTTCAAATAAGGATTATGATAAATTAACGTACCTTACAGTCTATCTGACATAGTGCTGTATGTACATGAAGCCCTACTAATCTATGATAATATCAAACAAACTTTGAGTAATATTTATGCTTACTGCGTCCTGTATCTTACAAAATAAATGTCTGTCTATATCTATACAAAAAGTTACTCACTTTCACTTTTCGAAATATGAACACCTCTGAGAATCGAACCCAGGTCACCTTCCGTGCAAGTGAAGTGCCCTATACACGCGACCAATCTCGGTGACTGACTCGGAAATTATTTTTGGAAGCTACAAAATTAAATCGCGTAGGTGTCATTTTCGTAATTTGTGTTTATAACAGCTTTTTCACCTTTGTTTATCTCCTAAAGTGTAAAGTTCTGCTTCGTAATAGAGTCAAAAGGATAATTGCCTTTTAATGTGAATGCGAATCCCGCCACTCCCACGCAGCAGTACGAGTAATACTCTTGCGAGGTTCTCATTCTCAGTCAGGGAGGATAAGGGAAGAATAAGATGTACTCATAGATGTAGAGAGAGCATTTGACACACCTTGAGTGACAGAATTTACATTACGTTACGTCCTCTGTACTTCTTGCATGATAAATAATAAATTACAAATTTGAGATGTAAGTTGATAGAGAACTTCTGTTCCTCCTCTCATACTTTCTGCTAAACCTGGTATTTCTTTTTCATACTTAAGGAGAGGACACTTCTCTTTAAACTTCACATAATATCCTGATTCAGTCCAAAATAAAATAGTGATACTAACTGACAACCCTGACAAGTAAATTATTCATAAAATTACATTTCTTCTCTCAAATGTTGTACACATTCTTTCAAAGGCTGGCGTAAAAATATATACAAATTTTATATGTATGTATCGTCGTCCTAAAGGTTGAAGCTCTTTAGGAACGATTTAGACTGCAATAGTCTGGACACATTGAGTGAGGACATGAAAATTATGTAGAGAGACTACAAGGTGGAATAAGGAGAAAACGAGGAAGGTCCAAGCATAAGAAGAGATAAGAGTAGGTGAAAGATATGAGAGAGAAGGGTGAGAAGAGGGAGGACAACACTGACCATAGACAGAAACAAGTAGAGAATTGGATTTTTTTTTATGAAATTCTGCGTAATCGTTTAAGTTTTTAACAAGGTTCAGAGCTCAAACTTGAAATTTGAAATCACCTGAGAAATAGCATACCTTTCTTGTGTTACAGAAGATTAGCTTTTTCTCTAGCCTTAACTGCATAATATTATTCTTGAATTTAAAAGCCAGTGAGCCAGCGTCCGTGAATGGGACGTAGAATACACTACTCCCGTTCTGAAGTTGAGCAACGTCCAGCGAGGTTAGAACTTGGATCCTTATAATTTGATTCTGTTGCATTTGATCCTTATCATCTGTTGCATTGTTCTGCCATGTAATGCAATACTAGTTTTGCTTTGAAATTTTAGTAGAAACATAACTCCTGACGCACCAGTAGCTTAATGTCTCTAGAAGACACATTCTTTTATGTGGGTAACTGGTTTGGTATTTTCCAGTGAATCGAAGGTAAAACCTCTCGTTTTGAATGACCTAGAATAACTAAATGTTAAAGAGATGTTAAGTTAAAAAAACTCCCCCAGAAAAAAAAAAACCAACAATAAAGTCGTCTGGTTGGATTCTGGATTACCAAGGACACAAAATTTCTGCTCTCAAAACAATCCTAGTAATAACCAATGTGTACTAGCCACGTTAACTCACCATTCATTGTTACAGATTAATAACCAACTAGAACTAATTTCAAATAGTAATCTAACAAATTGGCCGAGATGTGAAGAACGCCCTATAAAAAGAAAGACACAGCGCGGCAGAGTGTCTAAATTATTAACGCAAATGTAAATCTCTTGTCACTTTTTGCATGTTGACGTGGCTACCCCTACTTTGATATACCACTATTTGGAAACAGTAGGTAGACACTGATTCCACCATTTGGAAACAGTGTCTACTGTCTACCGTAGACAGTTAGGTTCCTGCAAAACAAAAAAAGTGGTTATTTTTAGAATTTTATTACCTATTAACACAAAGCATACCCATAAAAAAAATCCTGAACAAGTCTAGTATACAGTTGTAAATACATGTCATGGTGTTCTCTGGCAGAAGTGCTCAACAACGTATCATTCTAGCGTAATAATATCGTAGTTTTTCCTTTCCAATAAATAAAGTATAACCAAGTTTGAATACAGAAGTTTGTAGCCTATTTTTGCCAGGAATTCACATAAGGTCAGCACCAACCATTTTTGGTCAGCACCACTCATTTTGGTCCTTGGATCAACCATTTTTGGTCCTTCGATCATACATTTTTTTGGTCCTTCGATCATACAGAAACCTTCATAGCCCAAATCCATTAATACCCCGCCTTCAAAGTGAAAAAAATCGAGGAAGACACTACAGGAAAGAAAGCAACCTTGTATATTGTAAGCTTTATTTTATTTATATCTCTCTCTCTCTCTCTCTCTCTTTCTTTCTTCTTTTTATATAAAAAAGAAAATCCTGTCCAATGGCAAAGAAAGGATTAAAAAGGAACAAGGCATTGATGATGGAAAGATTGCGTTGTTTAAAGGATTGGAAAAAGTACAAAGGAGATTATATTGGCTTAGAAAAGACATTGACATAAAAGGAAGAAGAAAGTGGTCGATAAGGAAATTGGTGAGGTAGGACGCAATAATCAGAATCCGGGTAGGATGTGGTACTAGGGGTGTCCTGGAAGCTATTCTCAAGTGGTGGTCTGCTGGATAATACATAAGAAAAGATTAGATCTGATAGGATAGGACTGAAATTCTTGGTAAGAACAGTGCATAAATAATGTACCTACTTGAGTTTTTTGTGCTGGATAGCTTTCAGAAATTTATAGTACATAATATCTGTATCTGTGGTGTAATAGAAGGATGATGAAGATAAGGTAGATGGACAGAGTGACCAATGAGGAAGTATTGAGAAGAGCACGAGATAAAAGAAGCCTTGAAGAAGGGATTGGTAAAAAATGTAAAAGAGGAAGATCTCACTTAAAAATTGCAACCAACTTTTAAAAATCTTAGGATTGGATTGCTATGAAAATATTTCCACAAGATAGAAAAGAATGGAAGACTGCTGCAAACTAGTTCTTTACTATGATGATGAGTTTCTGTACTTTTTTTACGAATCAAAGCCGTATCAAGTGCCTACTTCAGTATTAAAAAAAAAATGAAAAGAATGGTGATGTTTCTTAAATTCCTATTTATTAATTTATCCCAGTATATTTATATTTAATGGGTGCCATAAAGTTATGGTAACATATTTTAATGATTCAAAGTTCCTTAATCCTCCTAAATTCCTATATAAAAAAAAAAATTAAACATAATATTCAGTAAATTTCACTATGAAACTTTTTTTTCTTCTTCTTCTTCTTCTTTTTTGCATAAAGTGAAAAGTCACTTGAACGTGGAACTGGCCACTTTAATTTCATTTTACGCTTCTATGAAAACGATTGCATTGTGCTCAAATCATAAAATAATCTGTAATGGGATGAAATTCAATAATTATTACTGCTTATGATACTTTTTATTTGTGTAAGCGGAGAGTGCATTCGTACTATTCGTGCTTTTTAATATTGTAAACGATAAAAAACATTAATTTCCATGTAGGTACAAAAAAGGTGTGTGAATTTTTTGTTCTTCTTTTCTATGGTTATTTATTTAATGTAATTTATTTTTATTTTGTACAATTTTTATGGACAAATATTTGAAATTAAATATTTAATTATTCTTCGAGAGTCCAAATGTCTGGCTTGCTGAACTAGGTATATTTAATTAAAACTTTATTATTTTGAATTTATAATAATTATACAGTGTAGATAAAGGTACTCAGTATAAATAGACTTTTTTCAATTCTCCACTATTGCATTTGGTAGATAAGTTCTGAATTAAGGGCCAAATTTTGTTGATTAATCCGAAATGATTTTATAACATCAGGCCGTTGTAACTCTTTGCTTGAATAGTATAAACTCCCAGATGAGCACATTAATCCTTTAAATGGGAAACATTACTTTGTAAGATTATTTTTATAACTTTCTTGACTGATGACTCTTTTTTACTAGCAAAAAGAAAAGAAAATCTGATGGGAAGTCTTTAGGGGATATGGGCCATTATGTTTTATATTTCTGATTTATGAAACAATACACCAGTGGGTTATGAAAATAAGGTTAACATATTAGGTTGCAGAAACAATTAGCTATTCTTGGGAACAAAAAATTGGTTTGAATTTTCATTTCTTGCAAATTCTAGAATGTTTTTAATTTGGCTATAGGTATATATTTAGGTAAGTTTTTTTTTATAATGAAATAGGTATTAGTAAGAATAAATCCACGACTTATCAAAATCTGTTGAATATATGCTCATATAACTCTCGGTTTATGAATTTGGAAGTTGTAGATATGTTTCAGTTGGTGATTCTGAGAAACTGATATGTTTAAACCACTTCACTTTCGTGCAACTTTTACATCGTAAGAATAAAAATCTGTTTTCAAACTTTAGCTGTGATTCCAGATTTTAAGTCCAGAATGCTATGAGACTAGCGCTCCAATATCTGCAATCATGTTTGTAATGAATTTTGTTCCCGCACTGGGCAAATAAGTATTACAGTGCGCATTGCATAGTTGTTTAATTGTACGGCGAACATAAAAATATAACGAGCAGTCTTTAATATACAATTACAGTTATTATGAAAAATATTAACAGCCGTTTTTAGCGAAAGATTCTATTGATGTTAAAACAATAATATAAAAGTTTGTCCTGTAACTAAATATAATGTTTATTTAAAAACTGGAAAAGGGTTGTGACTGTTGTAAGCTAAATAGAAAATTGGAAATCACATGTGTTGAGTTAAGTAATCGAATCTGGAACTCGAAATCTCGAAGCTTTGCTTTAACGAGTTTTAAACCATCACTAATATATTCCTTCAATGCACTCGCATTGTTTCCAAGGTTATACTCGTACATGATAACTGAGGCAATTTATAGCCCATCATCCCACTCTACTCGATAGACTTAAAGACTTAAGCGGATTTATAGAATATATAATTCATAGAATTGAAATTCAATGAGCTTGTTTTAATCATTTTAATAGGATTTGATAATACTCGTTTAAAGATACTACCTATGTGTAGAACCTTTAATTTTGTGTGTAGGTTTTCTTACTATACAGGTATACATGTTTATGTGGATATTTTACAATAAGATTTTCCTGCAATTATGATAATGTCGTGGGCTTTGATTGAAACCGGTGCCGCACCGAAGTACTGTGTTTGTGCTAGTCTCATAATAAACCAGCTACCATTGTTAATGGGCGACTTTGAAGAAAAAATCTCTCATCAACTCTCCTTTGCTTCAGCCCTTATCTTCTCTTTTGTTCTGTTTTAATAATTTGTTTATGAAATGAGAAGATGAATGCTTCCACTGTTCTTGTTTGTAGTTCTCCTAAATCCCACAAGATATAGTCGCTCCCTCCTCCTGCCCCCTCACTGCCATGACACTTAAGTAAATTACTGGATCCAGATGGGAGCGACCGACCCCGAGGGGAGCAAGGAAATGTATCTCGCAATGATAAAAAAATACTCGGGATGTGCGAGATGGAGTAAAAAATGAATTTTTATAATAAATTTCTTCACAAGTTGGAAATGGAAAGAAGTACATGGGAAATAAGCTGTTGAATGTTGAGCCAGAGATGTTCTCCATTATCTGAGTTGACACATCAACTCTCCCGGGTATTCTGAGAGGATAGCTGCATGATTCTGGGCTAACATAATATGTAATATTGTTTTCGCCATCTTTCAGCCGTGTTCTCTAGTGAATTCTCACAGAGGAAAATCAGAAACACATCTCTGAGAATGTAAATGTTGCTCTCTGAGTGGAAAATAAACCATGTTTTATTTATTGTTTTTTTTCACAATTTTATAAGAGTAGTTATAAGAGTAGTTTATATCAAAGTAAATTACTTTGTTTTCTTACATTCACAAAACAGTATTCACTCTTAAAGCCAGCACTGATTCCATCCAAATAATAGCTAGTCCTATTTACTCGCAAGTATCGAGTAGAAAATGTCTACTCAGCCGGAATTCAAACCCCGGTCTCCCACTATGTTAGCACCGAGTTACACGTTCTGTTACCTCCAAAGTAAGAACCCGTGATGCTGGCACTTCTGGCCCAACTTAGACTAGACCTTTATTTTAAAACATATTACTTCACAAAGCCAACTCCATCTAAATTTGGAACACACCACATCCATCTTCAACTTCATACCTCCTCAACTTGTATCTTGACCCTCTCAATCTGAGAGAAACAGCACAAATCAAAGCAACTTGTACTTTAGTTTTAACCCAACCAACAATTCTGTTGTAAGGCTAGGTGAGGTTATTTATTTATTTATCGTACGGCTTTCTTACACATCTCAAAGTGAGTAATAAATTTGATCAGGAAAGCTGATGGCAGTGATTGTCTGATCGCCAAAATTGTCAGTACTTTAGCCGCATATTAATGCGTTGCCCAGGGTGAACCAAGAGGAGGCGTACTAACATTTCCACCCCTAGGTGAGGTAAATGTAGGTAGCTGCATTCCCAGCGATTGAAGTGTAAAAGCTCATCCTAAATAATCCAAATCAGGACGTTTAAACCCAATAGTATCAATGGACATAAAAGGAGGCTAGACATTGGATCTAGGAGTACATAACTATAGTTCTATACGTATGATCACCATCGTGCACTGTGAGATAGCTGCTGACTCTAACATCCATCTCACGGGAAAGGAATCTTACGTATACAAAACTCACTCACTTAACAAACGTAGGTGCCTTCTATTATATGTCTCGGTCTCAGAGGCATACTGAGAAAGAGTTTTTCGATATTCCAAATGGTGCGTTAGCCGCGGGGGAAAACGCCAGGTTCACACAGTTTCCGCTAATACTCGCAGCAAAGCACTATAATTGGCCACAACGAATAGTTTTATCGAAGTATAAGTAGGTACTTCCTCTAATGGTCGTCCAAAGAGGCAATGCGGCGGCCATACTTGGCACATTGGCTGTCAAGCAGGGCTCGATGAGGCTTTTGTACTATGATTTAGCAACAAACTCATGTATTATTATTAAATAAATCTCTTTATTCATGTGCGTGCCATGATCGGTTGAAAAAAAGTAAGTACTTACAACTATTTATTTCCATCAAAGTATGATCGGTTTTATCAATATTACCCTCCAACTATGTACAAATGACATTTCTATTCCTTATTTCCCTTTTTTTAAATATAATATGAAATTAAATTGAACTTATATTTTATGTATTTAATTGATCAACTTTCTACCTACATTTATTTTTACTTTTTAGAAATCGAGTACCATTATTTCCCCTGTTTTATCAAAATTTCTATGAAAAATTATAATTTCGCCCACGTTCATTATTCCCTAATGTTCAACTTTTCTGTTGTTATTTAAAAAATAAATAAAAATCCTTTGATAAAAATAATAGCATTCTGAGAGTATAAAAAATGTACAGTGTAATAGTGTATTTCCTACTTTTTCTAAACTTTTTTTTTCTCAGTAGGTGCAATTTGAGAATGGTTCAATTTTAACCTGATAATTTTTTTAAGGTGGCTTTATAAAATGTAATAGGTACATCATGTAAGAAAGTCATTTTTCTAATTTTAGTTGGTTTAACGGTAATACTATTACAAAACAAGTATTCAGTTATTGCACAATGAGTTATCTAAAATTATCGGCGGTTTCGCAGATTTTTTCCGCAAACTTTTATTTTCAACTGGCCAAATTAGAGAAGATTTCCTTCAAATATAAATATTTTAGATATTATGATCAAAATATCAATTTTCCATTGTTAGTGAATCCCCTCTACTTTTTTAAGAAAACAAGAGTATTCGGTTTACTTTGGACATCTGGTAAATAAAATGATGTTACTACATTATCTTAAAAGAAAAATGAAAAAACCAAATAAAAAATCTTCCAAGCCAAAATAATAGAAATGGCTTTGGATGGGGAAATAAAACGATTTATTATTATTATTACTTTGTGTACTAATGATGGTACCAGTAATGATATTTACGTATGTTTTGTTCAAATATTCACTGTGAATTAAAAACTCCCCACTGTCCACTGCTGGCAAGCATCAGAACAGTTTGAGCGCCCAGGGAACAACTGCACGCCCAACAAGTGACAGACCACGCAGAATTTGAAATATTACCTCCATGGTGAAGTTCCCCCGCCCTGAGGGATTATCTCATTTGACAAGGCAACGCACATCAAACAGTACAGCACCGTGTTCAAATTGATGTAAATTAAATTAGAAAACTTAGTCAAATCCCTGTCTCCTCTCTCTCTCCCTTCCTCATTCCTTTCCTCTCTCTCTCTCTCCCTTCCTCACTCCTTTCCTCCCTCCCTCTCTCCCTTTTTGTTACTCTCTTCCTCTCTCTCTCTCTCTCTCTCTCTCTCTTTCCACCCATGTGCTATAGTAGAAGAAAGGAGAACCAACATAACGAGAGAGAGAAAGAAAGAGTTGACTAAAGGATTCATTCATTTCAGTACTAACTAACAAGCTCTAACTTTTTACTTTCATTTTTTTTTTTTTTTTTTTTTTTAAACAAAATCTTGGCGAATACTCTTCTTTCGTCTATGAATATCCTTCTCCAAGATAATAATAATAATAATAATATGGGCACTATTTCTACCATTACTTCGTCTTTTATCAACCTACAGGGTGTATGAAAAAAAAGGAGCCAGTCAAAATATCTTGTCTAGGGAAGCAATTTTCAAAAAACCCTGAAACACATGTCTCATTATATGGAGGAGGCAACTTTTTCGGGGGGTTTAATTTTTCATACTCTTAACAGGGGAGGCCCCAGGGGGTCACCTTTGGAATTTTAAATGGAACCACCCTATTTGTAATACATTTCTGAAAAGTAGTTGACATTAAAAGTATTTTAAGACTAGTTTGAGATTTTTAATCAAAACAGGGCCGGAGATATCGTACATTTAATTTCACAGGTTTCAGTTATTTTTTACAAGTAATTTATGGTATTTTTGTAAAAAATGTTAAACACATGTCTTTCTATCTGAAATAATTAAATTTTCATGTCTTTTTTATACCATTCGCTTTACTAGGGAAGATTTCAAGTGGTCAACTTTTTTTTTATAATGTAAAAACCATCCTTTTTCGAGTAAATTTTGTGAGAAATAAATGCAATGATCCATGTTGTTCAATTTAAAATAAAACAAGGCCCGATTTATTTCAAATGAATGTGAAAAAATCTAAAACTCGCGTGCAGTACTAGTCACCGGCCCTGTTTTCAATTGTATCTTAAATTTAGATTAAACAACAACACTCAGTGCATTTATTTAGCTTGGACTATACTAAAAAAAGAATAGTTTTTTACACAATTTAAAAAAAGATGACCCCTTGACACCTCCCCTGGTAAAGCGAATGATATAAAAAAGGCATGAAAATTTAATTATTTCAAATAGAAAGACATGTAGAAAGACAATTTTTACAAAATCACCATAAAATACTTATAAAAAATAACTGAAAACTGTGAAATGAAATGTACGATATCTCCGTCCCTGTTTTGATTAAAAAATTTAAATTAGTCTTAGAATACTTTTAATGTCAACTACTTTTCAGAAATGTATTACAAATAGGGTGGTTCCAATTAAGATTCCAAAGTTGACCCCCCTGGGGCCGCCCCTGTTAAGAGTATGAAAAATTAAACCCCCTGAAAAAGTTGCCCCCTCTATATAATGAGACATGTGTTTCAGGGTTTTTTGAAAATTGCTTCCATAGACGAGATATTTTGACTGCCTCCTTTTTTTTCATACACCCTGTATAATAGTTATAATACTCTTTCTTTTTCCGATTTTACCGTCATTTCTCTATGATTTCTTTCTATCCGTCTCTTTCTTCAATTTCAATTATTCTTCTATTTTCTATTCGTTCGATGGTTTTTTTGAGATTTTTGTTTTTTAATCTTCGCTCTCAAAGTTGGTAGTTGGTAGAAGTCAGAGAGATCTAGGATTAGTCACAATAGTCGCATTAAAGAAATAATTGTACATATTTATAGGTAACAAATAAATATGATAATGTTAATCATTATCATAGGGATTCAAGTCCATCAACTTCACTCAATTAAAGACTGGAACTAATCCGCACAACCCTCCCCTGCCCACCTGCTCTTGATGACAACATGGACGGAGTCCAGGCACTGTTCGAATACCTTGACAGACTTAAATTACTCCACTTAATATGAAATTTTAGCGGAACCGGCGCGAACGACTTGCAAAAAATAGGTTAAAGTGCCTTAATTGAAAAAAAAAACAGAAAAAAAAGACTGGAACCCCTGGACTTTCAAGAGATGAAGGCAAGAGTCCAGACGGAATTACTTGGTCGCTTGGGTCACCTACTTGTCTGGGACGCGATCTGTGCAGATTCCCTCGCCGAAACAAACATCGATGAGATTGAAGGTCCAGGGTGTGCTTCTGAGAGTGCTGCGAGAAAGAATCATGCGAACTACTAATCCATCAAGCGGAACTTTCATTTGGTCGCATTTGCTGTAGAGACCCTGCTGGGTACATGGGCAAAGAAAGCTATTCAGGTGTTGCAAAATGTTGGGTATAAAATATCTTTCTTGAGATTTGAGTCTCGTTCACAACATTTTCTCATTCAAACAATTGCAATGGTAATTCAGAAAGGTAATGCCGTGAGCATTCGTGATACTCTACCACGAACAGTCTCTGGAAGCAGTTTTTATTTGTAAAAAAAATACACTATTTCACCCAAAAGAAGGTTCATTTTTCTCATTTTACAGGAAAATTTCATTGGAAATCTTTTTACGTTTGTAAAGTAGTATAAAATACTAATACAAGCTAGAATTGGGCATATTAATAATTATACTTTTGGGATTTAAAAACCTGTCGAAAGACTGATAAAGTCATATCAAAACCTGAGTTTTACACTCTATTTGCTCAAAACTTATCAACCAGTTACCCACATTAACCTCACCCAGCCTGGGTTTGGCTGGAAACAGCAATCATCACGAGGGTAATTTGACTTATCGAAGAACCATCGCCTCACAGAATATTCGCAATTTCCCACTCTGTAGTTCTAAACCTATAACGCTATGTACAACATTCATGTATTAAGCTGTATACATTTCACCTATTGGTAACATCTTGAAATAAATTCAAGTTTTCTTCGCAGAGTTTAAATTATGCAAATATCCCTTTTATGAAAAACGGTTGTTTATTTTACGTATGTAGCATGAAAATAAGGCTCCTTGTCTGTCTACTGGATCATAAAATTAGAAAAGTCTCCCTCAAAAGATGCCGTCTGAGAATTACTCCTCTTCCATTCTTTGAAATAATATCCTCAATTTTTATATTCCACAAAAGGAGAGATCACTGTATCAACAACGGAATGAAAATAACTGTTAACTTTGAGAGTGAAATTTTATATTTTCTAGATTTTTGTATACATATCAGTTCATCCGAACAAAGAAACCTCTTCTCGTCCTATCACTCGCTCATTCCTTCACATCCTACTTTCTCGGGGTTTTATGTTCTCAATTTATATGCATTTTAATCATGAATAAATTTCTAACGCTTCACAAAATGCAAGTCTTCTCATTGTAGTGGTGAAATATCAAAAAGGAGCTGCTTTATTATCTTCTTTGTATAAGTAGTAAATTTAAACGTACAATTCTTTGTGCCATTACAATTTTGTCACAATTTAGTTTTTTTCCTCCTCACATCCACAAATTATCCATTATAATAGTTTTTGTGTTGCTGCTGCTCATTCCTTTCCTTGGAGCTACCGACAACTCATTTTTCCTCACGAGAGGTATTCAACGTAACTTGAAAATGTCTGATCACTGGGATTTAATTCATATTCCATATTGCAGAGTAATCTTGAGATTCACAATAAATGTTACATAATTTTTCAAGTGTTCATCCAACAAGTTGCAGAGCTATAGTGATCGACACCCTGTCGATATGTTAGTGTAACCAAATTATGAGCAATTGTTTCCATTTTTTGTAAATACAAAAAAAATTGTTTCCAAACACAGTTATCAACAGAGCATGAAAGAGTTGAAACACTTCTTGGAGATATCATAGAAAACCGCTCGAAAAATATCATTTTCCACGACATAAAAAAGAGATTTTCAAGGAAAGAAAAAAACACTTTCTTCTCCCGCTCCTTTCAGTTTTGAGTCGCAAGCTTAAATGATAGCAGGGAAATGATGTGCTGAAAAAATTCAATGGTACATGAATTCTGAAATGCTCAAATATGTTATCGTGCCAGATTTTGGAACATTGGTATTGAGAATGTTTTTGTTTTGAGCTTGAGGTCGCTGCTCTTGGTATTTTCATATGAACATTATGAAATATAGATCTTATTAATAACACTAGGTTACCTAATCACAAGTTGTTATATGTAGCTCTGTTTTGATAGAACAAATTTAATATAGTTATAGTGAACCATTTTGCTCTGGTCATTATAACCAACCTGATATTCTTATTGCTTTAAACTCAAACCTCTAACACGATTAGAAATCAGATCAGGTCGTGGAATTTAAGTATTTTCTCCTGTTTTCATGTTGCAGGTAAGCGTGCCTACAGCTACATGATCGCGGATCACAAGCGTCTCCCCTCCTACAACTTCGGGCTGGGTAAGCGTGGCGCCCCAGACAGCAGGATGTACTCCTTCGGACTCGGCAAGCGGTTAGCCTACAACATCGACTCGGACAGTTTATTGGCCGACCAGAATGAGGACGCCAGCATAGACAAGCGAGGCAAGCAGTACAGCTTCGGCCTCGGCAAGAGGCTCAAGCAGTACAGCTTTGGGCTGGGCAAGCGGTCCGGCCACGACTCAGCGGACTATGAGGAGTACGTGAAGCGCGGGGGAGAGAACCACAACCGGTTCTCATTCGGGATTGGCAAGAGAGACATCGGAGAGGCGGCCTACGAGGATTTGGTGGAGAAGCTGGCCGCGGCCCGCTACCATCAGAAGCAGGCCGAGGAGCTGAGCTACCACTAGACACAGTACAAGCAGCGTCATGTTCAAACCCCTAGAAAGTTTTTATTCTCTTAAGCGTATTTTTTAAAAACTTTCAATTCCTAGGTCTTAAGGAGAAAACGGAATGTGTACATTTTCAAATCTATTTTATGTTATTTTCGTTTATAAAAAAATATAAAATAATGGTCTAGCTCTCGACTAGACGGAAAAAGGCTCCTACTTTTGATTATGCTAGAAAGAGAGGCGAATTTACAGGGTGTGTGATAAGAGTTATTTTTTCTTGGCAGAGACTTTTTCAACAATCAGGTAGATCTCTTTTTATAATTTACCACACAGTTTTTCACTGAACCTCAATACTTGAGAAATGTGGGTCAGCCCTCTTAACACCAAGGTACTTTTTATAATTTTTCATGTCATACTTTGGAATTTTCCCGGAAACTGCAAACCTTTTTATTTAGTTTCCATGAATTTTCTATTTCTATCTCGTGCTTCATTCTGAATTGATGCGAAAAGTTGCAAATTTCCTTTCAATGTTTGTAACTAAAACTGTAAATTTAAAAAAAAAAAATCTCATGCATTGTTAGATTTAAGGAAAGTTTTGTTAATTAATTTGAAACAATGAGGGGAGCTGATTATTAACAAGAAAGTATATTGTAACAATTTCAATGTTATTGCGTCATGAGAGAAAACGGATTCTGACATTAAAGTTCACTAAAATAACACGTTTTGTTTATAAAGCTAATTTTCTAAGAAAATCAAAGTCGCTTTCCAACCCATGAACTCCATGTGAAAGTTCTACCAGTAGGGGTAAGGAGTTCCTAGAATTTATGCATAACTGATTTGAGTGGCATCAACAAGAAACAGTTGGATGCAAACAAAAGAACCAGATGTAGAACGATTACTGTTCTGTCACTCATCTTGTTCTTGTGTAGGCTAAAGTGTAAAGAATGAACGTCTGTCAGTTATATTGAGTTTATTTTTCAGTTTGTATACTTACCGAACTTTTTGTTTTTAATTTATAACAAATTATTTCCGAGAATATAAGAGGACTTTATTTTAGAATCGTTTTTTGGCCTAGAAAATATAGACACCCGGTAATGAAAAATAACAAAAAAGTTCTCCAAGCGAGAGAAACAACACTTGACTATTTGGAATTGGATACGTGGACAAAATGAAAAGTACATCTGACACCCATGTAATGAGTTCTTAGTTTTACAAGGATTTTGTGACAGGACTCAGGGGTGGTTTGAAATTTTTTGATAACCTAAAGTAGGAGGAAATGTCCCACACAAATCACACCACAATGGTCGACTTCCATTACTAGTCTGACAGTTTTCTGACGCGACGCTGGCCACTTAAATGCTGATGTTGGTAATAAGAAAAAATCTGGTGTAAACATCACACGACTTTCCTTATCATATTAGGAATGGAAACGGGACCAAAAGCCACTGGTGACTCAAATGTAACATTTAGCTGAAAATAACCATCAAATTCGTAATCATCACCTTAAAATCATTGGATTTGATATGTCACAACACCCATCTAGGATGAATAATAAAAAAGTTAGTCCAAGCGGGTCCCCTCCAAAATACCGGTAAATTGGGGCCGAGTTCCGAAAAGTTCAAGATATCAAAAAAATGATCAGAATAGACCCCTATTATTTTTTTAATCTAAGAAAATGTTGTTCTCTAACTTTTTTTGTATCTTTAACCAATTCATAGCAACGGCGCTTGCGGCATATTTGCGGCTCTGCGGCGCATTGCGGTCGATTGCAACCAAAATTTCGTTGGTTGTTGGTGTTTAAATTATTTCATAAATTTAAGTTTAGCTCTTACGTTTTGAGATATCCTGTTCACCACACACAGACAACAACGCACGACCAATGGTGAAACAACTTTCTTGGTATCTAGGCTATGATTCGTCAGAAATGTGAAAATCTGGGTAGGTCAATTTCGACGAATACATACTTCCTTATTTAGGATAAGAAAGTAAAAAATACTCATCGAATGTGCATCAAACAGGGAAGTTCAATTTGTTAGAAGCCCGCGTCGAGGCTGTAGGGAAGACGTGCCTGAACTATACATACGAGTATACTTCTTTTAGAACGATTCGAGTATTTTACTCCGAATTTAAAAATGAAAATAATAATATCTAAAGTTACTTTGAGGTAAATTTGGTTTTCTGTCTTGGTCCGTTTTTATATGTGATGGGCCAACAATGCCAACATATTGCAAGTTCGGTCCTGGGGAATGCCTCTGCTTTTGTTAAAGATATCTTTTCGAAGTAGGCATGTTAATGGGAATTCAGAGAAATTTGCCCGAAAAAAAATCTTATAAGTGAGATGAGCAAAGCTGTAGTGTGAGGTAATAAGCCAAAATCAACATAGTCGTCTCAATATACATATTTTATAATAGATAAACAAAATATATTTTGATCCTAAA
Organism: Bactericera cockerelli; assembly: GCA_024516035.1. NCBI lineage: Eukaryota > Metazoa > Arthropoda > Insecta > Hemiptera > Triozidae > Bactericera > Bactericera cockerelli. Next base: position 13,739,601 of record CM044960.1, read on the forward strand.
CTACAATACAATAAATTAACAAATGAAATGGATTTTTAAATTTAATTATCTTATTATTAATATTTTTTAAAGAAAATAATCGAATTTCTTTAATGTATTCCTTTAGAACTGGTATGAAAATCTTTGAAAGTAAGTCTAATATACATTTCAGAATGTATGAAATCTTTGAATGTAGGTAGGTTTTACAAAATTTAATTTGAGAAAAATATTACGTATGTATTTAACAGTTTCTGCATCAGATTTTTTTTTATCAATTATCTATACGAAATACGGTTGGTGATTTGTGAAAATTATTAATAATTAATTACATCATTATTAATTTAGATATAGTTCTAACATAAAAAATATATTATTATCTATATTGTTTTTATTTAAAAATATGCTTTAGTTTACTATTAAACTTTAGTTCTTTCCAGCTGAAATTTTTAGGCAGAGGGAAATTCAATTTTGAGATTGTACCATCCAGAAACTTAAGCGAGTAAAAGACATATCAAAAAGACATTCAATATAGCATGCATGGTATCTGATTCTGAAAGAACGAAAGTTAAGTCGTGGAATTATAGGACAGTTGACGACTTTAAGAGATAAGAGATTTTCCTCTATTTTTTGAAGAAGTAGATGCCTCTTTTCCTTTTGGGTAACCCATGAGTGCCCATAATTTGAATGAATATTGTGTATCCTCTCATCCATCTGAAGAGAGAAATATCTCCTATTCTTGCAAGACTACGCGTATGAGACGTATAGGCGACAACAAGACTAGACATTTCATCTACGACATAAAAAGAGCATTAAATTTCACTGCCTCGTTCCTGCTATAAAAACTGATTAGAGATTAGATGAGGCAAAATGAGTGGAGGCTTCTTATATGCCTTCTAGTACTCATTGGTTAGGTCCAGTTGGGAAAATGAATAAGATAGCAAAGAAGATGCTAGGCATACGTGGTCAAGTGGTTAGCGTGGGTCTTGCAATGTGAAACTCTGTATTCCAAATCCATTCAGAGCATGGATTTTTCCCGGGTTTCTAATATCAACCATATTTGATAATGTTATGTCAAAACACCCCACTGGATTGTAAAAGGAATAATTATAAATATTGAATCAGTTCAAATTAAAACGGTATGAGGATTACTGAGTATCAAACATTTTAATTGGGTAACTAGAGATCCTGTTTCTGAACTACAAGTTCATCTTAAACCTCTTATGTATATCACGAATAATATATCAGGAATTTCCAAGGAAAAACATAAAACCAATGAGATGGAAGTGACAAAAGCATAAAGCAAAATGCAGAGTCTCCTCCTAACACTCTTGGAAACTGAAATCCATCAATCATTAGTCCTTTCTCTCTCCCTCGTCTCTTAATCTCTTTCTTCTATATCTCTCTGCTCCTCTGTCTACCTATCTCTCTCACTTCTATTCGTCTTATCCCTCTTTTTCTCTTTCTCTTGTAGTCTGAACATCGACGTCGCCCTTTGTATGAACTACTAAATATTTTTTTGTTTACTTCTATCATGAGTCACACAGTTTGACTTGGCATCAAGAACTCTCGTTACCTCGGATTTCTAGAGACATCTTTGTGGAAATGCGCTTGTGTCTCTGTCATGGCTAACGTCGCATCTCCGAACTGTTTGTCTTCAAGTCCACGGTCCAATGTCCGAATGCTAATGGTTGGAAAATATAATTCTGATTTCGGATGAAGCTGTATTTAGGCGACCTTCTTTTTGTCGGCTTCCTCTGCAGCAGACCCAGCTTCCTGTCGAGTCTTGGGGAGATATGATTCTGCTAATGTGTGGACGCAGGTACAATCCCAGACTAAAGCAAAATGTGATTGTGATTTATAGTCAAGTGGACACGCAGATTCAAGTAGAGTCTTTGAACCTCTTAATTTCAGCGGTCATGTACTGGACGCACATTTAAAAACCTTTCGTCAGCTTCATTTCCACAGCTAGAAGAAGTCAAACGCTTCATGGATATCGAGATGGCGACTAATGAAGCAGACATAATTTCCTCTTGGATGAGGAAACTGAAGGAAGTCACGGGGGAAGTCATTTTCAAGCGTCAAGAAAAATCAGGAAAGAGTGTAATCATGAAACCTTGGAATAATGAAAATAATGAGAGCGCTGTAGATAAGGAAATACCTTACGTTGCTTAAGTATGTCAGTCAGATTATGATTTCAGAAACGGAATTTATTCTCAGAAATAATTTTAAATTATTAGCGTTCCTTAAATTTTAAATTGGGTGGTTCTCAGAATGCTTCAGGTAGGATTTGACTTGAAAATAAAACTTAATTATCGTATTATTATGTGTTAATCTCATGAGTGACCTCACTACCACTCAAACCCACCTCACTAAAACCTATCATGCTTGGAACTCGAACCATCGACTTGCAGCTTATCAAGCCAGATATTTTTTCAATAATGGATGCAGAATACCAAAATTGGTACTATTTTGCGCTTCATTGGTTGGACACCTTCTCACACGTGAACAAAACTGTCTATTTTTTTAGAAAAATGTGTGTCGTCTATCTGTCAAAAAACATTATTTCTGAATGGTTGACGTAGAAATGAAACTCCGTTGAAAAAGGTCATGTTCCGGGAAAAATTACTTCAGTCACACATTTTTCCAAAAATATCAAGTGTCCACCCAATGCGTCCTTCATTTGAAACCTTACACGTTCTCTCGATTTACACCACTCTGCAGACAGCTAACTATGGACTCACCTAGGATACCAGGAGGAGGAGGAGGGGAAGGGAGATGGAAAAAAATTGGTGGAAAGATAGATAATGTAAAAGAGATAGAGAACGAGACATATACATACAGTATGTCTCAGAAGTCCTAGCGGAGGCCCTGTAACTTTTGAACGGCTGGGAATTTTGAAATTCTGTTTTTTTCTAGACATAGGAAAAGGCCCATGGCAAATCTGATGGTGATGTTGAAATTCCGGTTCGACCCCCGGAAGTGTCATTTTTTGATAAAAAATGGCCATTTCTCTCGAAATTTAAATGAGAAGGTATACTTTGGGTTTCATATTATTAATCTACTGGCCATTACAGGTAATTATACAAAGTTTCATTTTTCTGCCACAACCAGGGGCAGAGGTATGGAGGCTGAAGGTTGAAAATTCAGGTACCACATTGATTGGCAATGTGGGATCTATTGCTCACAAAATGTTTTTTTAAAATCGTTCTTTTAAGCACTAAAACAATGAAAACGCCAATTTGTATCATCCTTCAATCAGTGTCGGAGTAAAAAATCATTATGTTGAAGATTATGATTTCGAGTTTACCTACTGCACAAATATCACAACTAAAATATTTACCATGTAGGTAGGTAAGTTTTCAGTTTTTGACTTTACAAGCTTCTGAGTTCATTGGCTTGATGAAAAAATATCAATATGTACTATTTCATTAATTTTATTAATAATGCATGTTTCCGTATGAATCCGGTTCGACTCTTAAGAATTGTCATGTTGAGAAGAAAAACTACGCTAAATGTGAATAAGAGCTTCATTATTATTATCATAAGAAATACAAGAAAATGATAGCCAAAAAAATAAATTTAAATAAATTAAAAAAAAAAAACAAAAAAATATTAATTCCCATCGCTGATGAAAGGTAAGTGCAATGTAGTGTTGTCGACTTCCAACTTGGAGACCGAACCTTCAAGTTGGAAAAAAATCACAATCTGGTTATTTTTTTACTTCGCCACTGATTGATTGGTGATACAGATACTGGTGTTTTCATTGATTTGTTACTTCAAAGACACTTCTTCTATCCTTTTAAACCCATTTTGTGAGCAATAGATTCCACATTGCCAATCAATGTGGTATCTGAATTTTCAACCTTCAGCCTCCATACCTCCCGCCCCTGGTTATGGCAGAAAAATGAAACTTTGTATAACTACCTGTTATGGCCAGTAGATTAATAATATGAAACCCAAAGTATACCTTCTCATTTAAATTTCGAGAGAAATGGCCATTTTTTATCAAAAAAAATGTCACTTCCGGGGATCGAACCTGAATTTTAACATCACCATCAGATTTGCCATGGGCCTTTTCCTATGTCTAGAAAAAAACAGAATTTCAAAATTCCCAGCCGTTCAAAAGTTACAGGGCCTCCGCTAGGACTTCTGAGACATACTGTATATGTAGATGGAGCGGATGGTTCCATTCATGAGAAATGCGAAAAGAGAGATAGAGGGAGAGAGAGAGAAGAGAAATAGAAAGTGAAAATTTAGAGAGAGAGAGAGAAAGAGAAATAGAAAGTGGTGGGAGGAAGTGGAGATAAATAGAGATGGATAGACAGAGAGATATAGAGGGGGAGAAATAACAAAAAAGAGAGAGGGGAATTTAAAGAAGACCGGAGGGAGGAAAATCTGACTAGGCGTAGAAAGAGAGAGAAGGAAAAAGAGGCAGATTTCAATGTGGGTGTGGAGAACAAAGAGTATGAAGGAGAATGATGTAACCACTTGTGCGAGAAACATGAATAAACGTCCTACAAAGTGAAAGCCATAATTCACCCCTGGGACCAGGTGTCATCAACTCTCAACAGTGGTTTGCTGTTACATTTTTTGGCCGAAAATTTCAACACCGTAGCATCTTTTTTTCTATTGCGTAGTAGATCTAGAAATAGAATAAAAAACACAAAGTCAGCATCAGTTGCTCGGCCACGTTGTATGGTTTTTATGAGATCACTGAAGTTGGGCATTTAAATTCGAGTTTTTAATTCGAATACTCGAGATGAGCTTAAAATGGTTTACTGATTTGTGAGTTTGTGAGTTCCTTCTGCCTTGCAGGACCTCCGACGATGTTGATATTATAATAAAAATAAAGAAAGACATACCCTTAGAAATAATGACAAACTCTTCTTTGTCTTTGACAAACACTTTGTCTTTCCTCAAAACTTGGGTTCGGCATTGTTTAACTCATAGTTGAGGTTTTAGCGTTGGTTGGTTCTGGCAATTCTGCACAGGAGAACCTGTCGATTGATAAATATTTTGTTATAAATGTCCGTCCCATTAGAGAAATCGAACCTTTTCTCATCTATGAATGCAAGCAATATTTCGTACGCGAATATGAATCACAAAAAGAAATCGATTTATTAGAAAGACAGAAGAAATTATTTAGAAAATTCTCAACAAACATTGTTTGCTCCCCTCCTCGTCTTGACTTTAAGAGATAAATTGCGAAAAATAAATTTAACTTTTTATTCATTTGTTCTTCTTTTCTTATAAGTTTGGGAATAAATAGGCCCCATGTGCAAGGCAATGACTAAAATACAGGGTTTCAGATTTCATGGGTATTAGCCGTATTACTGTAAATTATACAAAGAATGTTTGGAAATTCGTCGAAATATATTGCATAATTATTAATGTTTCCTCAGAGAACACCAGTATTTTTTATTCCATATGTCAGTAAATTATTCAGTTGAATAGAAAAAATAGCAGATACCTATGGAAATATGTGACAGAAGTACCAATTTTTACAAAAAAATAGTTACTTGGTAAATAATTAAAAACAAAACCATGGTAAATAATTTATTTTTCATTATTTTCTAGTCTCACAAAACAGAAAGCACTTCTTGTGTTGACTCCTCCGTACATGGAACGGTATTTTGTGTTTTTCATCCTCGTAATAAGTACTTGGATATGTTTCTGTTTCCCTAATTTCACCCTGTATATGTATGTATTTATGTGTATACATAATATGAATAATAAATTATGTAAGGACTTCAATTGAAACTATACCTAGCTCCGTAAACTTATTAACAAAAATCCTAAAGAACTGAAATCCTCACCACAAAACATGTTCTCACCAATATTTTAAAGAGTTTAAATTTCTGGTTTAGGAAAAGAAACAAAATGCTTTACTGGGTTTCCGTACTTTATCTGAGTACGTAGGGTAGGTCGGTGAACTTAGAAACGTTATAATGGTATCGAGGTCCTGTTTGACCATTGCAGATTCAATACAAGAAGATCCCAATAGTCAGGTTGGCTCAGAAGATACCACTTCCCACTACAACATCTAAAACTGGACTTTGTTGACGAGGATTATGTTCTCGATTCGACAAACATTAATTTAACATTTTTCTACTATCTTTTATTTTGGAATGATATTATATCAGATATATACCTGTGTTCGACCAAATTAATGAGGTATTACACCATATACATATTATTAACTGATCTGGTTGTAAGGTTTCACTGGAAACCCGATACAATGAACACTGCGACCAAATCAGATCTATTGTGACCAATTTACACCAATTACATTGCCCGGGCAAGGGCAAAACCCTACCAATTATGGCATATCACTCATCCAACACAAGCTGACAGTGCTTGTTTGCAAGTGTTACATTTTTCAGAGCCTTTTTATGTTTTGTGTTGGGATTTTGTTTTTAGATTTTTTCCATGAATGACAGCAAAATCTCGACAGGAATGTGAGCGACCTAGGCATTATTCATGAGGATGATAGCACATGCAGACGTGTCAATTTATTCCACGATAGCCCCCTCACAAGATCATTATGACTAATTATTTATCTAATGAATTATTTTAAGGAGTGAGAAGACAAGTTATGAACGATTATTCATGAGGATGATAGCACATGCAGACGTGTCAATTTATTCCACGATAGCCCCCTCACAAGATCATTATGACTAATTATTTATCTAATGAATTATTTTAAGGAGTGAGAAGACAAGTTATGAACGATATCTATACATTTTCATGTATAGATAGTAAGCATTCATAACCTATCACGACATGAAAATTAATTATCTCGAGCTTATTAAAAAACAAAAGTCAAGTGAACAAATGTCACAAAAATGTAACGGACAATATTCCGGTGCTCTTAATTGTGATGAAAAAAGTGAAATTTTAATTAACATCAAATTGGAGCGTAAAGATAGACGCACATTAAACCCGGTGAGAACAAAGGCCAAAGTTTTGAGCAACTTAATTAGCCGTTAGTTTTATTGGTCCCTCGGGAGTCTTTGTTGAGGAGAAACACTGATGCTTCAACTTCGCCAAAACTTGTTTCTGATTTCTGGAGAAGCTCATTTCTGTCTGGCTCCAGCCATTATTTACTTACTTCTCTCAGTAATTTACTCAAGTGTTATTTTCAAAATAGGTTAAAAAAATTTATGAAAAAATCTGAAGATTCATTTAAAATGTATCTTACTGATATATTATCATTAATAAAAGAATTTCTTGTGCGAAAGTTCAAATCAATATTACGTTTGAAACCCAAGTGGGATTCGACGCAGCGACCTTGAGTTCAGAGATCTGAATGCTGTCCACTAAACCAATTGAACAGGTCGCTCGCTGGTGTTGTTCCTTTCGTAAAAAATAAAAGCACCCTCCCTATCAATATCAACAACACACTTTTTGTGTTTGTGAGTAAGGTATTTTTTTCTCTCTCTTCTATTCTCCCCAAATATTTCTTGTTTCTGTTCTGTTCCTAATTTAAAGCAAACTTTTTCATTAATTGCTTTTGCCTCCTATATTTTCTTCATTAAATCTGTCTTTAATTTTATCTTGTACCTCCTTTCTTCTCGCTCAAAAATTTCTCCGCGGCCTGTTTTACATCTTTCTCTCTCCCTTCTGTTTCCTCCTTACTCCTCCCCACCTCCATTCTCTCTTTTGATTGTGAAAATTCACAGGATACAACGTATGATTGTCACATCTATGTCATTTTTTTCAAAGTATAGTGATTTTTTAGAGTGTAACAGAAGAGGTACAACATCTTCCGTTGTAGAACTTCATATTTACGTACAAGCTATGAAGTCCGTTTTGAACCACGAATAACTCATGTGCCATGTTACCTAATCAGACCCTTAAGAAAAGATTGACTGCATTGAAAAAACTTTTCTTGGTCAAGCGATTAGGCATACTGAGCAAAAGCTCTGGAGACCCTAAAACCTTTGGCGCTTGAAACTGACTACCATTACTTCCGAGAAATTTCTAATAATAGAAATCGGAAGTATTGTGTTCGTTTTTGTAAAGAAAAAAAAAAAAATTAGGTGATTACATACAATACTTTTCTTTCTCTAGGATGAGGAAAGTAAAAAATTGAAACATCGCTGTAATATTATTCAAAGAGATACAGGAATACCTGGTTGTGGTTTTCAACCACCATGGGCAGGATCACTCCTTTGCTTGCTGTGTAGTTGCTCTGTACCATCGCATTGCCATAACATCTCTGTAAGCACTGCTAAGTATGGAGTATCTCTTCTGCTGTGATTTTTTCAAAACTGTCCGTCCATTATTGATTCCGTCCTATTTAAGTGTTATATTTTTCGCATAATTTTTTGAAAAGTAGAAGCAAGATATTTCATGAAAACACTGGCTGAAAATCTTGTAATTTCATTGAAACATCCGTATATTATTAGATACATATTTGTACAATAACTTACTAAAAATGTTAGCTAAAAATAGTTGTAATATTCGCAATAAGGATATTACGACTACTCAAACTATAACTTTACTAATTTTAATATTGAATAGCCGACCCCCAGGTTACGAGTCTACTGCCTTATCGATCACTTTACTGAGGTTGGTTAACTTGTTAAAAAATCAATACCTGAAACACTCTGTGTAACCATTACTGTCCAGAACAGTCATACTACATTCTAAAGTTGGAATCTTTCCACAGTAAATCCTAGACAGCCATGTTGAAAACACCAGCTCTTTCTATTACTGAAGTTTGCAACGTCCCTCAAGGTTATGGTTTGGATGGATGACCAATGATCATTCAATTTTAAACCGATCGTGATGCGGCAATTATCGGCCTAACTCAGGCTGGGTGAGGTTAATGTGGGTGGCTGATTGATAAGTTCCCAGCGAGTAGAGGTTAGAACTTCCATCTCGATATGAACTTAGCAGTTGAAAGGGAGGTTAAACTCCAGAGCATAACAATTCCAAAATTACGATCTGTATCTAACTAGCATTTTCAGAGCCTTTGTATATTTTCACCATTGTGATCACATAGAGCCGCAGGTTTCCAAAATTTTCACTTCATACAAATTGTGCGAGGAATCTCTCGTATGAACTCTTCATTTCTATCCCCCGTTAAGGTTTCTGACCTACAAAAATAATATGCGTGAGGTCGTGAGAGACTGTCATCCAGAGTCAAATGTGTTAAATGTGCCAACCATTCAGCTGCTGATTCAGATATCCAGAGTCAAACTGTTGATCTAGATACACAGAGTCAAAAGTGTCAACCTTTCAGCAGCTGAGGTTGGTAACATACTTCATTATGGCTTGCATATACATAACCTGTAGGGAAACAGGTGTCTGTTGTATTGTCTTGCCTTTATGCACATATTTAATCATTTTATTCTCCAGTTTTCAGTGTTTTCACAAGTCACCAAACACAAGATGGAACTGTCCTTTGTTTCCCACGGGATCATTACTCAAACTCAAGGTAAGAACAAAGAGAGGCAACACAACAATGTCTGGAGACATAATGGAACTACCTCCTTCCCCTCCTCTTGCTCCTCCTCCTTTTGCTCCTCCAACATATTCCTTTCTCTTTCTCCTCCTTCTTCCTTCCTCCCCCTCCTTCTCTTGCTCTTTCTATAACTCCCGCATCTTTCTCTCTCTCTTTTTCCTCTATTTTCTACTTCTCCTTCTCATCTTCGTCCTTCGGTTCTTTCTCTTCCTCCTCCTCTTTTTACTCCTCCTACGTCTTCATCTCTCTTTCTCCTCCTTTTGCACTCCTTCCTCTTCCTCGTCCTTTCAGTTCTTCCTCTTCCTCCTCCTTCATCTTTTCCTCTCTTTCTCCTCATTCTCCTACATCTTCTTCCTCCTCCTATATATTCCCCCGCCTCCTTCTTCTTTTTCTTCTACTCCTTTTCCATCTTTCCCTCTTCAATCCTCTTCCAAAGAGACAGTGAATATGTACTTCTTCACTCTACAACCTGCATTTTTCTCTTCCTTCCTCTCTCCCTCTCTCATTTCATTTCCTCCTTAGGTATAGGTATATACTCCTCGTCCTTTCACTCTTTTCTTTCTCTCTCACTTCTGGCTTTTAGTATTTTGCCTCTTTCTATTTCTCCTTTTACTCTTTAGGTACTTGTTTTGTCTCCTCTTCCATATTCTCAACTTCCATCTCCTTCTTCTCCTTGTGCTCTCTCCATTCTTCTCTTCTCTTTTACTTCTAAATATGATGCTCTTCCTTGACCATCTCATCCTCCTCCTTTCATCTGTCCTTCACCTCCTTCTTTCTTCTCCAATTCCTTTATAAATTTTTATCCTCACAATTATCCAGTGTTTACCTCTCTTTTTTATCTCATCTATTTATAGTTCTTCAGCTCTTTCTCCTACTCCTCCTTCTCCTTGAATGTTTATCCTTCTACTCCTTCCAAATCCTGGAGCTTAAAGCTCTTCTCCCACAACACTTGAGCGGAAATTGTTTGTTGTTCCTTCAAGACATTCACACAGTTGTCCTTGCATTATAAGCTATTGTTGTTCAAAATTTCTTCATGTCCTATCCTTAAAGTTCAAAGTCGAACTTCAAAGGTTTTTACTTTGTGTTTCCTCAAGTGAGTAGACACAGGAAACTCATTTACTTTAATGTACTAGGCTGCTGCATTTTTAGTGATTTATTTCCATATTGGATTTATGGACTTTGACAAACTGGTTCGGAATAATAAGACAAAGTAAACCTACTTATATAATAGGTACGGTCAAACCTAGATATAAGAGAACCCAAGGAACCAGAAATTGTTTCTCTTATATCCAGGTTTCTCTTATAAACAGGTGACTAATAATTGGACCTGGAAATTTTTCTCGTATATGCAGGATCGACTGTATCAGTATAATTATAATAATACCTATATTATGTGATATTTGTTTGTCAAATAACTGTATTTCGATGTCCAAGGTCTACACACATATACCTCGTGAGGAAAAATGAGTTGTTACTTGTACGAGTAACAACCTTGGCGGCACGAGCAAGCAATGGATAACAGTAAACTTATTTTGAAACAATTTTCACCTCTAAAGTGGTAGGTTTTATTTTATAGAATAAAATGACAATAATTATGGGTACAGATGAAATTACAGGTTGATGGTACAGTAAAATTATTAATACAGTCCAACCTTAATATAAGAGAAACTTGGATAAAATAACTATATTTTTTTGCCACTCTATAAAGGAAAATAACCTTTTTAAAGAGGTTATTTTAAAGAGGTTATTTTCCGGTCCCTTGACTTCATTTACATCCTCCAGATTCCATTGTATCCTATATCTACTACATAATTTCAAAATAGTGCCTGTCCAAGCTTCCACTGCAAATGCGAAATGAAAATACATAAATAATGTCTATTATTATTAATTATTCTGGTAATTTTTTCTTGCTGATTTAACAACTTTTTCTCTTGTGGAGGTAGAATAAAGAATTACCCACGAGGAAGAAAAGTTACAGAAAGAATCAGGTGTGACGTACTGATGTTTTTTGAAACTTTTGTTTTGTGCGGAGAAAAGTTTGTTTAATGTTGTTTAGCTGGATAACTATACATCATTCTGATGTAAGACATCGTTTGAGAGCTCGGAATTGTTTTAGCAGAGGAGTTTAACTTAACATGTTTGGGGGGAAAAAATTATAAATAACTAGCTCAAACCCAGCAGTTTGCCCTGGTTTATGCCCTTGCCAATAAGACTATGGTTCAAATTTGGAGTCATTTGGTCGAGCTGTTTTGGAACTGCGTTGATTATAATTGAATGTAAATGGATTATACATATTCAGACTATACGAAAGTATATCAATTACCTAATGATTTTATTAAATATAATTATGTAGGTACCTACATAAGTGAATCTAGTTACGCTAAAACGGTAAGTATACGTGGGTACTGTTGTAAATTGACATGCCTTCATTGGCTACCAGTCGAGCCCTGTAGAAATATACACCATTAAATAGAGAACAAATTTAGTTTTAGGTTAGTTAGTAGCTTTTTTTCTATTCTAACTAAACGATCTATTTAAGTACATACCTATGTATAAATCCAATAATATATTTTATGTACCAACCTAATACCTAATGAAAAAGAAATCAGTAGGTAGAGAAAGTCATCAGGCGCGAGCTTTCGAACGCAACTTGTACCTGTAGGTATAAATGTAGGTATAACTAATTAGATAAATTACTTCCGAGAATATAGCTTATGTTAAATATTAGATATCGGAGGCCTTAAATAAATTGTATCGGGTGTTTTATGTAGATAGGAAACGTGAACGTTATAATACAATATTCTTCTATGCTGTACACGTACACTACGTACAGTGTACGTTATAAAACGCCTTCAAATTAATAAATTACTGCATATAACGCCTTCATTTTCTTTATACCAACGAGTAAATTATATTATCGTTGCCAAAACAAATGACTTCACAGATTTGAAGAAAATTTTAAACGCTGATTTCTGAATTTTCTGATTTGAATTTAAATTTAAATTCACAATCAAAAGAAATAACTTAATTTTAATTACTGTTTATTGATTTTTCTATTGAGAACAAATCCTTCTGCTGCTCTATGCTAAGAGGATAAAATATATCCCAGTCGCTAAGTAAATTACCATGGAGGAGATTGGGATTTACATTGAGAAGGTGAGTCTGGCCTGTTGAGAACCTGATATTAAAATTTTGTTTGAAACTTCCTTCATCACGATCTATAGATCCTAATCATCTTACTAGGGACAACCTTTCTATGTACAATGATTTCTTGAGGTGGCTCATTCAGCCACAATGAAGTAGCAAGTTCATCTAATCACAGACAGCCCTGCCTCGTAGGCAATCATAATCTGTCCTCAACCTGACCATGTATGTTTTCCTGTTCAGAGTACCAAGTCCAGGTAGCTTTGTGACAATAAATGAGAGACTGCTGAGCACAGCACATCAATCAGGTCACCAAAACCTTGAGTTGGTGATATCTATTATTCTATTTAGTCAATAAAGTATGTAGAGTCCCTTGAGAAAGAGAAAATAACAGGCTTGACTGTGAGACATGTCCATGCCTTGACTATGCTGTCTGGTTTTCTTGATGTTGGTGTTTGGTCTATTTTCTATCTTACAATTAATTGTAGTTGACTTCTATTACCCCATTTTATTGGCAATATCAAGTAAATAGATGGATTTTTTTTAATTTGATTATTGGTTGAAGAGGAGTAAGTTGAGAATTTGAATGGAATCCTTGAGAACTTGAAGGTTGATTTCTGTGAGGGTGTTCTTACAAATACTATTGTAGGAAAGAGGGTTCAAATTTGCAAAGTCATTTTTTATTAAAGAAAACAAAGTGATTGTTCAACATAGAATAAAAGTAAACTGGCCTTTGTGTGGCCATGAGATTTTAAATGATATTATTTTGAAATATTGTGTGTTTCTACAGCCTTAGATAGTGTATTATAACACATTATACTCCCCCTCTTTGCTTACCTTATTTATTCACAATGATTATATTCTCTATGCTTGCATTGTATTCCATTTTCAGACTGAAGAAGTCCCTGTTGACAGAACTTTGGTGGGGTGTGGAATAGCGGGTCTTGGACTCTCTGAGGAACTGGAGTCTCAGGATTTGTACACCACATACAAGGTAAGGGTTGGGATTGAGAAACAAGAGATACAAAACATTAAAATTCATATTACCTATCTTCCAATTAGATAGTCATCACAGAGAAATATTTACTTTGGTTTCACTAAGTTTTGATGAAATATTTTCTCAGAAAATTAATATTGTAAGCTTTCAAATCAAAAACACATACAGCCATGACACTCAAAATTATAATGATTTTATTGCCATTTCAGATAACTTTCAGCATAACTGATTTGTGTTGTAAGTATTAGTTAATTTAAAAATAGAATAGTGACATGGGCATCTGTAATAGCATGAATCCTAAAATGGTGGGAATTTTTTGCCCATGTCCTCTAAATATTCAGCAATTCACTTATACTGAAGATAAATATGTACCTAACTGCTTTGATGTGAGCAGCAATCAATGGCAGAATTATGAAAAAATAAGTTAGTAGGATATTAACAATGTAACCGGTTGTACCACCAGTGGTACAAACATGTCTGCATGGAATGGACCCATTGGTGATACAAATATGTCTGCAAGGAATGGAATGCTACGTGGGACTGGTTAGACCACCATGGCCCAATTACAAAAGCAAAATAAAATCCGGTCCTACACAATGACTTACCTCCAGAGCACCGGTCCTTGGAGGTTTAATGCAAAAAAAGTGCTGGTTGCGAGAGTGTTAAAGAAAAAATAGTCCTTAAATTCTCTGCTACCCAATGTGATATATTAAATAATAGCAAAAAAAAATTGATTATTAAAATTTGATAGATAAATTAATTAAACTGTTTTTCTTGTTTTCATCAGAAACTGCAAAGTCAACTGGAGAGTTTGGCTGTGCGAGAAGAGTACATCAAAGATGAGCAGCGTAATTTGAAGAAAGAATATCTGCATGCTCAGGAGGAGGTGAAACGAATCCAGAGTGTGCCATTAGTTATCGGGCAATTCCTTGAAGCTGTGGACCAGAACACTGGAATTGTAGGAAGTACTACAGGTAAATTATTAATTTCAGTAGGATGACATAAAACTTACAACATCAACCAAAACTTTCATAAAAGTCTAAATTTGTAATACATTTAATCAACCAGTCCATGCCATGAATGAGTTTAGCTGTTGTTAAGATGTATAGATTTTGCATTTAAGGTTTAATCCATAATCTATTCCCTAGGGTCAAACTACTATGTACGCATCTTGTCCACTATTGACCGTGAGCTCCTCAAACCCTCCTCCAGTGTGGCCTTGCACAAACACAGCAATGCTCTGGTGGATGTGCTGCCCCCGGAAGCCGACTCATCCATCTCCATGTTACAAGCAGGTGAGGATATTGTGAGAAGTATAAATGATCTGAAATTCATTTAATTACTTTTAAGGTTAGTAGGTAAATGAGAAAAATGTTGATCTCTATGAAAAATACTGTGGGCCAGGAGTAGATAAGTTTGTTTATTCACTTCTCCAAAAATCCTAAATGATAAATTTACATAAGAGACAAACACTGAAACAATTCAGAATTGGGTACTTTCTTAGTCAAACATTATCAATACAATTTGGGATTGGTTAATTCATTATTTCAATAGGAATTCCAAGGAAATTTAACGTGGCAATGCAGCCTGTATGCTTGGAACATTACCACATGTCAGTGGTATGGACAAGTATAAAGACTGCAATAGATGTATAATTGTAATAAAAGTTTTGAAATATAAAGAGTAAAAATCTGGTGGAATCATCACACGACTTTCCTTATCATAATTATAAGGAATTGGAACAGGACCAAAAGCCACTGGTGACTCAAAGGTAACATTTAGCTAAAAATCAATATCAAATTCGTAATCAGCACCTCAAAATCATTGGATTTGATATGTCACAACCCCCATCTACGATAAATAATAAAAAAGTTAATCAAAGCGGGTCCCCCCCAAAATACCGGTAAATTGGGGCCAAGGTCCAAAAAGTTCAAGATATCAAAAAAATGATCAGAAGAGACCCCTATTATTTTTTTAATCTAAGACATAATTGTTCTCTAATATTTTTTTGTATCTTCAACCAATTCAAAGAAGCGGCACTTGCGGCCAATATTTGCGGTCCTGCGGCCGCAGTCTGCGGCCGATTGCAACCAAAAGTTTCGTGGTTCGTCTGGTGTATAATTATAATTAGCATACCAAATTTCAAGTCTCTAGCTCTTACCGTTCTCGAGATATCTTGTTTACACACAGACAGACAGACAGACGCACAGACCAATGGCTGAAAACAACTTTTTTGGTATCCTGAGGCTATAATTCGTCCAGAAATGTGAAAAACTGGGTAGGTCAAATTTTCGACAAATACAATACTTTCCTTATTATAGGATAAAGAAAGTAAAAATTCATTATTCCCTACAACAACTAGTATCCAACACAATATTCTATATTCCCTGATAAGATGAGAAGCCAGACGTGCAGTACTCAGACATCGGAGGCATGGACATGCAGAAGCAGGAGATCCGAGAAGCCGTAGAGCTGCCCCTGACCCACTTTGACCTGTACAAGCAGATCGGAATCGACCCGCCCCGGGGTGTGCTGCTGTACGGACCTCCAGGCTGCGGCAAGACCATGCTGGCCAAGGCTGTGGCTCACCATACCACCGGTAAGTAGTCCACCATACCACTGGTAAGTAGGACACCATACCACTGGTAAGTAGCACACCATACCACTGGTAAGTAGCCCACCATACCACTGGTAAGTAGCCCACCATACCACTGGTAAGTAGCCCACCATACCACTGGTAAGTAGCACACCATACCACTGGTAAGTAGCACACTATACCACTGGTAAGTAGCACACTATACCACTGGTAAGTAGCACACATACCACCGGTAAGTAGCACACCGTACCACCAGTAAGTAGCACACCATACCACCAGTAAGTAGCACACCATACCACCAGTAAGTAGCTCACCATACCACTGGTAAGTAGCACACCGTACTACTGGTAAGTAGCACACCATACCACCGGTAAGTAGCACACCATACCACCGGTAAGTAGCACACCATACCACTGGTAAGTAGCCCACCATACCACTGGTAAGTAGCACACCATACCACTGGTAAGTAGCACACCATACCACTGGTAAGTAGTCCACCATACCACTGGTAAGTAGCCCACCATACCACTGGTAAGTAGCTCACCACACCACTGGTAAGTAGCACACCATACCACTGGTAAGTAGCTCACCATACCACTGGTAAGTAGCACACCATACCACTGGTAAGTAGCCCACCATACCACTGGTAAGTAGCCCACCATACCACAGGTAAGTAGCCCACCATACCACTGGTAAGTAGCCCACCATACCACTGGTAAGTAGCACACCATACCACTGGTAAGTAGCCCACTATACCACTGGTAAGTAGCTCACCATAGCACCGGTAAGTAGCACACCATACCACTGGTAAGTAGCACACCATACCACCGGTAAGTAGCACACCATACCACTGGTAAGTAGCACACTGTACCAATGGTAAGTAGCACACCATACTATCGGTAAGTAGCACACCATACCACTGGTAAGTAGTCCACCATACCACTGGTAAGTAGTCCACCATACCACTGGTAAGTAGCCCACTATACCACTGGTAAGTAGCACACCATACCACTGGTAAGTAGCACACCATACCACCGGTTAGTAGCACACCACACCACCGGTAAGTAGCTTGGTTCACCATACCACCAGTGGGGCCCTTTTATTTACTTATTTTTAAAACTAATTCTATTCAATAGAATTATATTCACGTTCAAGGGTTTGTACAAACAAAGTGAAACAAACAAATGATTTTTAAAGAGGAAAATGATGTTTAAGCTAAAAATAAAAAGTTCAAAAACAAAGTCAATATGACTTTGTTAGCATCAGTTCTTGTAATGTCGATGCTACTTACCAAATATTTTGACAAAATAACCCAAATAACTAACTCTCTCTTTATACTAATTGACATTGTTTCATGTTTCCAACGTTCTCAGCTCCGAAAAATTCTAAATTCGCTCGCTATCGAACCCAGGAGCCCAGAACACTGTTTAAACCTACTTACTCAGTGGTACAGGCGGCACTCTGTGAATCCAAAGTTGCCAGAGGTCGTGGGTTCGAAACCCAACCGGGACATGATAAGTTATCCTCCCATTTAGGATTTTTACCACATAATAATATGTCTCGGGCTTACTGCTGGAATAATGGGACTTTAGTAGTCTTAATCGGGCAGTATAAATAAGGCGATATTATTATTACTTTAAATCTATTTATTCTCCCCACAGCTGCGTTCATCCGTGTGGTGGGCTCAGAGTTCGTGCAGAAATACCTAGGCGAGGGCCCCCGCATGGTGCGCGATGTGTTTCGACTGGCCAAGGAGAACTCGCCAGCCATCATCTTCATAGATGAGATCGACGCTATCGCCACCAAGCGGTTTGACGCCCAGACAGGGGCCGACAGGGAGGTGCAGAGGATCCTGCTGGAGTTGCTCAACCAGATGGATGGGTTTGACCAGACCACTAACGTCAAGGTAGGGGTTACCTTACATTACATTAAATATCTGGGGGTCTTTTCTAAAAGAAATTCCTATGTGCTGCGTCCATTAAAAGTCCAAGGTAGGGGTTACGAGACTAAACCGATTAATTTATTCAAGCTGCTAGACTCTTTTGTCATACGCCACGCGCAGTATAAATAATTTTTTTGTAATTTGTAAAAAAAAAGAAGAAGAAAAAAAAAGAGACTTATTCAGAATGATAAGTAATTTATTCGAGTTTAATGACTCTCTCCCTACACTATGTGATACAAATTTCGCCAGAAAACTTTAGTATTGATTGATTAAAATAGAAAGGAATTTTTTTTTGAATAAAATAGAAAGGAAATTGCTCAAATTTTTGTTAATAACAAGCAGCCTTGTCACAATATCTTAAACCTATTACGCATGCGTGGGTCTCGAACCTCCGACCTACAGGTTACGAGTAGTGCTGCTACGAGGAAATATAAGAACTGTCTCAAAGTTGTGTATCTCCTTTTATCAACAACAAAAATCGCGATGAATACTGTGGATTTTCCTTTTTCTACTACACGGATAAATTTCTGTTTTACAATATTTCAATTTTCTCTACTATGTAAACCTACGTATATCTATCTCTTTTCTTTTTTTCATTCTTTTCAATTCCATCATTCCCAATGTCTACTATTGTAACTCTTACAGATATGCATGTTTTTCTTTTTCTTGTAACACTATTAAATAGCTTATTCTTTAAATAGGTAGGGTATATTGTAATAGAGGCTTTAACCTTGTAATGTATGTACCTACCTGTTGAAAATAAAATAAATAAATAAATATCTCTTACATTTCCCAACCTCCCGTCAGGTGATCATGGCGACTAACCGCGCGGACACGCTGGACCCTGCCCTACTCAGGCCGGGCCGTCTGGACCGCAAGATAGAGTTCCCCTGCCCGACCGCCGGCAGAAGCGGCTCGTGTTCTCCACCATCACGGCCAAGATGAATCTGTCGGACGAGGTAGATCTGGAGGACTATGTGGCCCGACCCGACAGAATATCCGGCGCCGACATCAACGCTATCTGTCAGGAGGTGAGTGTGTGGAAATACTATCCAGAATTCTTCTCTCTTTCACTTTGCCTTTTTTGCCCAAGCAATGAAGACGTTAAGCAATGAACTACCCCACAAAACAAGAGGACTGCATCCCCTTAGTGTGGGGTAGTCGCATTAAATATATGTTACCTATTATACCTATTATGTACAATTAATAATGCAAATAAATTACAAATTACAAAAATTACAAAGTTAATAAAGAAATATTTGGTGTTAAAGCCAATTTTGGCACAGTTGTAGGGGGAGGTCTCCTGAACAACATATTAAAAGTTCTGGAGGATAGTAGTAGAGCTAAGCGGGGGGGGGTCTATAGTTTCGTCTTTTTACTTTCGTCTATAGTAAGGAAAGTAAAATTTAGAATGAAGGAAACACGCTAGAAAACAAATTTGTAGAGAAGCCGTTAATAAATTTTGGAGAAAAATAAAAAAAAAAATTAAAATAATAAAATGGTTCTTTTTATTTGTACAATAATAATATTTCTTAATATTATCTCCTAAGCTTATTCAAACTTCTGGGGATCTCCTCTCCAAATTATAGCAATAATAATTGAATGTTGGTGAAAATTTATTGCCAAGTGTAAACAATTCACGTGAATGTATACTCAATAATTGCCAGTGTATTGATAGATTTTGAATATTCCTCCATAAGTACCTATTTCTGACTTTTCAGGAACAGAGAGATTACTTTCAAACAGTGGCATTTTCAGTATTTTTTTTTTTCAAAACACCAAAAGTGTCTTTCGGGCAATGTTTTTCTTCGTGTCTTGTTAAATTATTTTTACTCCCTCGTTCCATTTAATTCTTATTTCCTTTTCTATCCCATGGCCAGGCCGGCATGCATGCAGTACGTGAGAACCGCTACATCGTCCTGCCCAAGGACTTCGAGAAGGGATACAAGAACAACACGAAGAAGGACGAATCCGAGCACGAGTTCTACAAGTAATCGAACCCGAGACCCTTTGATTGCCGAACCCACTACCATCGCTTCTTCCTGGGACAATTCTACATCATTATATTTGTGATTCCCCTTCTTTCGTCATTAATTAGTTTGAAATGTTTTTTTGATTTTTTGTATTTATTTTTAACTTTTTTTATTTTATTTTTTTATCCACTACTGTGGAAATTTAAAATAATGAAAAGTGAAGTGAAGTTTAGTAAAGAAAGCTTCTTAATTGGCTCGAAATTTTTCGGAAAAACAGATAGAATTGTTATATTTTGATGACTGCATTAGAATACAAAATACACATGATTTTTATACAGAACTGAAAACTTAACATTAAAAATTCTTTCAATAAAATAATGGATATTTAATTGTAAATAAATAATAATATGAGGAAGTCTTTCTCTTTAAATATTCGGATCTGCTTCTACAATGTTTGATGCTGTAATAGGAAACTCGTGTCACTTTGTGGTATTCCTCATTGAAGTGTTGTATTCTGTGGTATTTTGGAATTCACGGGAATAAAGAAAATGTTCCACGTGTTTTAAGCAGTAGTGTTACGTAGAAAATAGTAAGAGCATTAAGAGTTCACGGTATTCAAATATTCCATCTAATATTTTAGCAAAAATATGCAAAGTATTGTAATGCCTATTTCATGATGGACCTTGGTATCTATTACACAAGGAGGAATCATAAAAATCGGGATTCTTAGGAGATGATCAAACAATGATTAGGAGGTGATCAAACAATGATATGTATTGATATAAAAAGATAAATGATATGCCGACCCCAAGTAGGTTTGGGAAAAGGCAAAGTGAAAGAAGAAGAAGAAACAATGTTGATATATTAGGATTGCTTAACGTTATCCGATCGACCGTCATTGTAATACATTTCATCTCAGTTAGTGTGCCTGAGGCGCTTAGGAGATAATAATAATAATAATGTTTATTATGCATTCAATAACATCATGGTTTATCGTGTTCCTCTAAAAGTACGGGGTGTACTTTTCAGGAACCTGTAGGCTTTATCTTGATCAACCAAAGATCGGCGAGCTGCCATTTTTTGAGTATTCAGAACTCTGATTTATCTTCGTAGGCTAGTCTCATGGAACAGAGTTTTCCGTAAGCTATACAATCTATACATACAAATAGGACAATAGAACATTGTCCTGGGTATTGTCTACGCCGTTATGACAAAATCTCAACTGATCTACATAAAGCGGAATAACTACCATGATTTATGGGACCTAAGCCCTAACTGACACAATCACGACAATATTGTTCCAGTAATCTACTCTGGTAATGAG
This sequence comes from Bactericera cockerelli, assembly GCA_024516035.1. Taxonomy (NCBI): domain Eukaryota; kingdom Metazoa; phylum Arthropoda; class Insecta; order Hemiptera; family Triozidae; genus Bactericera; species Bactericera cockerelli. Next base: position 13,761,028 of record CM044960.1, read on the forward strand.
GCTGTTCCTCATCTGGCCTAATGAATCAATAAAATACTCTAAACCAAAGCATCTTCAAGGCCGGCCTAGGTTATGCCATTAGTCGTAGTCTATTAGTTTTGAGAGAGTACATTCAATCTCGCGAGACGCCATCAGTGGCGACCCGTGGCTTGGGACGCGAGGAGGGTAGCTGAACCAGCGGTGCCCATAATAATAACAACACTCTTTTAGTGGAAGGCAACCACCAGGCGAGGTTAATGCTCAAAGCATTTTGTACCACCTAACCCTCAGAGTCTTATTATTATGTGGTTACAAACTCAAATTAATGAGGAAAAATTCATGCACTGGGTGGGATTCGAACCAACGGACCCCTACGCTACCTCGATTTCGAGACTAGCGCGTTAACTACTTGACTACCAGTGCCCATGTTTGTTAAGGAGGACATAGTGGTGAGAGGCACGCGTGTCATCTGTAACGTCTTCTGCCTGTAAAGCCCAAGGTCAAAATCAATGAACTAGAGCCCAACGTCTGGTAGTCTAGTGGTTAACGCGCTAGTCTGGTAATCCAGGTAGCGTAGGGATCCGTTGGTTCGAATCCCACCCAGTGCATGAATTTTTCCTCATTCATTTGAGTTTGTGACCACGAAATAATAAGACTCTTGAGTGTTAGGTGGTAGACAATGCTTTGAGCATTAACCTCGCCTGGTGGTTACCTTCCACTAAAGAGTGTTATTATTATTATTACGTCCTACTAAACTAAAGCAATGTTGAATGTCAGGAACTGACAAATAAAATATGCCCCTGCGGTAATAACCATTGCTTTAGTAGTGTTTAACTTCAGCTCTAACTTTTTAGATAGAGAAATTTTCGCGACACACCCAAGCGGAGTAGGTAGTACATTAATGGTTTTTTTGCACAGTTTTATTAATCAGACTCAGAACGCAAATCTTCTATTTGACAGGAGAATTCGATGAGAAATCTTTCAAGTTAATAAAAAATGTGCTTCCCTCAAAATTGTGTTCCTTGTTCTCATTGGCATTTTTTCCGACAAAGTTTTCCACATCAAAATATTTATATTTTAACGCCGCGCCATAGGCATTAGGTTCCTCCAAAACTCTTTGTACAAAAGCTATGTATTGTATAACTGTTCCAAATAAATTATGAAGCAATACAATCGTTAAACCCTGACGCACCGTCTGTTAGTCAAGCCCCCACGCGCCACCACTGATGTTAGGTGTAGGTTCCCGGGTACATAGTCCACAGCTAAGGTGTTCACCCGCGATCCGTCAGTTGTTTGCATTTCCTGGAACTGAAGCACGATTCCTTTAGACACGTAAAATAGATAACCCAGAGATACCTTTACCTCTCTGTAGTCCTACCGCGACAATCTAGCCTAAAGCACTGTAGGTATAATTACTCTTTAAACAGCTATAATCGGTGTACTGATCTTGCAGCTTTACCAGATACCTAACTAATAGATAATTATCATACCTACTGGTTTCCTACTGAGGTGGTCGTGCTTGCATTTATTCATTAACTTCTCAACCTTTGTCATAATGCCATTGTGGTTTTCTGTATGATGCGGGAGACGCGAATGTCACTTGTGAGTGATTTAATTGATACTGCTGACCTTTAAGTGCGCGAATTGCTTCTTCTGGTAAATGGTTGTCTTCCAGTAGTGCAAGTGCGTTGCTGCGGGTGTGCGGGTTTCCTATCTGAGTCCTGAGATACAAGTGCATGGTAAGTGATGACTTTTATTATTAGCTCACCTAACTCCTGTAGAGAGAAGAGAAATAGTAAATATATTTTACTACAGATTAATAGAAAAAACCGGATCAAGTGCTGCAGCAACTTATTTTATTCAAAGAATCTCAATTGAAATTCAGAGGGGAAATGCGGCAAGCGTTATTGGTGCTTGCCCCATTTCCGAAGATTTGGAAGAGATGTACTATGTCTAACGAATAAAATACCATTTTATATAATAATAAAAAAAAAAAAAAAAATTTTACTACAGACTGACATCATTGTGATGCTTGCCGTGAGACACAGTACTGACAAACTTTAACATTTTTAATCATTTTTTAATTATTAATTTGATTTGATAACTATTAATTCTGAGAACTGCAGAACTTACTGAATTATCATGTGAAACGGCGCATGGACACTTTCCATCACAATATTGAATTTAAGTCCTCGTAATCTTCTTTTACTCTGTCTTATCCCGCTCAAGCAGGGTCGACGTTGTTCAACCTCATGGTTGAGGTTGGTTGGTTTTGGCACATTTTTTACGGTTGGATGCCCTTCCCAACGCCAACGATTCTATTTGATTTAACGTCCTGGATTATGACGGGGGTTTTACACTCCATTCTCTGGGAATCGTACAAGATACCCACATTAACCTCACCCAGCCTGGGTAGAGCCGGAAATGCCAGCCTCACCTGTACGGAGAGAACAGAATTTTCTGTGTGAAAAGTATGATCCGACCGGGAATCGAACTCAAGATCTCTGGACTACGGGCAGTAGTCACACCCGTTACGCCACGGAGGCTGGTTAATTTAAGTTCTCGTAATATGACCATGTAATTGAAAGCGACGTTGAACACCCAAAGAAATATGTTCTAAATTTCAATTACATGTTATAACAAAGGAAAACCTTTTTCCTTCGCTTTTTCGGCCTTTTTCTCTCTTTCATTTCTGGATTTTAACTGCAGTGGTTAAAGTGCCCTCGGTCCAACCATAAAAATATATGTTTATAGAATTAAAAAAAAAACTTGAGGTCAGATACGCTTGAATGGAGGAAACTCCTTGAAAATCTCATCTTAAAGAGGATTTCACTATTTTCAAGATCTTCTAAATTTAAACCAATACCATCCACTTTATGGAGAACTTTAGCTGATAGTAAATTAATATTTTCAATGAAGGAGAAATTTATCTCTCAACCAGTTGTTTTATTTCTGCTCTACAGAATATCAAGGTACCCCGGTACCTAGGTACATACATAGTTTTCAACGTTAATTTCTACCTTTATATTCTCTCCTATTTCTCCTAATCCATGAAATGTTTTTTAATGTCTATGTATCATTTTTATTTTATCCGTACCATGTGTGTGCATTTAGAAAAATATAAGCACTGGATTCTACAAGGTATATTACGTTGGCAACAGCATCGACAAATATCTCAGCTTGGAATTTTTTATCAAAAAGTGACCGATTATAATACTTTCTATGCCTTACAGATTAAAGGAAGTAATAAAGAAATGATTAATATTGTGTCTGCAACTGAAAATAAATATTAATGTATTCTATCCCCGCACTAGTTATTACAACCAGTATTATTACCAAGCCTAACGCCTTGACCATGCAGCTTGCAATGCAGGAGTAACCCCATGAACTGCATGAGATGATTGAGAAGGGAGGACTAATTATTCCTGGACCGAGGATATACATGGTCTTGGAAGGTCGCCATGCTGTCTACACCGGCAGTGCCTGTTGACGGAACTCATTACCACTATCTTTAGTCATATGTCAGCTCGAGACAAGAAGTCCCATTAGGACCTGTGAGGTGTTCCTTCCCCAGTCATTATCCTCCGTCTCAGTTCCGGATTACCTGCTATTTACACCTAAAGATGATTCCTTTCTTTGTTACACCATTTATATCCCTGGATGACTTGAATTAGGTAAATAAATAAATATGTTCTTTATGTTATCATATCACAATTTTTGTGGTTAGCGCAGATTTAAAGGACTTTTTCTTTTTATTTAATTATTGTGTATCATTAAGGCATTATTTTTTACGAGAGTGTTTGATTGACATAAAAAGCATACCGTTACACGTATACAATGTACCTACTTGTTGTGCAGCTCCACCTGTGGTATTTAGCCGTCCAGGTAAATTTGATTGAATCGAAAGTTTCTAAATGCAAAACTGAATGGATAAAAAAAGACTCCACTTCTGATTTTAGTTCTCAATAACATCAAAACGATTCCGTTTTGAAAGTGGAATATTTCAGAAAATCTTAATGAGCTCTTTGTAATGTATGCACTGAAATTAGCTAGAAGGTCTTGTTCAATATTGAATAACAGCTCTTGTAGTAATTAGTTCAACAAGTACCTACAAGGGTCATCTGGTGACGGAGCAATAGACTCAAAATATACACAACAACAACAACAACAATACCCCTTACACCATACTTTAAGTACGGTCACGTGTGTTGCACTCTTGTTGTAGGGAAATTCCTCATGTGTTCAACAGTAAGTACAAGGTACATGTGTTCAACATGTAGGTACTTTGTTTCACAAAGACCAACATTATTACTTTTTATCTCAAAGGCTTCCTATCTGGGTGATTCATGGCTATTGTTCCCTTATCTTCTGATTGTAATCTTTGCTGTTTCCTTTCACACAATCATTCAAATCAGCAAACCTCCTTTGAACCTTGTAAAATATTTATCCAATTTCATGACCAAGTTATAAAAAAACTTTTCAATCTTTTGTTACTTAAAAGCCATAAAGGCAGCTTAAATCTCTTGTGTTACGTCACATTGTCCCACGGAACTGTCAGTCGCAAAATTCAGTCAAAAGTGAAAAAATGGTATCATTGCTGAGAAGACCCCATCGATTTACGTCGAATCTATGACATCGGGATCAAAAATTGAGCGTTCTAACTGTTCACCTACGACATTGGTTTGAGGCGTTAAGTCAAATTATTAAGACTTTGGACTTCTTATTTGAAGACACGAGTTTATACTCATGTCATTTTCTGGACTTGAACTGAACACTCTAAAAAATGCGACACAAGCGATAGCACGTTGTTCGCTCGGGCAAAAACATAAGTGATGTCTTGGTTTTATTTATTTATACCTGCAAGTATGCCTGCGTGTTTTTAGCAAACATTACTTTACCGTGTGATTTTATCGTGATATGTGTAGATTTTTTTCTTTTTAAAATATATTTGGCGACATGACAATATTTATCTATGTGTCATTCTATTTTTAAACGATTTTTTTTTCTACTCTCGTTCATTCAACATTACCTCGGTACCCGTTATTATTCTCTGTCGTACGGCCGATACCTCGCCCGTTCTTATGCTAACAGCAAGGTGACTGGAGTTCCAAGTGGTGTCTTTTGTGGCTTTCTGTATTTCCTGATCCATGTTTTGATTTTTATAAGTGTTTTTCACATCTGTGCGGTTCAAAAAATGCTCTATATACGACAGTTTTTCCCAATCAGTTGTTATAAACTCTTTCAGTAATATTTCACATGGGCCTTTAGTAGCGATTTCAATGTATGTATCGGTATTTATAAATAATATACAAAATTATTTAAACTACTCTACGGAAACCTTCAGGGAACATAGACAGTTAGACGTTTATTGAGTGAACCTTCTATGACTTTGAGAAAAATAAAACTAGTGAAAGTGTAACAACTAGGTACCTATCTACCGAATCTATGTCATTATAATCCCGTACAACTCTAATTATTGTATATTGTTAGCCTAGAATTTTTCAAGGATAATTTTCTTAAATCTGCAACGAGTGACTGAGTTGCCATAAAAATAAATAGTTTCCAATTTTAATTTTGAAGAAAAGTGTCGTATTTTAAAACATCTCTGACGGATTTCACTGCCCTCCACATTCCACATCACGCGTTTTTTCACATTGAATATACTCGTTCTTATCATGTAAGTACAACACTAAGCATACCGACATTACCTACTTTATAAGTATTTCATCATCATCATCATCATCATCATCATCATCATCATCATCATCATCATCATCATCATCATCATAGGGTGGCAGCCAGACAGATGGTAGCCAGACAGTGGAGGAATGACTCAGCACTTCTACCACTGTCTTTACAAGGAGGCTCTAATTGACAAGGGCCCCCAGAACCAAGCCAATGCTGGTCTACTCCCGGTTTATAGTCCCCCAGCCAGACTGCTGGTCTACTCCCTGTTTATAGTCCCCCAGCCAGACTTAAATGTTATCAAAATAAGTATGTTTAATACTAATAAAATCTAAATCCACCTAATGGCTAAGGGTCGAATTATAAAACAGAATTACCTCAACAAAGATAAGCCAGACAGTCCCTTAATTCGGAGTTTCAACCAATCACAGCGTACTCTAGTCCGACTTGGGGGTGTTTGGCTTATCTTTTTTGTAATCCTGTTTCATAATCCGGCCTGATTGTCTCACTGATTTCTGTATCTCCTTAATGGTAATACCCGCGAAGCTGAAATCTTGCTCAAATGTAAATAAAAGATGATGTCTAGAAATGAAAAGAGAAAGTAGTTTTCCCATTCTAAAGGGATGTGCAGTAGCTTTGAAGAAATTAGTGTCGGAAGTAGGAGTAGAATAAGTAGGTGTAGCTCATTGATGAATTAGTTTATGTTATTATACTAGCTTTGGGTGTTGTTTTTTTTTTTTCATTTAAAGGTGTGAAATTAGCAACCCATTAGTGAGTAGGTTAGAGGTATCTGTACATGTATGAGCCAATAGTAGGTAGCTATTATCGTAATTAGAATCATACATATAATGTATACGTAGACTATAGGAGAACCAAGAGGTTATGCCAATATATCAACAATGCAATATTGTATCATTTTCCTTCATCAAGGAAGAACATTCACTGGTTGCATGGTTTTCCAAAATGTCTTTGGACGGGCTGCGATACATAATAATTATGTAGAATCCTAAATATTAAATAAATAACGCCACACAAACTATTAAGAAGATTAAATACCTGCACGATAGTATAATTACCTGTGTGTAAATTATTAGTGTTGGGTGTTGCTGTAGTGTTGTACTACGTGAAGTTGTAGAGAATTTGGGTTTATCCTAAAAATTTGAGGCAGGCACATTCTATTATCTTATGAACACCCTATAGTAAAGTACCGCCAGAATATTTATCCATGTACAACTGTGCACTATGATAGTAAAGTGCATAATTTAGACACATAATCTTAGATATAGGTAGGTACTCTCATTAAGCTCTCTTTGGTACCAACTTGTTTACAATGTGGAGCTAGTGCTACCACAGCCTAGAATCTCAGGGGTGTTATACCAGCGAGTATATCGCTAATATTTTTTTAAATTTTCCAATCTCAAAAGTTTGAAGAAAATACATAAATATGCAATTATTCATTATTCTTCTAGATTTATAATAGGTTTTTATAAGTTGAGCGTTTCATAGCATTTTTTAAACAGCAGCTACCGCAGACGCTTGTGATCTATGTAGTAGCTTTCCCATCCCGTAGAATGGGATGTAGCTTTACAACCCCCTGTGATGGGCGAAAAGTGACACAATACTTTAAATCTAGGGGCTGCGTCAACACTTATTTAAGCTAGAAGAAATCACGCTCGAAGTTATTGGTTCATCCATTGTTTCCTTAAGTATAGCCAAGTCTGGATATACACTTTGGTCCCAAGTCACATCCTTATTAAGTCCGACCCTGACCAAACTTCGCTCAATTTGTGAACTTCCAAGGTGGAAAATGACAAACCCTCCTTAGCGAGGTTGTTCCTTTCAATTTGTTTTCAGTCGCAGTTTGTACCTGATAGTACCTACTCCAGTTGTACGTCTTTCCTAGTACTTACAGGTGTCCAGCATTGCGATCTAATTACGATTTTCTGAGTTTCTCCTATTTTTGGCGATCGTGCTAATTGATAGTTAAACACTGGCGGGCGCTATTCCTGGCTCTCTCTGTGATTCTCTACAAGTGTGATTGCTATCTTGCTAATTGAGTTCTTCTTGACAATTAGCGCGTAACATTTGCAAATTCAGTATTGCAGATTTGCCGCGTACCTCCAATCGGATTGTTTGTCCATTGGCATGTTCTGGACGTGCTGGTGTGTCAGGTGTGAGTAACTCAGGTAAGATATGGGATCACTGGAGCACCGTGTTAAACAGTTGATATATTGTAAGATACATCGATTCTGACTTAGATAAATTTAATGGTGTAACAAGACTAACAAGAGAAAGAAATTATTAAAAACACACAATAGGAACTTCCGATATCTATAGATAAATAGATACGAGTATACTACTATAATTAGTATAATCGGAAGTTACATAAGTAATTTACTTGTGAAACACATGAGAGATGTTAAATAATGTGGACACAAGCTCGGGACTCGAACTCAAACCTACGACTTTGGAGTCAACTGCGCTGATCACCTAACCTTGGAGATTGTTTTGTTAATATACATTATTTGACGACATTAAAATTAATGCAAATGAAGAAAACAAGCAATCAAGTATTGTAAACAGAGTGTGGGGCAAATATTTCAATCAAGTATTATTGATTGGACTCAGAGTACCAAAACAATCAGGGTAATTGTAAGGATTCAGTCAGGCCCGGGTTCATTCCCTTATGCTGAATTTATAGTATGACATCTTTTACGCAATTTGTTTATCAAGGTGTCGGTCTGGTAATCCAAAGGTCGCGAGTTTGAAACCCAGCAGGGACATGAAAAAAACCACATAATAATACTGATGGAATAATGGGACTCAATAGTACTAACTGGACAGTATAAATAAGGCGATATTATATTATTACACTTGACAAATGATGTGAGATACCTAAATTTATGTAAGTAAATTCTCTATTGATGAGCAAGTTATTAGGTACAAGGGACTATATATTATTAGATGTATTTCATTACGTTCATATAAAATAGTACCTTCAGTTTTGTGGAACGGAAAAATTTAAGGTGTAGAATAGAATTTAATGACATACGTATTGCTAATAAAATCGCCCCTATTGCTGCAAATGTAATTTAATTGAGCACTCGTGATTCAATTTAATTATTTCGAATGAGTCTGTTGTACAAACTTCAATTTCCATAATTTCCGTGTCCATTGAAGTCAGTTATAGTGGTGGAAGGATCTAGGTGTTTTTGGCCCCTTGAACGCATAATTATATATATTCCTTGAGGGAAAGATAAAAGTCAGCATAAAAATTCTTAATTTCTTATAGTACCTATATTTTGGTACTAAAATAAAATTTAACAACATTGTATCTGTATAAAAATACCAAACTTTAATGTCCTTTGATAATAAATACATTCGTTTTTCGGTAAGTTATCAGGTGCATATTATAATTATTTACTCATTCTGCATCCTTAGAGAGTAGTTTAGAAATTTGAAAAAAATAAATATACTTGACCCATTGGTACCTTTGTCACCTCTATCATGCCTCTTACCAACATCGTAATATTATTTACAATAATTGTACATTAAATCATCTTTTTTTCACTCGTTTCAAATTGCAATTACAACTGACCAACGCAACGGGCAATCAGCAGAACATTTTCTGACATCTCACAGAATACCTATCATTACAGTCATTGCTTTTTATTAAAAACAAGAAAGTAAAAGATATTGTTTTCTTATCGGCAGAGACCATGTCATCTCACAGAATATCTATCATTACATTCATTGCTTTTTATTAAAAACAAGAAAGTAAAAGATATTGTTTTCTTATCGGCAGAGACCATGTCATCTCACAGAATATCTATCATTACATTCATTGCTTTTTATTAAAAACAAGAACTTAAAAGATTTTTTTATCGACAGAGACCATGTCATCTCACAGAATATCTATCATTACATTCATTGCTTTTTATTAAAAACAAGAACTTAAAAGATTTTTTTTCGACAGAGACCATGTCATCTCACAGAATATCTATCATTACATTCATTGCTTTTTATTAAAAACAAGAAAGTAAAAGATACTGATTTCTTATCGGCAGAGACCATGTCATCTCACAGAATATCTATCATTACATTCATTGCTTTTTATTAAAAACAATAAAGTAAAATATATTGTTTTCTTATCGACAGAGACCATGTCATCTCACAGAATATCTATCATTACATTCATTGCTTTTTATTAAAAACAAGAAAGTAAAAGATATTGTTTTCTTATCGACAGAGACCATGTCATCTCACAGAATATCTATCATTACATTCATTTCTTTTTATTAAAAACAAGAAAGTAAAAGATATCGTTTTCTTATCGGCAGAGACCATGTCATCTCACAGAATATCTATCATTACATTCATTGTTTTTTATTAAAAACAAGAAAGTAAAAGATACTGATTTCTTATCGGCAGAGACCATGTCATCTCACAGAATATCTATCATTACATTCATTGCTTTTTATTAAAAACAAGAAAGTAAAATATATTGTTTTCTTATCGACAGAGACCATGTCATCTCACAGAATATCTATCATTACATTCATTGCTTTTTATTAAAAACAAGAAAGTAAAAGATATTGTTTTCTTATCGATAGAGACCATGTCATCTCACAGAATATCTATCATTACATTAATTGCTTTTTATTAAAAACAAGAACTTAAAAGATTTTTTTTCGACAGAGACCATGTCATCTCACAGAATATCTATCATTACATTCATTGCTTTTTATTAAAAACAAGAACTTAAAAGATTTTTTTTGACAGAGACCATGTCATCTCACAGAATATCTATCATTACATTCATTGCTTTTTATTAAAAACAAGAACTTAAAAGATTTTTTTATCGACAGAGACCATGTCATCTCACAGAATATCTATCATTACATTCATTGCTTTTTATTAAAAACAAGAACTTAAAAGATTTTTTTTCGACAGAGACCATGTCATCTCACAGAATATCTATCATTACATTCATTGCTTTTTATTAAAAACAAGAACTTAAAAGATTTTTTTATCGACAGAGACCATGTCATCTCACAGAATATCTATCATTACATTCATTGCTTTTTATTAAAAACAAGAACTTAAAAGATTTTTTTTCGACAGAGACCATGTCATCTCACAGAATATCTACCATTACATTCATTGCTTTTTATTAAAAACAAGAACTTAAAAGAGGAGCAAGGACTCTGATTGTTAAGTCTCCTCTGTAAATAAATATCATTAACAAAAAAAAAAAAAAGAACTTAAAAGATTTCTTATTGACAGAGACCATGTTGATATGGTGTGTGCTCGGCCTCATAGCTCTGGGTAGGGTGTCCGCCATGACTGTCGTCCAGGAAGTGCCGCAGGGTCACATGGCAGTCCTCAGGTGCCCCAGCAATGACGACCACCACAGGTTCCAGTTTTGGGAACTCAGCACAAACGTCATCATCGGACCCGGGAACATCATCGACAGGCGAAAGTACAAGTATGAGGTGCTCACAGGGACTTTGTATATCAAGGTGAGAAAATCAGTCTTAAGGAGCAAGGACTCTGATTGTTAAGTCTTCTCTGTAAATAAATATCATTTTAAAAAAATCAGTCTTAGGAAAGGGAACTGCTAGACTGAAGTTTCTCAATAGGACAGAAGTGTGTGATGGAAGTCGTACTCTGGAACAATTTCCAGTATCATATTATAATTCAGGGCGAATATAATTATACTTTGTAATACCTGTATTGTATTGCTTCAAGTCAAAGCGTCAAATTAAATAGATGACTTTAACTATCAGAGAGGGAAAAAAATAGATGATACCATCATTATCAGTCCTACTTAATCCTGAGAAAAAATTGATGCCACACTGATTAAGTGGTAGAAAAAGATTTTATGTTGACATTCTCCGGACTTCATTAAAAAGAAAAAATGTGAAAAACTGGGTAGGTAAAATTTTCGACGAATACAATACTTTCCTTATTATAAGGAAAGTTAATAGGATAAGGAATCCTTATTATAGGATAAGGAAAGTTAAAAAATATAGTAATAATACCTAGTAAATTTTTATTTTTATTAAAAATATAATGAAATTGAAATCGAATTCAATAATATTCTAACTTTTTGTATTTCAGGGTGTTTCCACACGCGAGAAAGGCATTTACACCTGCATCAGCAAGCACCTTGACAACTCATCCTTGTCAGCAAAATCTGTGGAGCTGATAGTGAAGGAGAAGTGGGAGGATGTGTATGAAGAGGACCCGTCGGTAAGGATCAAGATCAGGTACATCACCTGGCATCGGATGCAGATGAAAGCTTCATTCGGAGAACCATCCTGTTTTGTCAATTGTCTTATAATTCATATGCTAGGACGGTAGTTAAATTCTGTACATATGTACTTATTAGTACCTACAAACCTACATACAATACCCAATACCAGGATACCTTTGTGGACTTGAGCCTAGATTTTACGTATTGTTTAAATGGGGACACTAATGCTTAAGCCCAACCATGTGATCTCGATTTTGTCTCTTAATTTCGGCCTAAATAATTTTGATAAACTAACCTAATCTGGGAATAAACAACGGTACTGAACTAGGTGTAACATTACTTGTGTCTTGCACATTGCATAGTCAAAAAGATAAACGGCGTGCATACAATTTCTCAACATGCATTATTGTCAGTTAATAATTATTTCAAATATTAATTTTAGTCAATGGATCATTAATTAGGAACACGAGTTCTATTAAAATCTCGGAATTCAAGCAACGTCTAACGAGGGTTGAGCTTGCAGGGTGACCACTTGAATTAGAAACCACGCTCAGTTGCCCAGTGAGGTTACCTGTTTTTATATATTTATTTTCTTGGATGCGCTAAATAGAAAGATATGGAAGGAAAGGATTCATGGAACAAATGCCGACTCCAAGTAAGTTTGGGAAAAAAACCAAAGTAAAAGAAGAAGAAAAGATTTTCTTGTAAAAATAGTGTATAACATAACCTTCGATCTGAAAAAGACCTTGGGCAACAAAATTACAGCATTTGAGCCTTCCAAAACCATAGAATTATGTCTATTGACCTGATTAATTTTCGTATTTCAGACGAATCTACTGCGAATCCTAGTGGTAGTGATGAGTATCGCCATGATCCTGATTCTGACCTTCCTTGTGTTTACGCTGAAGCGAGATCGGCTCTCTCAGTTCAGAGGTAAGCGGAGGTACTGTCTTTCTTTTTGAAAATTGTTGAAAACATAGGAAAATAAAAACAAAGGCTGATTGGCCAAAGGATGATCAAAAACAAAGTGATTTTGAAAAATTAAAATTTGATGCAACGAAAATTAGTTTCACAATCGTGCAAGAAACAAAAATAATGGTGTAGTATTTTTATTTATTTTTAATAATAGAAATATGTCACTTTTTTGTGAATCTTTTTTTACTATTATATGATATACATGTACATACAGGTATGTACAAAATAATTATGTAATATCTAAAGAAATTGCTTTAATCAAATTTAACAAATCGAAGAAATTTAATATTTTGTTGGGTTATTCTCCGCCAGATTTCGTCGACGAGGAGTCGAGTGGTGGGTCCCCGGCGCGAGATGACATCTCCGGACTGGCTGGCTCCTACAAGTCTACCGTGGCTCCTATGACGCCGCCGCTCGCCACTAGACCGGCGCCCATGGTGCCGTCGGCTCACAGGTCCAGCTCGCGGAGTATTGTGATTGGCGGGTTCGACAATGCGGGAATGACTTTCGATACAGACTTTCCCAAGGAGTTTACCAGTGTGCCTATGGCGCGGGAATCCAAAATGTGATACTAGATGATTAAGACATGGCGGGTTAGCGTTCCATTTGATGGCGTCTCGTGCAACATCCGATGTTGAAGAGACGTTAGCAACAAATTGCTTCGTTTTGAAGAAGGTGATGATGATATGGCACATGAGCGAGACTCAGATGCTTTGACTTCTTTGAAACTCTTGCATGTCCTTATCTGCCGTCAACATAACCCTTTGTAATTACAAGACAGAAGCAACTTCTAACCACACAGGTCCAGGTTTGAAAAACACTTGATTTTGGATAGAGCGGTGGTCTGTTTTGCAAAGCTGGCAAACTTTATAAAAGTAACAATATTTGACGTCAAAATGATAGTTCAGATTTCAGTTTGTTGATGTTTCTCACTTGATCAAGTATCTCACTTTATTCATACCTTGATTTCATACAAGCTCTATACTATAGACATTGTGGGAATAAAGTGGTTGTCGATTTCCTAAAACCATATTCATTATTTAAAATTAAGTTAGATTTGTTCTCCTTGATTTAATAAGTCATTAGATTAAATTAAAAAATTGTCTTTCGTTATTTGTACATACTGCGTTAAGTTTAAATAAAAGAAAGAATATTATTTCTTCTCAGTAAACGAATTTGATTTTTTACTGAATTCATCACAAAGTTAAAAAAAATGGTGTTACCATAACACAACTTTCCTTATTCCTCTAAAATAAGTCAAATTCCGTCACTGGTGAGGTTTTGCGTAAAAGTATTCAAATAGGAATACCTACCATACTGCTGACGGGTTGCCAGCTAGATGCGAATACCTATTTTACAAATGTATATGCGAATTTTTAATAGGACCGATGTTTATGAAATGATAAATAGGGTTTTTTTTCATATTTTTACGATACCAGCAGCTGTGCTACCCGTGGTCTGGAGATACTAAATTCGATCCCGGGTTGGGCGGAATTTTGGGAGAAAATTTTCGACCTGGCTTGATGAGGTCAATGTGGGTAGCTGGTAAGATTCGAGAATCCAAAGTAAAACCCCGATCCTATAAAACTCAAATCAGAACGTAAAACAAAATAGAATCAATTGGTCCCAATACATCTTAGGTCGCAAAGTTATCTGTATGGAGCTTATTCTGAAACGTACAACCAGGACAGATAATAATCGTACAGCAAGAGCCACCCTAGCCACCGAAGGGTGGTCGGAACGTCGCCACTGGCGGTACCAATTTCAAAAGATTCGTGATGCAAACTCTTCCTATAATTATGAAGTCTTCATACCAAATTTCAAGTCTCGAGCTTTCATTAAACTTATAATCCTGTTTTCATTATATCAAACTTTCTTTTAATTCTAACTGAGTATGATGTGTCAAGTGGTCGGGGTAGAAACCACCATTCGATGTCAGAATTGGTATGGCCACCACATTTAGACTCAGTGAGGTTCATATTTGTAGCTTAGACTACTAAGAAATAAATAAAAAGGTATGTATACACTACACAGTAAGTTATACTGAGTATGCCATCATAGTTCAGAGGGCTATTTTTAACAAACAAAGCACATTGCATACACACTAGATGTACGGCGCGCATACAAATATTCTCTTTCATTTTTGTAAGATAAGTTTTATTATAGTAGAGTAGTAGTTACTAATGTCTAGACTCGAGCAGTATATACCTACGTGTACAATTATTGTACATTTATAATCCTCTCAACGCAATAACCACAGGATCGTTATCAGATAGGCAGAACGTTTTTCCTGAGATTAGGTACGTACTCGGTTGAAATCCGCTGTACGCTCTGTTGGTTTAATTGATGATTTATTTATGCAAAATAAAATAATAGTTATTTTAATATTTAGCAATTCTCGACTACATTACAGTCTTTTGATCTTGAATAATTTTTCTTTTTTTGTATTTCTATAGGTAGTAATGAAGAAAACAAATTCGCGATATGAGTGTTATTATTAATTTTATTATTATTAAAAAACAAGTCCAGAAGAAGTCATTGTCAATGGCACGTTGAATTTACCGAGTCTCATAGGAAGATGCAACTTTGAGCAAGGTCAGTACTTGATAGGTGACCCAGGTTTAATCCTTCATGTTGCTGGCTATTTGCGGACCAAACTAGGCTAGGATTATGTGAGCCCTGATTCGGCCAGAAGAAAATGTCAGGAAAAGTCGCGAAAACTGTGACCTATATTCTCAGAAGGAAAAGTGAAAGAAAAGATAGTGAACTACTCACTTTTGCTGTTCCCTCTTTTCTTTTCTCCTCTTTTATGTTTATTGTTATCTCTTAAGTTTTCAACGTCGACTACGTCGAGAGATGAGGAATATTATCTCAAAAAGATGTTTCGAATCTTTATAGTTTTAAACTTTCTCTCTTAAATAAAAGGAATTTAATGTATTAGGTACATATGTATATTTTTGATGGCACACTTTAATAAATGAAAATGAAATAAAAAGAGAAGCTACCTAATAATACTAAACATAAAAACATTTATTTAATTTGAGTGTATCAGTATCTAGAGCAGATATCAAAAAAAAATTGTGTCCTCTTTTACTCCAATAATGTATTTATGGTTTTTCATATTTCTAAAAATCTTACAGTCGAAACGAAAAGTAATGTATTTTTATCAACTTAATATTGAGAACGTCTTCTTCTGGGTAGCTACTGTCCAATTAGAGTATAATGTCTCATTTGACGACCTTTGAAAATTATCAATAACCAATTCCTAATGAAGTTGAAGCATTTCAATTATATGAAACGTTTATTACTAGGTAAAAATTCATTAGCTATAAACCTGTTGGAGACAGTCTGTCTGTTCATCTTCATCCGCAGTTGCTCTTACGAGAAATTTGTTCAGGACAATTGGTGTGCATTGATCCTTAAAAAATACTGAGTAATAATATCATCATCTGATTCAGCAGCAAACAGTGTAATCACGCCGCGCCGGTAAGTTAATTGTCTTGCTGTTTCAATGTCTCACATCCAAATGTTGTCTAGCCAATTTTGTAGGAGATGATGTTCCTTATTCTGATGGGATTCGAAGCCATTAAGGTGAAAAGAAATACATATGATTCCAATCTGAACTCATAAAAATAGATGGATAACCATAATATCTCTCTGACCATTATCTAGAGCTTATAAATGAAATGAAAAGACATCGAAAGTACTATTAGGAAATTTATTTTTATTTACAAGAATTCAAGTGATAGCCAATATTTTCTACTTATTAAACATTACCTACCAGTATTTTACAAGAGATAACATAAATATTATTAATAATGCATAAGAAATAGAAGAATATGCTGATACCAAATATTTTTCTGTGATACTCTTTAAAAAAAATAGGAACACACTTTTATGTTTATTCTGATAACCAATAAATGTAAGTAAGTATGCAAGTATAATAATACAATGGTGATTTAATTTGAGTACCTTGCGATACTCAAAGTTCTCCAAATATTGCTGACGAATTCAAAAGAAATTAGTCAAACATTGAAATAAACATAATGGAATACTATTTAAATTTGATTAGTGAATCAGTCTCCTTGATTGAACATGCGAACTCCACTGCCGAGACACCATGACCAGAGCCGTTGCAAAGCGTACTCACGCGTCTAGTGCTTCTTCTTGTAGCCCCACTTCTTGTGCTCCTCATGTCCTCCCTTCTTCCCGTACTTCTTGTGATGTCCGTACTTCTCATCATGTCCTGCGGCGTCCTTGTGTCCCTTCTTATCGTAGTAGTGTTTCCCATGCTTGCTGCTTCCTTTCTTTCCTTTGTGTCCCTCTTTGTATCCCTTGTGTTTATGACCTTTCTTGTAGTGTCCTCCTTTCTTATGACCGTGTTTCTTCTCGTAGCCTCCATGTTTCTTATGATGTCCATGATCATGTTTCTCATCATAGAAATGTTTCTTCTTCTTGTATTCATCCAGCTTGTGCACAACATGTTTCCCTTTAGTGCTGTGCCCTTTATGATATTTCTTACTATCCTTGTACTTATGTCCCTTCTCACCTTTTTCTCCTTTTTTATGAGCTTTATGATAGCCGCCTTCGTCGTGATGCTTCTTCTTATGTCCTCCGTGTTCCTTGTAGTGTTTTTTCTTCGCCGCTTTCTTGTGGTGTCCTTTCTTCCCATGCCAGTCCTCGTGATGTTGCTTGTAGCCTTTTTCACCTTTCTTTCCATGTTTGTGATGTTTCTTAGAATGATGTTTCTCTCCACCACCTTTCTTGTATTTCTTGCTGGACGCCGCAGTCTCCAAGTCTTCACTCAAGGGCAAGGCCACGTCCTTGATGAAAGATTGGGCAACAGCCAGCTCATTTTCTTCTTCGCCTGTGACATTTGCCTGCTTTCCCGCGCACACTGTTAAACACAAACATGTCACTGCGATATACAGCACCGCTCTCAACATGACCGTTGCCGTCGTACTGATAGCATGTTATGCTAGAATCAAGACCATTTCAACACCCTATTGCTATTTATACGCCCCCCTACTCTTCACTCCTGGGGATATTAGAGGGCGGGATATTGACTCTTACGCAAAGACAGTGACACTATTGTGGCATTCAATTCAATGGATGCATGCACTCAGCAGCAACCCACTATGACACATTGCAGCAACAATTCAAGGACAGCTGAAATTTTGTTTACATATCATTTGCTATCTTGCCGGTAAATGATAATCAGTCAATCAATTAACCACAATTAAACGCAAATCTGTGATCATTAGTTTTGTTTTCCTTTCTATACAATGCTCTGTTTCCTTCCACTTGAGTGATATTGCAGATATTATACCTGCATACATATTTTATGTTATACAATATAATATTAAACAATATCTGAGATAATTCTTACTCATATTACCTACCTCCTTGTTGGCCAGAAAATAATTTTATTCTATTAATGAGAAGTAATGCCATTAAAATAATGTAACGCCGATAATCTAAAGTTTAGAAAATTTGGATTTATAACACATTTTAAAAAATCAAAAATATTTTAATAAAGTAAACCAACCAATAGAAAATAGAAGTTCACCTTTTCAATTGAACATGTGAGTTCAGAACTTCTGTGAAGAGGTAACTCAGGAACCAGGATGAAAAATAAAACGACAAATCTATCAGGATTAATAATTCAGACTGGGAAATGTTGTTGTTGTTGCTGGGAAATAATTCAGTTGTTGTTGTAGCGCTGTCCCATCAGCTTGTTGGGCTGGTTCCGACATTTCAGACAAAGCCTTGCCAACTTAGTTATCTATTACAACTTATTGTTTTGTTTTAACTGGTTGACTGATCAGTCATGTCAAACATCCGAAGAAAACACTTTTCCAGCTCTTCACACCTGCTTCCGTTTGATTAAAATAGTTTCGTCTTTCTTTCTCATCACTTTCTGATTTCCAGGAGTCAAGGGTATCAGCACGATGACCTCTGTTGCTCGAGTAACTTCTTCATCCTATCATATCTCCTATCTCCTGCTGATGACTTCTTCACCGTATTCCATCTCCTGCTATGATACGGTGACTTTATCATTATGTCCTTCTAATGGTTATCTTGATCGGATGAACAGATCACTTTACTAATGATAGGCACTAGACAATCAATGAATCTTTACATTTCCAATTCCGATTCCGCAAATTTCTTTGAGATTAATTTAGATACTGTCTCGCTAGGGGACATTATGTACCAGTATATGCGATACCAGGCCTAGTACCCTTAACAAGGTTGATTTCAGGAAGGGCATCCAGAAGTGAAATGCGAAAGTAGGAGTGCCAGAACCAAATAATCTGAACCATGACGAAGGGGTTGAACAATGCCGACCCCAAGTAAGTTTAGGTTGGGAAAAGGCAAAGTGAAAGAAGAAGAATATTGACTGATATAATGCTCATTTACAGCAACTTAAAATTTGGAGCTTGGACGATTTCCAACACAAGGACTTTTCCTAGATTAGTTCTAAAAATTAAATCCTGATTTTTTTTCAAATCTTTAAGATCAGTATAAACAGAAAGACTCTCGACTATCAGGGTTCTCAGTTGGGCGGAACAGCTGGATAGGGAGAATCCTGCTTCATAGGGGAAGCTCGGATTTTAAAACATAATAATTTTGACTTTTAGGACGGAATTATAAAATTGGATTAAATTTAAGAGAGGCAAGATTAAATTTAAGATGAACTCAAACAAGAGTTTTGACCAATCACAACAGGCTACAGCCCGACATGAGGAGGCTAATTTAACCCTTTTCTATCATTTCTCCCTAAAAGTAGGTACGTTTTACAGACATCCTGCCTGCCTAACTTATCAAAATGATAGATTTTTTTTAAAGAAGAGTGTTTCACAGCCTTTGTCATTTTGTAGCCATGAAACAGGAGCTACTACAGACGCTTGTGGGCTGTGTTGTAGCCTGCCCATCCTGTAGTATGCCTCCCCTCTGATACTTTGGATATTTCCCAATTAGGTGCTGGGTCAACACGAGCGCATCGGAAGGTATCCCTTACAAACAACTGTAATCAAATTAAGAATACAAATTTTTGTCGGCAACTCGGCACGGGGGATCGAACCCGGGAACTTCCGCATGGCAAGCGAGGCTTATTGCATAGTGACACAATACTTCCCAATTAGGTGCTGGGTCAACACGAGCGCTCCGGAAGGTATACCTTACAAACAACTGTAACCAAATTAAAAATACAAATTTTTGTCGGCACGGGGGATCGAACCCGGGACCTTCCGCATGGCAAGCGAGTGCTTATTGCATCAATCATTGTGGAGTTAATCAACCTGTCTATTGGAGGCAATCAATCGAAAACTCTTATACGGATTGTGGTTTAACAGATGAATAAGTTTATTTTGGAATATTTTTTGCATCTTTTTTCGTTTTCAAATTCACAAATTAATTAGATTTTTTACAACCCGACTTATCTGTCCCGGTAGCTCAGTGGTAAAGGCGGCACTCTGTGAATCCACAGGTTCCAGAGGTCGTGGGTTCGAAACCCAGCCGGGACATGACAAGTTATCCTCCCATTTGGGATTTTTACCACATAATAATGTCTTGGGCTTACTGCTGGAATAATGGGACTTTAATAGTCCTTATCGGGCAGTATAAATAAGGCGATATTATTATTATTTGGAACCTTTGGTCACATACTCTTTGCTGGGTAGCTGTCGAATCTGGATAAATCTTCTTCCATTCGTTGTGGAACTTCTCTCGATAACGTAGAGTGTCTGTCTCGCATTTTGTCGCTCGAAAATATGACCGGATAATATCAACGTTCTCCTCATACGACCAACGTTTTCGGGAAAGGACAGCAGGAACCGTGGGCTGCCGCCTTGATCCCATTGATAAGAAAACGAGGTATTAAATCACATTGATAATTTGAATTGAAAATTTTCAAAATTTTCGAGAAAATTACGCGGAGCAAAGTTTCGCGAGACGGTGTCCAGTCAGTTAGCTGGCTAACTGTTATTATTATTATTATCTATAACTCTATAATATCCGACTTTTCTATAACACAGTGAAAATCCAAAAGCATCATAATTTTTGGTAATCTTTATTAGTTTTTTTAGCGTCCCCCACAGTTACACCCAGGGTATCCAAATTAACTTCTTTTTTTTAAGTGGGGTTTAAACTGCTAGTAAATTTAAATAATTAAGTGACACTTAAAATTAATATTTCTGTGAACCTATCTCTTTTTTTCAGGGATCATGTTGGATTGAATCATTACATACTACATACTTATTACTTACAAAAGTTGAATCCACTCACTCACTGATTGATTGACGGCCTGATTACTTTATCTCTGTAATGGCAATACTTAGAAAGCTAAAATTTTGCATAAAAATTCAGACATTCTGAAGGGACACAACATCCCTAGACAGAAAACCCTCGAGTCGACGAAATCTTTTGAACGAGCGAGTGACTTTATGAGACATAAGCTTTCCTGTTCAGTCTTACAATCACATCATTTTTCAAAAGCTAAAACCACAAGATAAAACTAAGCAAAAAAGTTTTCACATAAACCCTTTTGCTCTGGGACTCCTTTGTCCTTAGCTGTCAGTTTAAATAAAGTACTATTTATACTAGTTTGAATATGTAATGTTCCTCTGGGACCTCTCAAGTTCCCAATACCCCAGTGACTCCGGTCCTCAATAAGTTTACTATTTAGAACTTCAGGTGGAGAGGACAGAGGAAGCACTATCTCTCTGCTCTAGAGATCAATGTCTGAAGTTGAATTCATTTGTTCGAATAGCTATAACTTGTGACTAAAGTAATTCAGTGGTCTTGGGTTCTATTTTAAAGTTTTCGCAGGTGACTTTCTCCCATTTAGAGTTGCAGCAAAATAGGTATACCTATATCTTATTGGAACAAAAAAGAAATTACTATACAAATATCTAAGTATGTATATCGACTTGAAGAGTCCCATTTGACCTAGTAGTTTATCCATTTACACGAAAATATATCTGTTGTTCCGTATGTACAAGTATACGTATACGAGTAGGTGGTATACCTATTAATTTTATTGTTTAGCTTTCTGACTAACTTGATTTTAAATTGAATTTAACAGTGGAATTTTGCAGCTACATCAGCTTTTAACTTTTTTATAATGGATAAATATAACAAATTTTCTATCTAATTCATTCTAGCACGAGGACAATTAAGAAGGGAAGAAAAAAGCGTCAGATTTCCCAGAAGCTGCATCTCTTGCTGCAAAAGAAAGCAGACATTGGTTCTCATCGTGCCCCCAGCCTGCTCTCTCTCGCTTGCATTTAAATGTGATTTTCTTTATTATTCTTTAAGTTTGCTTTGGAGTGTTTTCTAAAGAAATAATAATAAACTTGTGAGTTTACTTTGTTTCTCGCTCGCGCTCTCTCCGGTTAATTATGTACCTCGCGCTAGCAGGAGTTTCGACTGTTCCTGCTAGTCCGGAGTCTCGCGTTTCGTAATTTTCTCCTCGGATTAACTAAAGTGCAGAATTTTCAGACGTTTACCTCTGAGTCCTGGCATAAAGACAAGATTAGTGTTTGTCTCCTACATCCCTGGTGTCGGATGAAGAAGTCCCAGTGACCGAGTGGGTTACTATTCTTGTCTTGATCACAAATGATAAGGAATCAGACTGCTAAACTGCTTCGGGTTTTTTAACTTCGGGAATGTTGAGAGATCCACCCTGATCTGACTATCTTCTGCATCTTTTCTACCATTTGAAAATGAAAGAAATAACCATTGAAAATTCCTCCCCAATCCAGGTTGATTAAAAACCCATCGTAACATATTACTTCTTTCGTAAACTACTCTAAAGCTATTTTTTACTATGTTTAACTGATTTAAACACCGAATTAATGGAACATTTTACTACGGAATTGTAGTAGTAGTAGTACGAATTTCTTTGTGGTGAAGCACAAGGCCTCTTCACAATTTTTGTGGATAGCGCAGCATTACTAAGAGCCTCCTTTACATTTCGAATTATTCTATTACATTAATTTCTTTTTACTCTGGTAATGCCGCCACTGGTCGTTACTCATACAAGTAACTACTCATTTTTCCTCACGAGGTATGAGTGGACCCCGAACATCCAAGTACAGAGCAGAAAAATTCCTGCCCCGCTGGGGATCGAACCCAGGATACTACGGAATTGTTCCGATATTAAGTTATTACATAGAACACTCCGTTAGGTTAATTTTGTTCGAGATGAGCTATTCGTTCACTCGTATTGATCATCTTTGATTTATGTAGGGCTAGTTTAGGCAATAGTGAGTACGGACATTGTATGAAAGTTTATCTGCAAATAAATGTACTGCTTCATTCAAAATTACGAGTGTAGAGTATTTTTGGAAATAGTAATACCTTTTGGACATACTTTAACCAATCTTTAGTTTTAAATTTTCAGCGTTAGAGAGTTTAGAGACCCTTAAAGAAGTGCCAGCTAGCTCAGCAGCTTATGCATCTTTTGTTTGTATCCTCTGTTTATTGTCCTTCAGCCAAAAAAATTTCAAAGTATGAAGTACTCTATCTACTATCTATAAACATAGATAAATAAAAACAACGAAAAATATAGTATAATATAAATATGATACATTATGTATTTTAAGTAATTACAAGAATTGACTGTACAAAAGACTAATACAATAGGTAGGAAAATCATTCTTACATACATTTTTAAGAAATTCCGAAGATAAAGTAAGTTTGCACAGAATCTAAAAAAATACTTTTCCTTTCTATCGTCAAACTGGCTAAACATAATTAAAGAGTAAGTAGATAAGTAACAAGACTAACGAGGAAAGTGAAAATCAATCACTGTTATAGATAGGTATTAGTAGGTTCTTCATGCTATGAAGTAGGAAGGTATTGTAGGTATCTACATTGCCATCAAGAAGATAGCTCCACAGTCCATTAGGTAAGTATTGAGTAGATTATGTGCAGAACAGTATTTTATGATTATCTTTATCTCCAACACAGAAATTGCAAGAAACAATAAGTTATACAAGCGTACTGCTTCGTCTCTATATAAATCCAGGCTTGATGCTGATAAGGAGTAAGTGCTAGCGAATGTACGCCTAGCCGTGCTTGCCATGTTTATGCTTCTTGCTGTATCCCCACTTTTTACCTTCTTTATGACCACCTTTCTTACCATAATCCGAGTGGTTCTCATGATACTTCTTATGCCCTTTCTTTCCTTTGTGTCCCTTGTGCTCCTGGTCGTAGTGACCTCCTTCCTTGTGACCTTTCTTTCCATATTTATCCTTGTGATACGCAGACTTATGGTGTCCTCCTTTCTTATGTTTCCCTTCTTTCTTAGCGTGATGTTTGTGATGATGTCCATGCTTGTCATGGTGTCCCTTCTTATGGTAATCGTCGTAGAATTTGTGCTCTTTCTTGTACTCGTCCTTGTGGAACTTGTGATGGTACCCCTTGGTCTTGTGTCCCTTCTTGTGGCCTTTCTTCTCCCCATACTTAGCACCCTTGTGACCCTTCTCTTTCTTGTGATGTTCGCCATATTTCTCTGCCTCGTCGTGGTGCTTCTTCTTGTGTCCCGAATGTTTCTTGTAATGTTTCTTGTGTTCGTCTTTGCCGTGTTTCTCATGTTCGCCTTTTTTATGATGGTGTTTGGTCTTGTATCCCTTGTCACCTTTGTGGCCGCCTTTCTTATGGTGTTCCTTCTTGTACTTGTGGCCTCCTCCTTTGGACCACTTGTGGGATTTGTGGCCTGCGGCAACTTCCTGATCCTCGCTGCCTGCAATCATCAGATCTGCCACTTCCTGGTTCTCTCTTCCTTCTCTTAGAAGATCCGCGACTTCTGTGGATCCCCCGGCGGGGCGGAGGAGACTCATCACTTCTGTCGATTGTTCAGACCTCTTTATGCGAATTATTGTTTTATTACCAGTAGTATCTGTGTCTGTCCCATCCATTTTATTCCTCTGGAGCTTTCTGATTTTCAATTCTTCCTCCATTTGATAAACAGGATCCAAAATTTCTACAAATTCTTCAATTTCATTTTCGTTACCTGTACTTTCTCGTTCAAACCCAACTGGGGCTCTTTCTCCTTTCAACATTTCATCTACTTCTGCTGATGTGTCTATCTCAGTACCCTTGGGACGGGATCCTTTCTCCTCTCTATCATTATTTGGCACATGGTTCGTTGGTTCTTCTCGCACACTCACGGTATCACTTCTGAGCTCCTCCACACTCCCAGGGCTAGAAAGCTCCTGTCTAGGGCTTTCATTGCTATTGATTTGATCAGTCTCATTTTTGAACGGAAAATTATTGGAACTCGTACTTGTTGAAAATCCGGCCTGCAGGCCTGGCCGCGGATAGGCCGAGCATAGCAGGAGCACCACGCACAAACGTACACCACTCGCCATACCTCACGACTGACTAGTCTTCCATTATTTCCCTTGATTACTAATGAGATGGAGTTTTTGCTTCATCGTCGCTGGTTGTTACGCTTTTCTACACCTCATTAGTTCTCATGCTAATCCCCTCTCACTAACCACTATAAGCAATTGACAATTGAAGAGGAACCTCCTTGTTGCATATTTGTGACAACATAGATTAACAAAATAAATGACAGTATTAATATATTGTAAACAATAAGAATATTTGCGAATATTATTTCAAACAAGTTACAATAAAACAAAGATATAAGTCGTATTTTTCTTTCTAACCAAAAAAAATTTCCTGGTTAGGTTTCTTCCAAATATTTCCATTTTATTCCAAGGTCATTCGTAAAAGAAAAATGCGTTTGGTTACTTTTAAAGATAAACAATGGACTTAACCTATAAAAGAACTGGAAGCAAGAATTTTCTATTTCCACTTTGGTTAACTTTGGAAGTGGAAATTTTTCCTCTTCCAAAAGAAAAATGACTTGCTTCCAGTTTGGTTCATTTTATTCCCGTTTGGTTATCTTTGGTTAGAAAGAAAAATACGGCAATAGATTAGCAGATAAAATATATAATTTATCTTGCTCTCGCAAATGAACTTACTATATGAAACTGATAAAATGCTCAAACTTATGGATCATAAAGTCTGTGTTGACTTTCTATTTAACATAATGCAAGTAGAATAATACATAATTATGATATATGTACGTATACAATGCATGATTAATGGCAAAGATGGCAAATGAGGTTTTTCTTGTATATTATGTGTTGAAACATTCATAAATAATAAATGTATATTTAGTTGTATACTACGTGATACCTGTTCAGAACAGAAGATGCAATTATGTAGTCAGGTTTTATGGAGTATTCCTACTCTTCCTATTAGTATTCAGGATGTGTTTCCCGAATGAGCCCTCCCAAGAGGTAACTTGAATTAGGGAGGTGATATTAGGAACTCAAAATTATTATTGTATTGACGATATATGTATTGTGATGGAAAAACCAGGTTGGCGAAAGTAGAAATGCATTGCACTAAATAGAGGGTACCTAGGATTTAAAAAAAAAAACTACAATTTTGCTGTTATCCTCAAAACCACCGCACCGGTGAAAATGCTTATAAACTATTGGAATATTTCTTCTGGGAAATGGTCCAATTTATCATTTGTAGGCCGTTTTCCATATGTTTCGAGACCTCCCTGTATATTTTCAAGGGAAACAAGTAGGTACCTCTTGGTTAAAATTTAAAGAAAAAAGACTCTGAAAGAAAAAGCACTGCATTCCTCTTTTTACCTGTCTTTAACTCTCCCCTACACACAAATATGTATAGTCAAGCTATGACATCATACATCCCTTCGTGTTATTTTTCACATTATCTCTCTCTTTTTCTCTTTCTCTCCCTTATTCTCGCTCTCTTTTTCTCCTCACTCTCTTTCTCTCTCTCTCTTTTTTGTTTGTCCCCAATTATGGTACAATGATTAATTGAATATTAATAAGTTATTATTAATTTAGGTTGATATGAAATGTGCATGGGAAAATTGAATTACGATGAAGGTACCTTCCTCATTTAAATGTAGAAATGTGGGCTACCTATAGTTATATGTAATAGGGTACCTGTGGAATAATTCTATACCATGGCATGTGTTTATTCGAGGAAAAGGTGGAACTACTGTGAAAACTGAAAAGCATTAGAAGGGATTTTTATACTAATATCATTTTACTACCTATATTATGTAGGTATGAAGATATACATATGTAGGTACTAAGAGCTAAGAGCACACGGTCAGCTAATTCGTTACCATGCGGAAGGTCACGGGTTCAAAACCCACCCGTTCGGATGTCCGGTTTTTCAAGTTGACCCATCTCTAGCCCATCAGAGGTGAGGCACACTCACAGGGATGCCATCCATGATGGGAATCTGAAAACCGAGTGACGATAAAGCTTTCTACTAGCCGGGTAGAGATGATCATGCTGGGTACCAACTTACAGCGGGCAGGGAGTTCCCACCAATCACAGGACTCGATAGAACGGTTGGAAATTTCTTGCCAAGTTTGATCTAGAAGCTATCATCAGTGAGTATCGCAACCCGGTCATAAGTTTGGCTCTGTTTCCATGAACATTTAACCAATTCATCAAAATTTAAAACAAAATATCATTTGAACATATTTTTAGTCAGGTATTTTCTCTCTTCGGTTTTCAGAAATTAATACCCTAGACTCCATAATTTTACGCGAAAATGATGTGGCTTCAGGAGTTTTTCAAAAGTTATCCCGCATGAAATGTCCACAAGCAGTGCTATCTGGTTTTATTAGGCAGTGGCGTAGAATCAAGTCGTCAGGATTAAAAGTTGACCCCATAAAATTAGCTCGTTCGTGAAAGTGGATTTGTAACCTGGATGGAGGTAAGTAGACTAAGTGCTTCTAGCCTACCAAAGAATGCAAATATTAGCAAAGTTTTTTTGATGACATATTGCAATTGCAAAATTTTCAAATCCATCCATGGTATTCGTGGAAATTAAAATTCTGCTGGAAATTAACAAATTTGAGTAACTGGGTTGTTTGCCCAGCGAATGGTGGGTAGTATGATGTTAAACCCAAATACAGTATGTTTCAGAAAAGGTGGCCACCCCCTCGTAACTTTTGAACGCGACGGAATTTTTCAATTCTGTAAAGTCCTAGGTATAGGAAGTGCCCTATGGCCCATCCTGTGGTCATATTTATTTTTGGCCCCGGTCGGCCCTTCCGGCTTTTAGGCCATATTTTTTCATTTTTCTCGCGAATTTTAAATGGAATGCTATATTTTTTATTCCTGTTAATTAAAGTCTATGTTAGGCTGAGTATAATGAGCTTTTCAAAATTTCAAAAACCTTAT
This sequence comes from Bactericera cockerelli, assembly GCA_024516035.1. Classification (NCBI taxonomy): domain Eukaryota; kingdom Metazoa; phylum Arthropoda; class Insecta; order Hemiptera; family Triozidae; genus Bactericera; species Bactericera cockerelli. The sequence continues at coordinate 13,789,189 of CM044960.1, forward strand.
CAGGGGCAGAGCTAGTAGGGTGCAAGTTTCAAAACTGTTACACCCTGTATTTCAGCGTTAGTTAGATTTTTTAGTACTTTTGTTATGTTCATAGGTTCAAAATATTGTTTTACACCATATGAAATCAAAAAAATATTCTTGTTTACTTTTAATCAGGGTCATAGTGAGGTTTTTGTAAAAGTACTTTTTTTCTCACGTCAATTTTTCCGTAAATTAATGGTGTTCTCGAAATTGGCATTTTTAGAGGTGAAAGTCTGCAGTGACATATGTTTTTTATGCTTTAAATCGAAAGAAAACTTAACGGAGAAGCGATTAAGATCATAAAAAAAGCCATTTAACCTGCTAATTTTTTCACGACAGTGTCCGGTAAAGTGGGTGAATTTCGTATTGAATTTTTTTGTTGTTGAGGAAACACAATTGGCATAGAAAATAAATAAAATCTAATATTGGAATAATACTTCAATAAACATAACTAAATGCGAAATTAAATGAAAATTATTTATTCTAAATCAGTGCCGGATATTTTTTTTTTTTTTTCTCTCTCTCTCTTTTTTTCACTTTTCAAAGTTCAAGTTGTATCAAAAATAATTATCGGATTATGCTACTTCTAAAGTCGGCCTAGGGGTCCCCTCTTGAGACAATTTTAGTTGGTAAGTTGGTAAAATCTGTAGAAAACACATTGTCAATAATTCTGGAGTCAGTCCGATGGCGCTTTGAATGCAACGATTCTTGTAGGATCACCGAAGGTAAGCAACGTCTAGCGAGGAGAAGACTTCGTGATGCTGGTATTCCGGCCTAACCCAGGCTGGGTGAGATAAATGTGTTTAGGAGGTTGGTGAGTTTCTTGCGAATGGAGGGTAACACCCCCGTTATGATATGACCATGCAGTTGAAACGCGATATTAAACCCAAATTACAACAACAAAAAAAATCATACTGGTGTTGCTAGTAATGAATACCAGGTCTCTAAATAAAAATCTAATTATCTCGAAATTTAAGAGAAAGAAATACCGGGTCAAGTATTAAACTCTTGAGGGTGAAAATTAAACCAATTCAATTATTTTAAAGAGGAGAAGAGAGAGAGAAAAAGAGAGAGAGAAAAAAAATTATCCGGCACTGATTTAGAAGAAATAATTTTCATTTAATTTCGCATTTAGTTATGTTTATTGAAGTATTATTCCCTTATTAGATATTATTTATTTTCTATGCCAATTGTGTTTCCTCAACAACAAAAAAATCCAATACGAAATTCACCCACTTTACCGGACACTGTCGTGAAAAAATTAGCAGGTTAAATGGCTTTTTTTATGATCTTAATCGCTTCTCCGTTAAGTTTTCTTTCGATTTAAAGCATAAAAAACATATGTCACTGCAGACTTTCACCTCTAAAAATGCCAATTTCGAGAACACCATTAATTTACGGAAAAATTGACGTGAGAAAAAAAGTACTTTTACAAAAACCTCACTATGACCCTGATTAAAAGTAAACAAGAATATTTTTTTGATTTCATATGGTGTAAAACAATATTTTGAACCTATGAACATAACAAAAGTACTAAAAAATCTAACTAACGCTGAAATACAGGGTGTAACAGTTTTGAAACTTGCACCCTACTAGCTCTGCCCCTGATAAGGTTTTTGAAATTTTGAAAAGCTCATTATACTCAGCCTAACATAGACTTTAATTAACAGGAATAAAAAATATAGCATTCCATTTAAAATTCGCGAGAAAAATGAAAAAATATGGCCTAAAAGCCGGAAGGGCCGACCGGGGCCAAAAATAAATATGACCACAGGATGGGCCATAGGGCACTTCCTATACCTAGGACTTTACAGAATTGAAAAATTCCGTCGCGTTCAAAAGTTACGAGGGGGTGGCCACCTTTTCTGAAACATACTGTATAGGAACGAATTGAACAGGAACGAGCACTAAATAACAGAAGAAATAAGAACAGAACAGCTTCTCAAATAACATACCTATTTACCTACTAAAGCATGAAAAAATGTCCTTCGTTGATGACTTCGTGATACTGGCATTCCGGCCCAACCCAGGTCGGGTGAGGTTAATGTGGGTAGCAAGTTTATGAGTTTCCTGCAAATAGAGGGTAACACCCTCGTGTGATATGACCATGCAGTTGATAGCGACGTTAAATCCAAATAAAAAAGAATACCAAATTGATAAAAACAGAAATTAATCTTTACCAGTTTTTTCGGCTAGATCCTTTGCCAGAGATAGGCACTTGGAATAATCTCGGAGAAACCTTCCTTCAACTTTAGATTTACAAATACCGTTGCTTATGACGATGACGACATATATATGAGGTTTTGACGTTATTTTACAAGTCATATTTTCCACGTAGCCCCTTGAAATCTTGTTCTAACTCCGCCGCTAAGTCCAGGACACAAAATATCACCGCTCTCTGCTTTTTGCATATATAATATAGATATCAATCTATATATGTATTGCATATAGGAAACTATATGAACATACCTTGTATACAGAATGGGGTAAACTATAAACATAGTATGTGTTCAGCTACACCGACTATTTTATTTCATGTAATATTCCGATCTCAGGGCACATAAATCATGCTGAAATAATGAAATGGGAATATCCCTTGCGCGATAATAATGAGATAGGGAAATTAGTATAATATAGGTAATACGTATAAAGGCAGTAGAATAACAATAATAAATTATTTTCATCTGTTTCTACAGTCATACAATCATTGGTAGGTATCGGCCAAGTATCCTTTTACATAATATAATTGTATATGTATTGTATATTTTCTATGATCTATAACTTTAAATATTTGAAGAGAAAACCACTTGGTCACCGGTTCAATTCCTGTCAAGATATTCTTTTCTGTATGGAGGGGGCTTGATTTTGGTCATCATCTGTTTTGAATTTAATTTTTTTCTCTGCATAATGATGCATATAGCCATAGTTATAGTAATATTAAATACATCTGCAAAAATAAAATTTCTTCTAAAGTACATGCCATAATGACATATTTATATGAACGTAGGTAAATTTCTCAAAAAATTGTACATACTTTTGAACCGAATCGTACATAGTACATTACACAAAATTGGTTTCTTTAAACTATAGATAAATGTATGTAAATATATTTTAAACTATAATTGTGTGGAATTGAATTGAAATCAATTTAAGATTCAATCAACCTGTTTTTCATGACATTACCTATTATTTTATTCAAACTGAAACCAGGTATGTAGAAATAAATTTGAATAATGGGGAAAAATATACAGGGTGGGATACCAATTTTATTCTCATTCCTATGAAATTTTTATTTGGTAAACATTAGAGAAAACAATATTGGACTTTTTTTCAGCTCTGTATTTAATTTTCATGCGACCAGTGGAATCATATATTATGGAAAAATAAGATATAGGATATTAAAGATACGGACGGGGAAAGGACTGTGATTGTTACAGATCTCTCTTTAAATAAAAGATACGGACAAGCCCTATGAGTCTGTGCTACCCACTAGAAATGTGATACTCGTCATTTATTAAGATTACACATATATTTCGTCTTCTGTGTTTTAGATAGCTCAGTCAGCACATGAGGTACCAAATTAGAAATCAAATTGTACTCTTTTTTATGGCGGGGTTTCGAACCGAAATTTCGCATGGAAGCTTAGTGCCCCATCATGAGCCGTGCTCACTTCTGACGTCTCAGAGAATTTTTTGTTGAAAATTATAAATTGCACTGTGAAAAAATATTAATGAGTGAGTGATTGAGTCCACTGGTTATAGCACTTCGGGTAGTATCATTAGGGTCGTCTATTGTGTTCGTTTTTGTAAAAAAAAAAAAAAAAATTGGTCTGATTTCAATTTTTTCCCCCTCTTGATTCACCCTGAATCTTGTACCGACGCTCTTCAAACGTTCAAACGCGACATTCTCCTCCTTCTCCTCCTCCTTCTTCTTCTCCACCCCATTTTACTAATTGGAGGTGAAACAGATAATAATAATAATAGCTTTCACTCAGCGCCACTCGACATGGTTCTAACAGTTAGATATCACATGAGCTCTTCGCCATGGCAATATGTCTGGAAGGGTTGAAATGGCTCTAATACAAAACAAATATAAATGCTCTTTGAAATGAATTCTATTAAAAAAGGGAGCACAATAATTAGGTAGCTGAATGAATAATTGTAGGTTTGCATTATTTATTTTGTATTATTACTTCCGAGAAATTTCTAATATATTTTTCATACCGATTTCAATTTTTTTCATATTTCTGGACGTTTCATAACCTCCTGAGCAACTTTGGTTTTGTGTCTGTTTGTCGGTCTGTTAAATACATTCCGTTAAAGACGTTCTGTAGACGGTCTGTTAAAGACGTTGTGTAGATGGTCCCATTTTAAATTGAACTGTTGATGTCGAACTTTCGAAATGTAATAATAATAATGCTTTTACTTTGTGTTATTATGTCACAATTTTAGTGAGTAGCGCAGAATCATAGGACTTTACCACTTTAATTTACAATATCTTTTATTTATTTTTGCCTATGATTCTGCCACTGGTCGCTGCTTCACATCAAAACAGCTACTCATTTTTCCTCACGAGGTATGAGTGGACCCCGAACATCCAAGTACAGAGCAGAAAAATTCATATATCGCTGGGGATCGAACCCAGGTCACCAATCACTCTAACACAGTGACTACTGAACTTTCGAAATGTCATATTAATATTAAGTGGCACATTGACTGTATTATGGCTGACATGGTTGACAGGAATTTTAGGTATAGGTGGCTTATCGGATATTACAACATTTTTATACTTTTCAACAATATTTTCAAACTGTTGGATAATAATATATCATCATGATTTACTCTTGTGATGATTTCTGTTAGGATGTCGTTGGTATGATTTTCAAACTGGCCTTTATTTTCTATAACAGGAGTGTAGTGTTGAAACTGGTTTTGAATCCGACCTTCCCCTGTTCAGGAAATTTTCAGTCTTGATTTTTTTTTTTTCAAACCTGCACGTTTAATCTCATGTCAATGTTGCCACAAGGAATTCGGTACACCTGGTATGTGTGATAATTTGACCGCCGCAATTTGTAGGTAAAATCGACATTCCTCTATTCTACCCGATACAAAAATTCCTTTGCTACATTGCTTCCCTCTCTCTCACCATTTGATTCCAAGAAACTCTATGGGCTGGAGTCTGCTTTGTTGTGTATCCCTTAACCCGACCAACATTCCAGCGCTATACATATGTGTAAGTAAAAGAGAAAATCCATATAATATGAGAGGCATATACAGAGTGGAAATTTGGACATGCCGTATAATATAATAAAAGTATAATATAATACATTTTGCGTGTGTGTGTGTGTGTCCAATACCCAATATGCCAGAGCCTTCATTTCCTCGGTGACTTTCCACTACATGTAGACCGATTCATAATACAACTTACGCATACATAATTTTTCACTTCTAGCAAGCGTGGGTGGAATAATAAAGTTGGAAATGCCATTCCGCTTTTGTGTGGAGGATTTCGACTGAGGAATAACATCAATATACCTAACGAGGTGGCTTATGACTTTCCCCACGTGAAATAATCCCAATATTTTTTGTAAAATCCAAAAAATTTAAGGGGAGGACTTTGGTAAAAAAAAAAAAAAATATTATGCTACGCATTTGCAGAAAAAGTTTAAGAATTTTAAAATACATATAATAGCAGACTTCAGAAGTGATGAAAAAAAGAATTTTTCAGAAGAAACGCTCTCCTAAAATATCACGTTTTTTCATGATCGGGATATCGAGCATCAAAAATTATTCATCCGATTGCGTTGAAATTTTCAGCGATTGTTCTTCTATTTTCTCTTCATACTGACTGATACTGATATCCATTTAGGTTTGTTCCGTGTCCTCGGATATTGTTTTTCATTACCTCTGTGAATAGTGTGTACATGGTAAAATGATTTAAGAGATTTCTTGGACTAAAGGACGCCCAAAAGGTTTATATTAATTGTATTTGGTGTAATCAATATAATCATTTATGTAATGTAAAATTATGGTTTGAGGCAATACAAAGTGTATTTGATGTACATTGTATTGGTGTATTGTGACTTGTGAAGCATTCTAGATGTTATCTCGGTCGAATTTAAAATCTTTTGGAATTTATATACAACCAACTGCCACTATTGTTGGATATTATACTATGCAGTAACAGTTGTGAATCATACAAAAATCAAATCCGGTTCAACATTGTAATAATATAATTGTTTATTTTTTGTTGAAAAAGTCAAATGTGTGCTTTTAAAGAAGGTATTAGGTCTATAAATCTTAAGAGCTAAAATACAATTTTTAAATAAATAGTTACATTTTTAGAAACCTAAGAAATTCAACTAACTTGATTTTAATAATAAATAATTTCCTATTGAAAAAACGAGATTATTTAAATAAAATTACTGTGTATGGCATTTATACAAATATTAAATAGGACCATTGAAGTCTTTGCGATGTATTTTCTTACGTCAAAGGCTTTAGTGATCCAATCCAAAGTATCTTTTCTGTCCTGGAGGGCTCAGTTGCTGTCTGACGATAATTATCTACTTGTAATTTGCATTATTGTCCCAGTATAATTTTCTGTCTTACATATTTCTTATACTTAGAGTTGGTATTATTCAACTGAATATTTACCACAGTAACGCTTTTTTTTATCTTATTTGTGCGTAAATGTAAGTTTGTAAGTAGAAAGCCTTAATTTGTTAGGTAGGTACCAGATCAACAAGCTAACTAATTTAGATTTGTATTACAACCTCAAGTTATTCAGTTCGAAACCCGTTCGAAAGGGGAGCAGTTCGAAAACCATTAAAAGACCTTCAAATCATTATAGTGTGTTCATTGTGTTCAAAGGTTATTATATAACCTCTTCCGCACAGGCCTGATGCAAGGAGTGACGTGTTCCTGGTAGCCCTTCCCGCGCGGACTTGATCTAATGCATAAGTTCTTAACCTATGGGCCGCGGACCATATAAGTGGGCCGTGAAGCCCTTCAAAGTGGGCCGCAAGATTTTCTGTGGTCCACAATTTTTTTAAGAGAATTTAAAATAAACTCGAAAAAGAAATATATCAATTTGTGGAACGAAATTTTTGAATCCTGTGAACATTCTTTTTACATCGTGATGTGAAGTTTTTTTTTGAATCGTGTGAAGTTGAAGAAAAAATATTTTCGCCGCACTTTTTTGAAAAGGTCCGCAGACAATTTGGTTTGGTATTAGTGGTCCGCAACTTAGAAATGGTTAAGAACCCCTGATCTAATGCGTGACGTGTTACTTGTAGTAGTCGTAGTCGGCACCGTCCCCCTCATCGTAGCCAGCGTACTCCGGGTCTGCCCCGTCGCCGCCCTCCGGCTCCCCGTCATACCCCCCCGCGTCGTACCCATCGTAGTCCGTCTGCTTCTTCGCCCGGGCGGCCTTGGCGAGCTGCCCATTCTCGCTGACGTCAGCGAGGGACAGGAACTTCTGGGGGCCCATGTCGCCCACTATCTCTATGTCCTGGGGGAACAGACTGGTCTGGGGCGTCATCCTGCTCTCGGCGCCAAACTCAAAGTCCTCGTCATCCTCATCTGGGAACAGATTGGAACGACATAACTGATTAGTGATAAGTCACTCTAGTGATGGTAATTTAGTCTGAAAACTCGTATGTGGAGGTATGTGTAATAATATGAACCCACTTGTCAAATAAATACATGAGCAACTCTATTATTCTTGATAAACTTCAACCTGATCAAAGTAATGAGAAAAAAAAATTCACAAATTTACACCACCTAAGAAACTACAATTTGTTCAGTAGGTATATCTTAAAGTTTTCAAACATTCTATATTTTTATTTTATTTAGTTTTTCATAACCATTTTTACAATACAATTTCCTTTTTTCTTCCTTTGTTGATATCAGTCTTTTAGTGGTCTACATCCCACACTAAGAGTCACAAATTTGTGACCCTTGTATCGTGGGAAGGAATATGAGGAGGACAAACATGATAATTATGCATAAGTATTGTACATAATAGTTTTACCTGAACTTTCCTTCCCGGTGGAATAGTAGGATCTCCGCGCAGGCCGCCCCTTCTTCTTCTCGTAGTGCCACTCCTTGTACGATGGGCTGCCCTTCTTGGCCTTTGCATCATCGGAGTCGTAGCTGTAGCTCTGATGGTAGGCGCCCCCCGTGCCATCCCCGTCGCCCATCTTGTAGCCTCCGTGGGAGGAGAACCCATAGGAGTCGCCATCGCGCTTGTGGTACTTGCCGAGATTCTTGTAGGCATCCGAGTCTGCGGGATGTAAACAGTGAGATAAACGTATCTACAATCTGACATTGATGAAGTTTTAGAAAAAAATTAAAAGGTGATTTTTTTGAAACAGCAGATACTGCAGAGGTAGACTGTAATAATATCGCCTTATTTATACTGCCCCATTAGGACTATTAAGTCCCATTATTCCAGCAGTAAGCCCAAGACGTATTATTATGTGGTAAAAATGCCAAATGGGAGGATAACTTGTCTTGTCCCGGCTGGGTTTCGAACCCGCGACCTCTGGAATCTCTGGATTCACAGAGTGCCGCCTTTACCACTGAGCTACCGGGACAGACTTAAACGTACCTACAATCAGATATAAACGTACCTACAATCTGACATTAATGAAGTTTTACAAAAAAATTAACAGGTGATTTTTTTGAACTGCTACTGCAGACACTTGTAAACTTAAAAATGGAACTTGGTAGTCCGATATTATTCCAGCAGTAAGCCCAAGCGTATTATTGTGTGGTAAAAATACCAAATGTGGGAGGATAACTTGTCATGTCCCGGTTGGGTTTTGAACCCGCAACCTCTGGATTCAAAGAGTGCGGTCTTTACCACTGAGCTATATAGGGATATAATAACTTAATAATGAATTGTATTAATATCCTCGTGTGTAATAATGTAAAGAATACCACGGAAGTTAAGTAATTCATTTTAAGAATACCTACTTATAATAATGTGTGAGCACTTGTTTGGTATCATAAATTGTGCTCATGAACCTTTTCGACAAGTTCTTGGTAATAAAAAAATTAAAAACGTGTATTTCAACAAGGAAAATAAAACAAGAACCTAATAATAACTAAGGTAATACCTAAAGATAATATCTCATAAGCGGATACTGTTTTTGTACTAGAAAAATAAAAGAAACTGATAATACGAGCATCCAATAGTATAGTAAACAAATACACGAATAGAAAAGCAAACTGATTTAAAAGTTAGTTATGAAAAGCAATAAAAGCGCTCGATGTGACGGAAAACTTTTCCAATTTTCGCCCAGCTTTCGATTGGAGAAGACAGGTAATAAAAATATTTAAAATAAACAAAACAATAAAATTAGAAAAGAAAAGAGTAATTTAATGAGAAGAAAAGGAAATAGATTACGGATATCATAGAAAAACAATTTCGTGAATTAGATCATTGGAGATGATAAAATGAAATGGAGCATTCACTTTGGATAGGACGAAAATGAAACTAATAAATAATGCTTCTTACTTACTACATATTTATGTGATCATGTCCAATAGGTACACTTTGTAGTAGTAGAAAAGCTACTTTATTGTTTCTCAAGAGTACCTATCTTTACAGTGATGACTGATAGCGTAATATTTTTTTGCTGCAATAAAGATTTCATCTAAAGACAAAGTGTTCTCAGTTCCCTATCGTCAAACGTGTCTGAATGGACACTGAAACAAGCTTTCCAAAGTAAGAATCGGAATCTATGAAGAAAAATTCAACAAAATTGAATTCTATTTTCACTCACCTTTCTTCCCGTACTTCTTGGAGAACCCATCCAGATCGTCATCTTCCATTCCAATTGTGAACTTCTTCCCAGAACCTGCTGGCTCCGAATCTACCACTGCCGACTTGTTTTCATTTCCAGTCCCAGCCTTCTCAACCTCAGCCGTGCCCTGGGCCTGGCGAGGATAGCACACCACGAGCAGGCAGAACAACGCGACACAAGTCGTCCGGAACACCTCCATCGTGAGTATAGTCGGGTTGCCTTGATTCCAGTATCCATTTATACGCTAGGTCAACCATGGCTCAGGGGGTGGGATGGAGGTCAGGCGTACTGAAGAAGTAGAGAGGGATGAGGGGTGGTGCGGGAGAAGGAACTGGGGTTTCCTTTACTTACCAAATGAGGATCGGGGAAGTAACCGAAGGCACTCTGTAGCACCTGCCATGTTGGTGAGTGGTGAGTAGCCTCCAAAGGTTGTCGATACTAGAGTGATGCTCACCTGTTTAAAAAAGAATAGACATAGGTACGTACACCAAAATTATAAAAACTGCTAAATGCCAAAAAAAAAAAAAAAATGGAATAAAACGAAGAAAATATTTAATTCCAAGTAAAGGTTGTGAAAATTCGCTCAAAAAGTATTAGAATTTTTAGTGGATTCCTAAAAATCTATTTAGAATGAATAATTCTAAATAGAATTATTCATTCTAAAAAGATTTAGAATGAATAATTGTTTGTCACTTCCTTTATTTGGGTTCTACATTTAAGGTGTTTTAATAGTTTATTGCACCTATAAGGTGAAGCTTGTTTCGTAATAAAGTTTACAGAAGCATATATATAGAAAAGTTTGTTGGGTTTCTAGTTTTCTACCCCCAGGAACCCACACAAAGTTACGGATGCGTCATTCCTCGTAATCTTCGTTAGAAAGTTTCATTCGTTTTTAGAAATATCTTACCATGAGAAACTATTCATTTTTTTTATTGTATTCTCAAAAAATGTGTTGGCGATGTTTGAGATTCCTAACCTTCCTGTAATTATTTTGAACTTTGGAAAAATCTGACACGTGCTGCATCTTACTGAATTCATTGTTAAGTGACACTTGCAATATTTTCTAAGCTTGGTGCAATTCTAGGATTCGCATTGGTCTGGCAGTTAAAATTTAAACCGGACACAGAACAGCATTATAAATAGAATTTCACCATTAGTATGGTTGGTAGACTCTACATAAAGACTAGATAACAATACTTCTGCTTCAACCTTAGACTTCAACTAACGTCTGAAGTGAATAAACTTCTAAGATCTTATACGAAAAGCTAAAGTTGTCTTCAAAGCAACCACAGCGAGCTTATTAGGGAGCCTGGCAGATAACTCTTTTTCTGCACGTGGTTAAAGCTAGAAACAAGAGATTATAGGATTCAAAAGCTAGGTCTCCGTAGGATAGAAAAACAATAGTGTGAAATTTGAAGGTCGATAATATTTTTTTAGCAATCTCAACTTGACTATCGCATTACACAATAAAAAATATACGATCGGTAACTTATTTATTTAATGTCAATGTTCCAGCGGTTGGCAGAGCATCTTTAGTCCTTGGTTCGATGAAGGAATGAAACTCAGATAATTTTGGTAGCATCTAATCAAGCATTTAAACATTTTTTCATGTGCTTTTATTACATGAGTTTGATTTTGTCGAGCTCTTAACTTTTATCCCACAAACACCTTAAGTGTACCTTTATAAATCTAATGGAAAATTAAAGAATGTCTGTGCAGTTCTCTGTCAACACTTTATTCTTGTCCCCAGAGAAAAAAATTGCATTACCCATATAATAGTTTCGCTATATATATTTTCCTGAAATAATATTGATCGATTTTTACCTAAACAGATTCTATTTTACAGTCAATAATTGCAGTATAGACTGAGCTGACTGAAGAGATCAAACATAGACATCATGTATATTGCGTTGATTGATGCTTAGTCAACCGGGTTGAAGCCCGCCCATGCATTGAAACTACAAACCAATTAATGATACCTCGGATGACGAAATCCAACGTGGAGTGTCTCTGTTCCGCCGTGAAAAGGAAGAAAATTCAAATGTCTTAATGGTAATGCTTATTTCCAGTTTTGTATAGGTAATATGTACACTTAAATATTATGTGTATTAATGAGTGAAGTCTGTATGATGCATGACTTCCAACAATGCCAACAGTCATGTTGATTGCTAATTCGGGTTCATTAGGTACCACATTAATTTTAGTCGACCCGTGTTGGAAGGTGTCAAGTGTCAGCAGTTTTAACGATAAGTAAGTAATTTCTGCAACCCATCATTAGTTAGCTGGACAGTGAGCGAGTACATCACAGCCTCGGTTAAGAAATTTAAAGAAAGGATATTGGAAATTCGGAACTATAACAACGAAACAGCTACTTTTGTAAATCCTCAACAGGCCGCATCAAGCTCAAGAAGCTCCATGCAAAGTTTTAAAAAATCTTCGACTTCTATGGGAAGCTAAAAAGTATCTTCAATCTTGGAAATTTGCATTGTGTATTTTAAAATTTTCATAATACAAACTGCTACGGATTGTATTTTATTATTTAAATTCCTATCAGTTTGTTTACATTTATACATATTTTTACTTTCCATACTATGTACAAAATCATTAAATCACTGTAAGCAATCCATCAGTCACGGAAGAAAGCATGTTGTGAGAGAGCTTTCGTTGCCGTCCTACTCTATTCAGAACAACACTCATCCAGAAGTAGGCATTTGCGGCGTGTGCCAAATCTCGTACCTGTTCCACCCTAGTCAGGGATGCCGTTTCTCCATTCAAAAGCCACCTTTTCCCCGGTAGCGGAGGCTGGTTCTGCGTTCGTACACCTCTGTGACGGTAAATAATTTCTCTTGTGAGCCCTCTCCTCGAATCTCTCCTTACCTTTTCATCACGATTTATGTAGCCATTTTATTTTTGTGCTGAAATTTTTCATTCCAGTATTCCCATGGGGTTCGAGGCCTGGCAATGTCAGTGAAAACAAACAGAGCGCTCTATATTAAACCGGCATTCATACCATTCCGTGGAGAGTGAGCATGAATAATTGTTTTGTTCAGTGCTGCTTTGTCGACTGTCAGCGTGAATAATAGTTGAAAAGGGTGGGGCGAGGTGTTCAGAGAAGCAGTAAAAAGGGATATGGAAAGGTCTGTACAAACAGTCAAAGACTTTTGACTAAGAAATCAGATTTAAAAATTCTTATAAAAAATTAACGGATCAGTTCGTACTCTTGGTTTGAAACCACCATAAAAACCCCACTCTTGTTTCCTGTGTCTTGATATTACTAGTGTCAACTTGAGATTCTATAGTTCTCAATATTGTTACAAACTAGGTACATGAAAATTCTTGTTCGTTCAACAGCATCCTATGATACATATGTATATAATATTATTATTTCGTTTCTTAATAAATATTTTTTTTTTAACAACTAAGTCAACCTGTCCTCTGTGTATGTATTTTTTACTCTCTGGAGGCTCTGACTGCGTCAAATGTTGAACCATATATTTTGTACGTTTCAAGATAAATGGTTGTGCTTAGAAAGCTATCTATTTCGACACAAGGATAACAAATGGTGAGTGCAATGCGTCCTCTTGCCTCTTTCGTTTCTTCTTCTCTGTTTCTATATCCTCCCCTTTCTCCTCCTCTTCCTCCTTCTCTTCCAACTCCAACTCCCGCTCTCAATCCCCCTCCACTTCTTACTCCTGCCCTCCAGCTGTAGGTATTTTTTGTCTTCCTCCTCATTCCTCATGTCCTTCTCACTGTACTCATTTTCCCCTTTCTCTTTTCCTCTACGATAGTGTTTTACCGTATTCTCTCTGCCGTCCAACATGCATTTACTGGCATAAAGAGGATATGAAAATAGTAAGTAAAGTTATATTTGTGTTAATCACTTTCGTGATGTCAAAACTTCTCAAAATCGCTTTACTAAACCTCTAGTGAACTTGGGACTCAAACTACCGACCTCCAGGTTATAAGTCCGCCGCCCTATCGATCAAGCTACTGAGGTCGTTACGAAAAAATAGTATAAATTTAATGTTAGATTTTCGTTCGAATATTAAACGTTTCGTTGTTATAAATGTGGAATCATGTTACAAATCAAATGAATAGTACAGGACCTATGAGAAATAATGAAAACCCAGTTTCCATTTTTTAGACACACTACCAGGCAAGCCGCTGCCGCGACGGCTTCACTTTTCTCGTCAGAAATGTTCTACTTACTACAACTTCCTTGGATATGGCTGTGTTCACATACATTGATATTTTCCTGTAAAAGTAAAAAATGCTAACTTCTCATCAAACTTTGTTTACTCTTTGAATAGCACGACTTCCTCAAAACCTCCCGGACATTGTGAACCTCTCAAATCTACTCATCTAAGAATAACCTTAACACATGATCTAAAAATTCCAATAACTCAAGTGTTGGAAAAAATATAAACAAATTTTTGAAGAAACAAGAAAAATTCATTAACCAAATTTGAAAATGTCAAACTAAGTTGACAGGAGCAGATTGTAAAAGGATCAAAAAAAAAAAAGAAATTTTAAATTTTGAAATTATTCAATTTTGATAATTTTCTAATTATTACCTATTAAATACTGTAAGTTATAATTGTTTAACTTAAAATTGATCCTGTCTTTAAAAATCAAGGATATCTTTGTATTTAAATAATCAAGTATCTTTATTAACAACAAAACAAAAGCACTGTCAAGGAGCAATCAAGTCAGGACTCAGTGGATGTAAATTGTAAGTACCTCTGATACATTTCAGCCCTTATCAAAACTGCCATGCTCTTATTATTATAATCATGATAAGACAAATACATTCTGTCTTTTCCCCAGTTTGAAAAGTATGTTAGGTAAACTATGTTTACCTGCTTTATTCCAGTACCATTTTTTGACCGATTATAAAACTTTCACGGGATGATAAGAAAATGATTTAGAAAATTTGAATATTTATTATTTAAATTATTCAAACAATGAAAAGAGATGCCCTGTTTTGTTAAGCTGCTTAGAATTCAGAAGCTTGATTCACTGCTAGAAATGGAAATAAAAACATAGAATCCATTCTGTTGGTAGGTACAGTAAACAAAATCAACCTCAGTAGCTTGATAGATAAGGTGGCGGACCTGTAACCTGAAGGTTGGTGGTTCAAGTTCTTTTTTGGCAAAAGATTTAGTAAAGTGAGTTCGAGTAGTTGTGATATACTTACCATGAAAGGGATTGTAAACAAAGCTCTAGTGTGGCGAATGACCTTTTGATGCACAATGCTTGATTTAATCAAAATGTGGCTGCAGATTGTAATGTGAATGGTAAGGTCAGTATTTGATTTTTCAAATAGCAAGTCAGATGTCACAAAACAAGATTATCATTATACACTAAAGGATTCTTGGTCTTATTAATTTATTTTTTTAACTAATGCAACCCCTTGTTTTTTAATTTTTTAAATGTCATCCTTTAAAAAAATAAGGGAGATTTTCATTCCACATGAAACACCTCAGAAATTAAGGCTAATAATTTTATTTAAAGGTTAACAACACCATATTTGAGAGTTTCAATGACACATTGAATACACCAGATCTTGGTCTGTCACTGAAGTTAAGCACACTTTACTGAAGTTAGGATTGGGATGGGTGACCACTCAAATTGAAACTCTCGTGATGCTTGCTATTCCTGGTGAAACCCAGGCTTAGTAATCCATATTTTTCAGTTCAAAGTGCAGTTAGCTATCAGAGAAGGTGGGTTTTAAGTGGGCGGAAATCGCACACCCCAGGTCAGGATAGACCTGGGTGTCTTTAAAAGATTTTTTCTGGCTTTCTATAAAAAAAAGCTCTGGTTGGTAAGTTTCCAGCAAATGAAGTGTAAAACTAAGACCTTCATCTTGATTGACCTTTGAAAAAAAGGTAAAAAAACCATATCCTAAGTAGTTGTGTGGTTAAGAGGGTATGGGTTGGGCCATGTGTGTAGTCTTGTGGCATTTTTATTGCCTCGTTGGCCCTGAGTGGCATTTTTATTCCAATGAAAAACTAACCAAGAGCTCCATGGATGAAGTAGAGAACTAGTTCAAGAGTATTAGATAATTTTAACCCATGTATAATTCATACCAAATGTACAAGTATTATGATAAGTAATCCCTATGTTATGAAGTTCTTTCAACAAAAATTGCCATATTAAAGCAAATTGCGGAAACAGAAAGGTAGAAGCTACAGCCTTAAAATTTCATACATTTAAAGTTGAATTTATGTTGATTTAATTGATTGACGGCCAAAATTCATATGTGGCCCTGAAAAAAATTAAAAATTCGGGGAAAATGGCGATTTTCGAGAAAAAAAAATCATTTTTTTTTTGTTGCAAAATTTCAATTTTTTCATGACCTTTGCAGGAACAGAAGACCTTTTAGTAAGTAAATGAAATTTAAGAGGTTATAAGATTGTAATTTTTGAATTATTATGCAATTATGCCCATATTGCCCATATTGATACATTAACTGGTGATTTTAGCGATTTTTTTCAAAATTGGTCATTTTGGCGGAAAAGCGCCGCTTTTAGGCGCAATGCGGGAACAGAGACAAAAAAATTGACTGCTCGATATCAAAATCCAAAATTTGTCAAAAACGGCCCACCCTACTATCCATGTATCATATTAGATCAATGAATCCAATAAATCTAGATATTTGTTGATTAAAGTTTCTATTTAAAAAAATCGCAGTATTTTTAATTATTTTAATGTTTGTTTATAACCAATGTTTTATGATGGGTTCATCCTATGTAGGTACCTAATGAATTAAAGATATAAAATTAAATAGACTTGAGTCTTGACATAAACCCAATAATAAGACAAGTTGTTACATTGCATTTTTCAACTTTAAATATTAAAATGAATTAGTTGTTAATGTAGATAAATGTTTCTTTTTCTTGTTGTGTATTGTACTTTTGCAAACATAAAAATGTAATGTACAATCTTGAAAAAAGAAAAAAGTTTCTTTTAACAGAATGGAGCAAACAGTCATGAATAATTAAAATACATTAGAGTGCATCTAAAAAACGACACGAAAATCCTCTCAGTCACTAAGTCAAATGTTTGTGAAAGACTTTGGATGCATTTGAGGACATCACTTCTCTGAAATGTTCTAATTACACCCCTACTGTGAGGAGTGCTAGGGTGCAATGTCAGGGAACAATATTATTATTAAGGTTTCCTTTCTCTTTTGAGCAGTGTATCCCCCAAAAACACCACTTCGTGGTTAAAAAAAGAAGAACGCCTCACTAAATAGAATGATTATAATAAGCTAAAAATAAATGATATCAAATTGAGAACACCTTTACCCCCTCTCTTTCTATTTCCCTGCACTCCTCTCTGAATTTATTCCTCTTATGTTTATCTTTATTTATCCTTTCTAGGAGTCATCTCAAATTTGATTTCTCTTTAAATTTACTTGTTGAACGCCAATAAAAAATGGCGGTCGCGATGAAAAATCATACTGCGACCGCCATTTTTTATTGCCGTTCAACAAGTAAATTTAAAGAGAAATCAAATTTGAGATGACTCCTAGAAAGGATAAATAAAGATAAACATAAGAGGAATAAATTCAGAGAGGAGTGCAGGGAAATAGAAAGAGAGGGGGTAAAGGTGTTCTCAATTTGATATCATTTATTTTTAGCTTATTATAATCATTCTATTTAGTGAGGCGTTCTTCTTTTTTTAACCACGAAGTGGTGTTTTTGGGGGGATATCAGTTCTTTTTGTACGAAAATATAGGTTCACACACTACTGAAACATTATGAATAACAAAAGTAAATAAACTGGGAAAATGTGGATGTACCAAGTTGTCTCATATTCCATTTTTTTTAAGATATAGTTTTAGCATAGGTACCTATGTAATTTTTCTAAGGTCAATATATATTTGGATCACCGATTCGGCCCCCTGAGTTCCCAAAGTGATTAAATAATATATAAATTTCCAATCAGCCTGTCAATACGTTTTGCTTCTATACTCCACATGATTAGGTTTATCTTTCAATGCTAAATAGACCTCGGAGCTCCCATGAGGGACACTAAAACACCTGGATTTACAAATGCCAAAGAAATTCTCTCCCGTTGACCTTTTCTTACCCGAATTCTCTCCGGCTTGTTTCAGGGGTCACCACAAGTATCTCTCGCAGAAATAAGACCATGCTTTTTTACATTAGGTATCTAAGAAAATGAAAACTATAAAATTATCACTTTTATATAAGAATCGGCTTTTTAGAAGGAAATCTTCAAAATCTCTAACTACTGAAAGGCAATGCCTTGAGTGTATAGTAGTGTTTGGTAAAATACATAGAAGGCCATGCCTCAGGAATATAGTAGATTTAGGGATAATACATAGAATGCAATGCCTCGGGTTTATAGTATAGAAGGCCATGCCTTGGGTTTATCATAGGGTTAGGAAAAATACATAGAAGGCCATGCCTCAGGTCTATATCAATGATGCCTATTATAGGTGTTTCGATTATAATTTTTATGCTAGGCCTAAACTATGTAGGTATAAACTCAGGTAAAAATGCAAGCGACGGGAGACAATGCGGTGTTGATAAAACCATGAGCGGGAGAGAACTCGGTGGTGACGTCCCTTATCAATACCTCACGAGGTATGAGTGTACCCCGGATATGATGAACAGAGAAAAAAAACTGGCCTGAAGGGGATCGAAACCAAGTCATCGTGAGTGCAAGCTTTGTATGCTACCCATGATTGTCCAAAATCAATCTCGTAATGCCACCACAGGTCATTGCCCAATTCTGCAACTACTACTATTTTCCTCGCGAGGGTAATGGTGTCGTCATGAAGATCAAATATAAAGATCGGAAAAACAAAACAAATTGAAAAAATAGAGCTAAAAAATTTCGCCCCCGCCTGGATGCGAACCCGTTCTGACCGGGTGGCAGGTCGAGCATGCTACCAATAGACAAAGTTGTCTTCTGAAGAAACGAGGGCAGAAAATGAGCTAACTAAATTAATACTTGGAAACTTAAACATTAAAATTTTGCACAGAGAGAGCTCATCTCGAAAAATACATACTGGCCAAGATCTGACCACTAAGCTAAGGATTCGAAGGTACCTACCCGCCAGAGAAAATGAAAAGGCAACCAGGTGCCACCCAGTGGACCAGATGAAGGAATAGAATCAATAAATTTGGTATCTGCTCATCAAGATCTTTCATTTGATACCACTTAAGATTAGTTTTATCCTTCAATTCCCGATTTGGGCTCCCAAAACCCGAGGCCGCCCAAATGAGCCGCCCGCTTATAATTTAGAATTTTTTTTTGGTCCAGGCTCATCTCCATTATATCTTGATCACTTTAGATACCTCACTGAATCTTCAGTGCCAAGTTAAAGACACGAAGTCGGGTCTCAAAGGATCCGTATGAAAAAAAAAAACGGAAAAAAAAAAAAATTATGAATCTTTTCATGTCTTTCACGATTGTTGGGGGGTCTCGAAAATAGGGTTCCCGTTGGCCTAGGAAGTCAAACTAAAAGTCAAATCAATTTATTTTTCAACGTAGAGTCCATTTCTGAAATAAAAATTGCAATTTTTGAAATTCATGTTGCACTTTTCGCTGGCTGAAAGTACATGAAATGCATGGGAACTATGTTTTCCGTAACCTTACACTCTGCCGGGCTGTCTCTTTCTTTGTATAGGCGTTCTTCACACCTCGGCCGAGGTGTTTGATGTATAGTCATTTCTTTTGATTTTCTTTAATTCTATCATTATAATGATACATTGTGTTGTCATTTCTATTTCTATTTATTTGATTGCGTCTTATGTGTAAGTATAAACTTGTATAATGGTATAATGGTATATGGTATAATGGTATAAACAGAAACAGAATTATTTATATCTCGCATTCTATCAATATGAAGTAATCGAGCTGTGTATTAAGTTTTGTTATTACAAAAAAATAATATTGTACTTTTTAAATTATTAAGCACAGCTATTCAATTGTACTCTGAACTTCTGAAGTACTGTGTTCTTGTCGTTGCTCAAAGGTTAATTAGCAAGACATCTGAAAATGAATTGTTTAATTAAAAAATGAAAACGAAAGAAAGTTAGACAAAGAGAAACGTGTCAGGTGAACAAGTGCTTTGAAGGAGAAAAGAGATTTTGAGAAAAAAGAAAAGAAAATAAGTAGGTGGGGGAGGACCTGAAATTAAAAATGAAATTTCAATGACTGTTCATTTTCTGGTGACTTGAAGTCGTGAATTAAAAGATAAAAAATGAAAAAACCTTTGTAATGCTAAAAAATAATCATCACCTTATCTTTGATTTAATTCTCCTTTAAGTTGTTTTATGTTAAATACCCATTTATATAAATGTTTTTTTGATTTATAAAAAAGTAAATAAAAAAAACTGTAGGTGTATCTAATGAGTCCCCTATATTTTGGTATTATAAATTACTAATTATCATTTTGTGAATTTTCCAGAAAAGATGTTTTTTTTCCTGTGATATTTTTACCAAGCACTAAATAAACGCAAGATCATCATAATTATACATTTAAAATCTCGTAATTAAAATGGACTTGAGTTATAAGAAAGGAAGGAGTTGGGAGGGAGAAGAGGAGGGATGCCCAGCTAGTCTCAAGGGTGCGTCACTCCTAACACTGAGTTATAACTTCCAAGTGATTCCATTTCCTTCCTTCCCCCTCCCCGACCTCCTCACTTGCTCTCTCTGTTAACCCTCCACTGACTGTTTACAGTGACTCTAGTTCTAGGAAATCAAATTTTACTGTACATACTACCATTAACTTTGGCATCAAATGTATGCAAGATGATGTCTAACAATGAATCCCTGTTAATTTCTCAAAAATTATCTATAATTTAACATAGGTGATTGTAAAATTATTTGCACAATTTGCTTAAACTTTTAGTTAATTTAAATTTAAAAAATATCTATTTTTTAAGCAGAAATTGTGAAACTTTAATGTGTTATTTGCTTCCGTTACTTCCAAGTAATAATACAGAGAGTTATTGTAAAGTATGATCAGCACATAAAAAGCACGCAGCTATTTCAAGCAACTTATTTACAGCAAACAGTTACAAGATAGGGTTAATGTTACAATCATGGAAATATCGAAATAGAAATGTTTGAATTTTTTCTGTCTCCCTCTTTCGTTTGAGCAAATTTTCTTTTTGTGCAGAATTCAATTTCCATTTTCTCTCTCCCTCTCCTTCATCTTGCACACGCGTCTCGCTTTCTTCTTATTAAAATCCTATGCAAATTTCGCAAGGCAAAGAAAATATGTGTTACCTGGTGTGTATAATGTACAATATTATACAATTTTACTGTATAGAGAAGGAATGTACAAACAGTTCTCAGATCTGTTTAAAAATAACGTTTTCATTTGTACAAGTCTTTCGTTACAAGGTGGGAGTAGCTTAGTTTTGAAGCAGTTTTCTATTTTCTACTAAATACAAAATCCATTTCCTAGAAGCAAACTTACTTACCAATTTGAGTAGTATGCCTTAGTGCAGATCAAACGCATATGAATCACACTGAAGGTGTCGGAATGAGCAATATGAGCATGGCTAAGCCTCCTCACTCATCTGATGGGTGAGAATTGACATAGATTTTATCAAAAGGCATGTGAGATTTCCATTTAAAAAAACCCAAGTCAATAATATGGAATAGATCACAATGAATTCCTCTACCATATTTTTTTTTACTTATCAGAAAATCGAGTTATTAGTATTATGAGCTCGAGTTCTTCAATAGCATTCAATTTTCTCGTGACCTCTACACTCCATACTAAAAGGAAATTGTGAAAAGATGAGAGAAAAAGAAAGAAAGAGATAAAGTTTAGCATCCGTGCCAAAAATTACGTACATACAAGGAGGATCAATATATTTTATCTCCCACTCCTTCGCTTTCTAGTTATTTTCACCACTATAAAAATTCCATGGCTCCATGTTCTCTCTCACATACTAACACACCCGTTTCACTCAAAAAATTGAAAGTGTATTTTTTTCAGATTTTTTAGGACCACATACTACATTGTCTTGTTTAGGGAGGCATCATTACGCATTACTCCAATTCCGTTGAAATAATCTTGATTTTTTTACCAAGGTTTTTGAGTATTTATAGATAAAAGCACATTATCTATCTAAAATATAGGTAAAATAAGTCGAGTATACGGTTCAGTACCACCTGGTATTGTTGCGCTTACAATAATATATCAGGTTTGGTCATAAATATGTTGGCCCGTGCATTGCTACGTGCCCCACCAGGATATTATTCTCACCCCAGATCAAAATATGGAAAATTTATGGTGCCAAAATAAATTTCTCTAGCGGGTGGACTTTCATCGTGGCCACTGTAGGGAGGTGAGAATATTGAGCTCGGGGAATGTTTTTGTTCGCTGCAGCATTTATTTATCTAAGTTTATGAAAAATTAAACGCTGATATCGATGCCCATAATGTTGTTGTGTAGGTTCACTTACAACTCGGTGTCAACAAGAGAAGAGAATGACTACCGAATATTTCCTGAGATACCGACGCGATAACTAAACTAACCAGTAGAGATTTGTTTATACTGACCTGATGTTGCTTGCTGTACTACCTGCACTGGTCAGTATACTAAATTATTTAGCATCAAAAGCGGGCTATTTATGTGTAGTAAAATGAGCAAGTGGCAATCGTAGGAGTTAAGCAAGTTAAACTTAATAGGCTAAACGTATGGTAAAATATTTCATGTGAAAAATGTGTAAAAGAGATGCTAATAACTGAAGTGCTTTAATGGCTGCCAATGCATTTCCAAGAACTACCCCCTTTCAGTCCTGCTCCCCAATTCAACACGTTGTGTTCCTGTCAGCCAGCCCTGTCCCTGTGTACGCACATCTTCATTCCTGTCAATATCACAGGAAGTTATGTAGTTGTGCTACTGGCTGCTAATAAAAAAAATATGTCAGGAAGTTTCTTGTTCTTCCAAGAAGTTTTTCCTTTTGTTTGGCGTGTCTAGGGATGACAAAATTGAAGCTCTGTGCACTGCTAGAGTAGGGCGGGGCGCTGTCCTGTCTCCCAGACCCAATGTGCACAGTTCCTTCCATGTCCTTACTGGGGGTGATTATTATTATTATTATCTGACCTGGTTGCAGGGTTTATAGTGAGTGACACCCTTACAGTTAACACTGCGACCTAGTTGATTCTATTCGGTTTTAACGTACTGATTTGAGATGGTCAGGACGGGGATTTTACCCTCCATTCGCTGGGAATCGTACCAGCTACCCACATTAACCTCACCCAACTTGGGTAGGGCCGGAAATGCCAGCCTCACGTGTTTGGAAGGGACAGAATTTTCTTCGAAAAGTCTGTTCCAACCGGGGATCGAACTTGGGATCTCTGGACTACGGGCAGTAGTCACAACCATTACGCCACGGAGGCTGGTACTGGAGTTGATGAGTTCTATTAGTTTCATTACTGGAACTACTCTGGATGAGAAAAAACAACTTTTAAAAGAAGTTATTATTTGCATTTCTGAAGACTGTTCGTCATGTGTGTGTGTTAGTGCGTGGTGTGTTTGTGTGTTGTTCACACCATTTTATTTTTCTTGGCATGATTTAAGCTGGTGACTGGCACAATCCTGTATATATTTCTATGATATTATACTTTATGCTTTTCTTAAAGTGAATTCAAATTTTATATTCATTTCATCCTTTCTTCTCTCACTCCTTGGTTCTTGGCTACCGAAGGTTGAAAATGTTTCACTAAAAGGTTTGTCATAAAAAGAGGGAGAGAATAGAGTGAGTAGAAAGGGAAGAGTAAGAGAAGAGAGAGAGAGAGAGAGAGAGAGAGAGAGAGAGAGAGAGAGAGAGAGAGAGAGAGAGAGAGATACATCTGAATATGATTTAAATAACAATTCTCGTGCACTTGCATTGAAAATTTATTTTGCAGCTCTCAGGATTAGATGAGAATTGAAAAACCATGTTTATCATTGTGACCAAAAGTTATTCATATTACTAGGTAAACACACAATGGCAATGGTTAAAGAGAGGTGTTGTTGAGGAAAATGACATGGAATAGTATGCTTGAACATTGGAAAATGACGGAAAAACAGTTAGGAAAGCTAGTTGATTTGATATGACCATACTTTTTTGTACTTCTTATAATTTTCTTAAGTAACGTGATTATTTTAATAGAGGACCGCAATAAGTTAGCCAAGGCATGATGCCCATACTAAAGTATGGCCATGCCTTTTTGGACTTTTTATATTTTTCTCGCTTAAACGAGGGGTCGATTCTCATCCAAAAATCGCTTGCGTTACCGTTGGGATAATTTGTAAGACTAAGGGACAATCCCTGATAAGTACCCATACAGTCAGACATATGTACAATTGTACATAGCCAGCCATGTATAAGTAATTAAGTACGTACACATGAAAGATTAACATACATTTAGGTACATATATGTTATTTGAGATGAAATGTGTCTGGCTCGTGTCATGTCTATCGAGTTACATTTAAACTGGTTTTTTTTGGAGTGTCCCCTCGTTTCCCTCCTGCCTTTACTATGAACACGTGAATTTAAATGTAAAAGAATGTTAATTCAATCTACATACAATAATGTATGTGATACGAGAGTATAAAAAGTAGTTTTCCTGAATTCATAAACCTGAAAATACATCCCCCTCTGCTTGCTTAATTTCCCGCTCACATTTCAATTTTGTTGTTGTGATGCTATTGTTGTAACAACAGTGGCGTTGAATGTGATGTTCTCTCCCCGTATTATACTCGTACTTGATAAGGCAAAGTTAGACTTATTTTTAAACTTAAATTCAGAATTTTGCTGTCTACTGGTGGTCTACTCCCTGTGTTTAGTTTCCTAGCCAGACTTTTGCGATCTTCTTCCTAACATATCTCCCAAATCAACCTATTGGTCCATTCTAATCCTCCGGTTAACAGTAGACTACTGGTCTACTCCCTGTTTATAACTCTGTAGCCGAATGATGGTAATGATATTGGTAAAAATAATAATAATTAGCAATACTGTAGAATCTAGATTATAGACTGAAAAAAATCTCATAAAATCTGAGATCTCAAGAGAAAAATGAAAAGACCCTTAAGTTGGGAACCTGATGGAATACCCTCCCTGAAGTTAAAGTTTGAAGCAATCACAGCGGCAACATAGTTCAAGATGAGGGACGAAATATTTCGGCCCTTAATCACCTAACACATTAGCGATACAGCAAGGGATACCCCGCAGTGGAAAATGTCATTTGATTCTATTATTCGGTCCACCGAGGGAAAATGCGGTTAAAAATTATTGATCCCGTGTTCGCTGATAATTTTTGATCCAGTATTTTTTCATACTGAGAGACAATATCCGTAACCCATCTCTACCAAATTCATAATAATTGATCCTTCAAATTCATTTTTAAATGATCTATTATTCACCGATTTCCACTAAAAGCCTTGTGGAAATTTTCGAGTTCACATCTTATTAAGCCTTAACCCTTGATTTTGTATCATATTTTGACGCAAAAAGTCCTTGCAGTCGAAGATTGCCTTGGCCGAATAATGCCGAAAGGGAATCTACACAATACATTTGGTGGGGTAAATTTTTTGTCGAAAATAAACAGCCATAGCTACTATAGCAACCCTAACAACTTGGCCTGGCGCACTACCGTACGCTGATCTTGGAAGTTACCTGAAGAATCACTCTGTAGAATCGGTCTGATCCTGGGAGAGTTTACGAAACGATCCCATAGAGAGAGCTGGCGATACCAATCGGCCGATTGCATCTACTGCATGGAAGTTCAACCGCCATGTTTGAAAACACGGCGAGATGCAAGCAGCAGTTCAGAAAATCCGACATGTTTTTAAAAAAATTCAGTGTTTTGTTTACCTCTGTCGCGTCCGGGAGCGTGTTGTGAAATCTCTCAGATTGCGTAAATATTTCACTTTAGAAAATTGTTTTTCAACGTGTTTCCTTTTTGTTCTTTCTAAAATTAAATTTCTAATTTCATTCGATGAATTAATTATCTAGTTAACCTAATCATTGTATTATTTAATATTCAAATCGCCACGATATAATTATTGTTCGAAATAACGGTGTAACGTACGTGAGTTCTTTGTGTTTTAAAATACATACCGGTCTGGATTTTGTTCAGTGAGGATAGTTTTTCTCGTATGTAGAATGTTAAGAGAAATTTATTGGTTGTAATTGAATGTATTGAATTAAAATTATAGTCCTCTTTTTTTGAGCAAGAATTTAAGATGTTTCCTGGGGAATAAAATATTAAGAATAAAATGATCTCTTATTGAGGCCAAAGTGATTATTGTGATGTCTGGGTTAGATAGATTACTCTGTACTGAGAAGTGAGTGTTTCTCAACAACAGTTTGTCAATAATTTAATTAAAAGAAAGTAATTTTTCTGTATACCTATCTCCATACATCAATAAATTATAAGTTATCAAGCATTTATAATTATCTAACTCTGATAAATATTTTAATTGGGATGTTCAACCATTTACTAAATTTGATTTGTTTTTAGTTAATCAATTTTGGGTGTTTTTAACAAAGTGTTTTTTCGTGATCATTGAAGCAGCAGTCAACTTTATTATTTGGATTAATTACCTACTTTAATTCTACATCCTATATTATCCAGACGATTATTTCATCTCGAAAATAAAGGTAACCAACTGCTCCTCAATTTATTGTTGAATTTTTAACCAATGTCAATTTCATCATTATTCAGACTTGGATCACTTTGATGTAAATACCATAGGGTAATAATATTAATTATTGCAAGTAAGAACCTAGAATGGTTCTTTTTACCATAAACTCTACCCCTTTACTAAGAACCTCTCAACAATTTGAAGGGACCCTTCATTAACCATAAGCCTTGACATATAATTACTTGAGCTTCGTATGAATGTAGATGGAGTTATTCGGTTCTGTACTTCGGATCACTCATACCTCGTGAGGAAACATGAGTAGCTGCCTTGATGTAAGCAGTGATCAGTGGTAGACTTCTGGGGAAATGATACACTAAAATACAAAAGAAATCTTTTATATTTGGAAAAGTCCTGTAATTCTGCTCTACCCAGTAAATAATTGTATTTGTGATATATCATAAGGAACAAACATTTATGCATTTATTTATTTAATTAATCAAAAGTTACTTTACACATAAATTATACACCACATCAAAACATCAGAATTTAGTTTAAAACTAGGCCATTTTAAAGCTAATTCACTTTTTTTGGCATTGGTTATTCTCCTTATCATGGGAATTTGCCATACAACCAGAGTGGTCATGTTTATATAGATTGATTGTATTAAAGACAGTTCGTTAATTATTATTAACTAATACCTACACTTATCATGCATGCCCTTTAGCTCTTATTTAAATACTGACCTTTAAAGATATTGGAGTAGGTAAGTGTAGTTATTCAATTTCCCTGTGCCTTACCATTGATATCAAGGTACTCCTTAACATGTAACTAAGTCGGGGGATGATGAATCAATCAGTGGTATACATAAGATGCCCCTAGACATTTTCAAATGTCCTTTTCATCAATCCCTTTTCCACGTAATGGTACATAGAGTTTCAAAATGATTAATAAGTAATACTTGATTGTTAAGCTATATGCAAGCTTTTATATGCAAGCTCCCCAGACATCAAGCTCAAGTTCTTACTTCTCATAGTAATGTATGTACTGTATGTACCTCATGTAGTGATCAAGCTTCTGTTTATGCCTCTAGCCAATGTATTTGCAACAGTAAGCTTCAAGTCTCTTGAATTATTCTCATAGTGCATTTCAAATTCTCCCTTCTGATGAAAGTGTGTTTCTTCTTTGAGATCCTTCAGCAATTTGACTTACCTATGGCCTCTCTCTCCTCTTTAGTCTAATTTGTTATCTGTATAGATAATTATATACATTTATGTACTGAGTTACTGACGGTATTACGTAGGTACATACATATTTATGTAAACGTGTCTATCGTTTTATTTCAGCAGGTAACTGGATTAAGGTAGTAGAAAGAAAATCCTTCACAGGTCATGACCTACCTATTCACTCGATGCATTCAGAAATTACAAGCCCTTTACCGCTTTTCATCAACAATTTTCGCTAGGAAAAGCGGCTGACGTGCTATGTTCACTACTCTTGCATGCTCGAAGAGGGCTGCAAATTACACCAACTCAAGAGTATGAAGTCTGGAAAAAAGTAATGAAAAATGAACGAACTTCCTGTAAGGGAAACGTATATTTTATATTATTAGGTATTATTATGATATTTTATATGTACCCTGGCCCAGAGCAAGACTCAGGAGACTTCAACTTGTGCTAAATTCCGCTTTATTACTCTTTTAATAATTATGATAGCGTACGGAATTATTATGCAACTTGAAAATAGTACATTAGTGCAGTATACTCCTAGATACTTATTATGAGAGCATTGAGAGCAGACTCGCATTATATTAAAAAAAGAAAAAAAAATCATTTTTCTCAATGCTCATAGGTGCATTTTATATTTTGGCAACCTTTACTTTCTCTATGCAGGTGCCGAGTGACCTACTATCTGCTTACTTTAATCAGAATTAGGTGGGGTGGTTGTATTTTCACACCTGTAAACGGTACGATTGGTTTTGTATAGGACAATGAAAATGTCAGTACAAAATATGTGGAATAGATTTTAAAAATGTAGGTCAAACAAAGTATTTTTAAACATCAGAGTACCTAAAAAACAAATTTAGTTGATGTACCCCCGTATTTTGTAATGACTAAATATAAACCTCTAAATTAAAATTAAATGAATAAATGGTAGTAATTTGATAACTGTGTTATTTAACTGTAAAAAGTAAATTAGTTCAAACCTTCATTCAACGTAATTATAATTACCTATTCGGAATTGATATGGATCTTTTCTCACTTGTGTGACTTGTTGTATGTATAGCAATTTGTTTGCTTTGAAATCCAAGCCTATAGAACGGAATGAAGAATTTTATCTCGAGCCTACATCCTGTAGTAATGTAGTGTGTGCTAGATAAGATATCTTCAACACAATCCAAGCAAGTGCTTAGAAAACACTTAGTTTTATTAAATTCTGTGAACAATGCTCAAATAAATATCCTACCTCTCTGAAGTTAGGAACTCGCATTACACGTGAAAGAGGTAGAGGGGTGGTTTTGGCATCAGACAGCAAACCAGGGGGTGTTAAATTGAATTTCTCGACTGAACAAAACTTAAACGAGAGTTTTTAAGTGACACTTTTCAGACGTTGAAAGTTATCTCATAACAGAAGAGCTGCTTATGTCCTTCAGCTTGATGGCTATGAAACTTTGCCCGACTTTCATGTATGTGTACACTTACAGAATCTATGTAGGTAGATACACATATTCTTAGCTTTTTATCACTTTGAATGGTTTACTGCCAACTTTGTCATTAGTTTTACCGTGAAGTTAAACTGGATCGGTGATATCAGGTGCTTGACTGTTAAGTAGAAGATAATATTTTATTTCTATGGCGTGGTGTTTTAGCATGTAGATCCGAGTAGGTAAAAATATTTTAATTTGTTATACAGGGTCGAATCGTTACAAGAATGATGTACCTATTGGATAAAATTTGTAGACACAAATAAGAAGAAATCTGAACAGTACTTAACTAGTCAAACGTCTAAAATTCTTTCATTATATTGAAAAGAAACACAATTAGTCTTATATTTTGTGGTGTTGTTCTAAGGACATACGTATGCTACGCTAAACTATAAACCTTTAATTTATTCAGTTTAATTTATTTAATAGCTAATATATACAAGTAGGTATCTCAAAACTTTCGTGCCCTTCTTGTCCCCCATCAAAAACAATCAGCCAATCTGAACCTTCATTTTTACAACCGGAATCGAACTGGAACCTTCTGATCAGAGGACCGATGTAGTCTACTCACAGCTGAGAAGCTTTGATCTCTTACACTTCTCACTCGCCATTTTCTTTATCATCTTTCATTCTATGCTTGTTAAAAGCAAAACGAAATTTCATCATCTTCTCAAAGCACTTAAAAGTATTTATTTAAAAAAAATATCAATAAAAGTAAGTATAGTCGCAAAATGCCATTTCAAGTTAATGCAAAAATATTTGCATAGTCATCAAGTTGGGATGCACCCAGACATCTACCTGCATTGCAAGTGGAACTCGAGTGTTGCCTAGGAGAAAGATGCTATCGTCTTTGCCCATTTATCTAGCTTCTAGCTTTTAGTACCAAACTTCTCTTATTGGGTGGGGTTTTTATGACTTCACGTCGAAGAAAGTTTTTCCTTTCCCTGGCAGAAAGAGAGAGAGAGAGCACAGGAGAGTAACTAGCTATAGCCAGGTATAATATCATATCGTGGATCGTGCTTCCTTCATAGGAAATAGGAACCTGGTACATGATTGTGCCTCTGTGATTTCATTCCTTTAAAACTATTTTGTCGGTCGAGATTTGAGTACCTCATAATAATTTTCAATATAATCCTATAATTTCTACAGAACTGTATAGGTTGAGTTATCAGCAGTGGTAATAAATAATAAACCCATGATAGTTGGTCAGATGTAGGAACTCGTTTTTTTTTTTGACGTTATGGTTTGAGATCAATTGATGGATCGAAACCCGTCATATCTAGAAAGAGGTAGTTTCAGGGTGGTGGAAGAGTTCTAAGGCAGCCAAGCCGCTTATATTCAATACCAACACTTCTTTTTGTTCGGAAATTATGAATGACCGAGATTTCGAACTCGCGACTTCTGAAATTCAAATCATACTACTGGTCAGAAGGAAGATGAAAGTAAGAATAAGATTCCATAACTTGATAATAAGTGACAATATCTACAATCTACATACCTTTCCTCTTGAGGAAATAATAGCAATTTTAATTTTGCTACTAGATAAAATCTATTTGTTGTATAGATCTTCTTTAGCTCCATATGGGGAGCTGCTGCTATTTTTGACCTTTCCGCAACCTGTCCTATTTTGCCAGTCCAAGTAAAGCTATAATTATGTATAGTTTGTAAAGACATGTTTCTCGTTATAGAGTAGTCACCTACCCAGTGTATAACATTCTAAACACCTTTGTTAGAATTCCTCACCGCGCAGTTCAAAGGTCTTCTCATCTGAAGATGCGCATAGCATTTTACAAAACAGATAATACATCTTACCTACTCCTTACTAAGTACTCCTTACTAAGGAGTCCTTAGTACATGCTATTTTCTGTATGCAAAGCATATGTGCAAAATAGTAAGCTCTTGTTTAATGAACAAGTTCTTATCTCGATATACAGGAGAAGGGTTCGTTTCAATGGCCTCCTGCCATTGTTATTAGCTAGTACTAATAAAACTGCTATCACCACATGACCTAATGTGATATCTAATTGCTTATTAGATTATTCTGACCATATAGCATTATTTCCTTAACCATAATAGTGTGATTAGCCCTTTGTAACATGATAATTATGGTGGAATCCTTAGCCTCTATTGCAATCTGATCAGCTATTATACCTTTAAAGTTGATTTACAAATAAACTGTTCGTATTTGACTCTTAACTATACATCTATACCTCTAATTCTAATACTTAGTAGATTATTATTAAGTATCATCATATACATCAGTTTGTTCGAAAAGCTTGCCTTGAGAATTTATTTTATTAAAAGAAGTTAATGAATTTCGACTGTAAACCTAGTTGTTTTTGCTTGAAATTGTTAAATCATGAAAAAACGCAAAAAATTCTAGGAAGTAATAAAATAAAAAATAGAAATACTATATTATGATATTTACTATTAATTAGAACAGTTTACACAATGTACCTTTCAGGAACATCATTGAAGCTTGTTTACTTGTCTGTCCCGGTAGCTCAGTGGTAAAGGCGGCACTGTGTGAAACCAGATATTCCAGAGGTGTTCGAAACCCAGCCGGGACAAGACGAGTTATCCTCCCATTTGGGATTTTTACCACATAATAATACGACTTGGGCTTACTGCTGGAATAATGGGACTTAATGGTCCTAATCGGGGAGTATAAATAAGGCGATATAATTTATTTATTATTTACTAATAGAGTAGCAGGAACTGGGGAGGAAAAACAGTAGGTGAATCCTCAGGCCTGTCGCACGGGTTAACTAGGAATGACTTATAGCTCTTGGAAAACAACTCTGACGTACATACATGTATACAAGATTTATCGTCCTGCTTTGTCTGAGGCTCTTTATCTTATCAGCACATTAGAACAAATTTCGTTATGAAAGGCGAAAAGTTGAGAACCTGGCAGAAACCCAGGGTAGAGGAGATTTGGGGAAGAGATCCCTGCTGTGTGTTGAACGCTAGGAGTGCGTACGTCAAGCAGAAGAGGGAGATGGGAGGGAGACATTCAAATATTGATGAGAAAGAAAGGAAGGAGGGTGTCACGAAGGTAGCGATCGAGCAGGAAAAGTACAGAGACAAGGTACGAATGGAAAGAACATAGATGTAATGCAAATTGAAAGAGAATTTTTTTGTTATTGGTGATTCCATTACTTTCCTTATTATAGGATAAGGAAAGTAAAAATGGGAAGAAAATATAGGCAAATAGAAAAGTTTAATAATGAAGAGAGAATAATTCAGGAAGAGAGTGATAGAGAGAGAGAGAGAGAGAAATAAATGGGCCAAAGTAAAGCAATTAAAGCAGTAGCACTTACAAATAATTTCATCTAGCAGGCTCCCATTCAAATTGGGAAGGATAATTTTCAGAGTATTGTTCACTCCCTCCCCTCCCCTTCCCTTCCCGTCTTCCCTCCCGAGAAGTCCCTAATTTATGATCGCAATTCTCGACGCAAACTTTTGATATCCATGCTGAAAAGTTTTCAGCCTCCTTGTCCCCGACCTCCTCACCAGTGGTATCAAATGTAGTCACAGGAGCAGGGGGGAGGGAGGAGGGGACATTAGGAGGTGGAGAGGGAGACGAATGCAAGATAAGAATGAGAAGGAGGAGGAAGGTTTTCTGCCGCATTTATTGCCTACATCCGCCACATTTGTACGGTTGGACTTGGTCTGCAAATTTTATAAAACATTCTGTCAGAGTTGCCTATCGAGGGCAAATTTTTCTATAGAATTTTTGTAATGCTCGTTGCATTAGGGTAGTTTTTGACCCTCGAGGCATTACTATCATTCAATTTAATGTTAAAAAAAGTATTTCAACCAATGGGCGGTAGCCTGGTAGATAATTTTTTTAAAAAGTTTTACCTTACACTGAGCACTATCCGATCAGTACCCTGTTTGTAAAGTATACCTGTTACATGTGAAGTATAGTTTGTAAAGTATTTCGTTTTACATTATACGAGTGCCTACCTAATATGTAAAAACTTTCGCCGAGACAGTTTTAAAGCACTTTGGTTTCTAGAAGGCTTTCTCAGTGAAACGATTTCAAGAGTCGCTTAATCTCAGCTCTCACCTCTTCGTGAAGGAAGTAGATTTTCGAACATTCCTCCCTATCTCACACATGAAAATCATAAAATTGTTCGTTTTATACTTTTTCTTCACGCAAGCATTAAAAATTTCTGGATATTTATGTTGCAACATAATTTATCGAAAATCAGGGAATAACAGGAAGAGAAATTTACAACCACAGAAACTCCTCACCCCTTCTCTCAGTCTCTCTCTTTCCCTCTCTCTCTCTCTCTCTCTCACACACACACACACACACACACTCTCTCTCTCTCTCTCACACACACACACACACATCAGACTTACATGTAACTCATAGGAAGAGATTTATCATGCAGGCTCATGCTCAGATTTGAGCGTCATACTTGTGCACGGTGTGTTTCATGTGGATACCTACGTATACCTACTTATGTTTAATGTAATATCAGATATATGTTGTACTTAACTAAATACAGAATTGTATGCAATGTATGCACCTATAGATGTGATATAATGAAAATAGTAGACAGTGAAGTTGTTTTTCTTGGCCAAATGTCATGAGTAATGAAGATGAGTATCTTATGCGGCCATGCTATACTTGAGTGGCAACTATTCCACAATTATTTAAGATGCATCAAAGCATGCATTTTTCACCTCTTTCATAATGTATGAAATAAAATGAGTAAACAATTTCACCTCTTTAGTATGAAATTTAGAAAAACAACAATTTTCTTTCTAACCTTTCAGATTCACTGATCGCTTACTTGCAATATCTTGTAAGTTTTCGATCAAATGAATGAAAGTTTAGAAAAAGGACTCTTTTGCACAATCAAGCATAAGAGAATTTGTAAAATTCATTTTTTTTCTCCCTGCCTTGTTGAAATTAGCTGGAGGAGAAATCGCTACTCCGTCAATGGGTTAAGTATTATTCAGATCATAAACATCACACTTCTTAATAAAGCCGTTCTCCCAATTGAGCAATAAAGTGCTGTTGCTTTTGCTTGGGGAGAGCATCTTCAGAAAGAAATGGGGGAACACAAGGAGGCATTCAAATCTCTCATCCCCCCTGATGTGTTTATTCTTGTAATGTTACGAAATGAAGTTATCGAGCAACATCTTTGATCGCGTCGCTTTTAAAGATTTACGGATTGTCTTTGATATTTGATCTGGATTTTTGACACTTTGAGCAGAAATTGGCTCTCTGTGTGAATTTCAAGAGTATAAATCAAGTTGAAAGTAACTCATTGCTTTCGTTACTTGTAAAATATAAAGCATGTGTGTGAATCTAATCTGATTCTCAGGTGTCACGTATGGCTCATTCTGTTATCCTGAACGTTTCTGCTGTCTGCTTGCGAATGTAATATGTACTTGTACATATACAGGGTGTCCCGTATACAGATGCAAATATTTTGAGGGTAGGTTCAGCCCACCGTGGACTATCATATGAGCGAAACTTGCAGTGGGGCATTTTGCTTCGTTAAAGAGTTATGGCAAAATCCCTGTTTTTCCCACAGGTCTAGAGGTCACTTGGATCGATGCACGTTTTTAAAGAAATGATAGCCAGTAAGCAATTTTTGACTTCATGTATGGATAGTCATGCATATTTCCCTTGAAATGCAGTTGGTTGCATAAAAAAATATTGAAAGTCCAGAGAGATATTTAATCATAAGTTCAATATTTTTCTAAAATTTGATTTTTCCCTGTTTTCCCTTTCGTGAATTTAGAGTACTTCTACAATTGCAATTCTGCGTATCACTAGTTAAAAAAATACCCTATTATGTTTAGTTTTATAAAAAAGAAAGCTCATTTATATTACTTTAAAGATCATGGAACGCAGTACACACAAAGCTCAAAAAACACTTCTGAATCATGATGGAAGATTCAAAGTTGGCTGAATTTTAACAGAATTGGCGCGTAATTTGAGGTATAAATACACTGGTCTGGGATGTTTAACAGAGGGAAATTGATCATTCACAGTGGTCGGTCGGTGTGAACTTTTATGTGAATGGGGTTACGGAATCACAGGGTTATCATGAGGAATTTGAGGAAAAATGAGAGAGGCTGCAACGAAAGCAGCAACCAGTGGTGTAATTATGGAAAAAGAATACACACGGAGAAAGACTCTGCGCTACCAACAAAAATTATGATTTTATTTTTAGAAGTAAAAATAAAAATATCATTTTTGTGTTTATCACAATCATGATATCAAAAACATAACAAATAGTGCCGAAAATTAACCTTGGGTAAAACTCGAACATCCAACCTTAAGGTTACTATTATTATTAATACTTTATTTTTATTTTATAAACAATTGGACCAAGCTTTATTTACATTTTTTTTACAATGAACATGGTAACAATTTGTGAAATAAATATAAACAAAGACTGATCAAGGGTGGTGATACAGTGATACATGTTTGTAGTTTATTGATTAACTACAAACATGGTACATTCTGCATTTTCTGCAACACAGGACATGAAATGAAAAGAACCCAAAAGAATATGTAGCGAACCAAGGGCGAGGTTTAAAGCTTGTGGCTTTCTCTTCCACCGAACAAATTGATCGCCTTGTTATTTTTACTATTAGATTTGATTGATATAGTTGGTTAATAGAACTAATTGTACTCAGAAAATTTTCATTTATAACTTGCAGTTGGCACAAAAATAGTCACACAGGCCGCTTCAGGCATCGAGTGTTCTTCAAAATGCAATAGCGCCCAGATTCAAAATTTGAAAGAAGTGTTTCTCTCCTTCTGGTGCCGTTTGATAAGGCGTATCTCATTCGTTCCTTCACGCTTCTGAAAGAACTTTGTATTTATTGAAACAAAATAGCAATGGGTATTTTTTTACCTAGTGATACGCAGAATTGCAATTGTAGAAGTACTCTAAATTCACGAAAGGGAAAACAGGGAAAAATCGAATTTTAGAAAAATATTGAACTTATGATTAAATATCTCTCTGGTCTTTCAATATTTTTTCATGCAACCAACTGCATTTCAAGGGAAATATGCATGACTATCCATACATGAAGTCAAAAATTACTTACTGGCTACCATTTCTTTAAAAACGTGCATCGATCTAAGTGACCTCTAGACCTGTGGGAAAAACAGGGATTTGGCCATAACTCTTTAACGAAGCAAAATGCCCCACTGCAAGTTTCGCTCATATGATAGTCCACGGTGGGCTGAACCTACCCTCAAAATATTTGCATCTGTATACGGGACACCCTGTATACTCTAAAGGAAGGATCTCAGTTTGTTTATGTACTCAAAACTCAGTGATGAAACTTTGTACGCACCCTGTGTCATTAGGAGATATTCCACAACAGACACTTTAGACACCCTGTTGCATAATAGGAAGTTAGTAGTGATAACCAACAAAGCTTTTTTTACTAAGAAAAGGAAGAAGCTAATCTCTGTAATATTTTTGCTCAAAGGCTCTTATCTCATTGAGCTTACGTGGCTCTAGCGTCTAGGCTCCAGGGTCGGGTGCATTGAGCGGAGATAGGTCAACATGATAAGGACGGGATGAATCGGTTCAAGTTGTTTCCTATTTAATGTAGGGCTAATAGGAATGCCGGGTTATTTAGTAGCAATTGGTGACTTGAACTGGAAAGCTATTTTGGGACAATAAACTCACGCAGATTTGTTCCTTTTTGTGCAGTTGATGGTATTGAAATACCATGAATCGGTTCAGAAAAGTAACCAGGGGTGAGGTTCCGTTTCCACGCAAAAAAACTTTTAAAAAAAACTCCCCCTGTCTCCAGCCTACACAAAGTTCAATACGTTCCAAATGTCAGAGCTTTGTGTCACTTCTAGGAAGTGCTCCCACATTAAAGGGTTGCATGGAAAGCTGAGAGATGCACGTGCCTTTGTACCGAGGAATTGAGGGAAAATTTTGTTACTTTTTTATTCATGGGTTGACTCTTAAAGTTCTACTAACTAACCCATCCACAAGTGTCTACTGCATTATGTGCTGTTTTTTTTCATGGCTACGAAATAAAAAAGGCTGTGAAAAACTCACATTTTAAAAATAAAAAATAAATCCAAATTTTACGTGATATTAAATGACCTATTGTGTATGTATTATGCATTTTAAAGAAATTAATTCCTTTTCATCCATTACTTTCCTTTTCAATAATACATATTTTTCATGTCATTGTTTATATTTGTTCAACGAGAGGACGGAAATGATGTAACTTTAACGTATACTTTTCACATCCCTGCTTATTAGGAGGAAATTATGGGAATTTTTTGAAAAAAAAAACTGTAGAACGCAGTAGAGCTTCAGCTCCCCAAGACAAAGAAAATAACGAGCAATAAATAGCTATAATAATATTTCTATCTTTGTAGGTATGAGCTCTTATTGTATTCAGTAAATATTTCTGTTGTTTTTTAAGTGTTCTCGAGTTGTTAGGTATTTCAATGTTCGAGTTTGTTAACAAAACTTCCAAGAAAAAAAAGAAAAGGATAAAAAAGTCAAGTTGTTTAGTAATTCGTTATCAACAACAAATCATAAAAAAAACTTCGCTCTCCTAGAAACACACACCAACTGCTTTTGTTTTGGAACTGTAAATTTACTTTTCCTTCACTGATCTAATATTTCTACCCGAAATCGACAACTCCCTCTCACATAGTTTATTGAATATCTCGAGTCCTTGGTTCTTACGCGACAGCAAATTTCTTTTGTGAGATTTTATACTTTGATTCTACATACATACTTCTTCTACCAAAGACAGGCCATTATGACTGTAAATCACTGTCTTACATGTTTGTGAATGTACAATTGTACAAAATTATACAGGTAAGTATTAGATACCTACTGTACCTACACCGTTATGTCAAGGTATGGAAGTAGGTTGTGAGGAAAACCTAGGAATTAGCAGTTAGCCTTAGGCTTAGAGTCGAAGCTGTTTAGTAGGCATTTATTTGCTGAACGGCTTGGGCGCTAAATCACGGCACCAAACAGTAATTGCCACCCCAAATGATTTAATTGAAAAAGAAATGGGGTAAAAATCTTTTCCGCCTTATCCCTGAGTTGTTATTTATGCCCAGGTGAACGCACTTTTTCTATTTCTCTCCCCTCCCTCTCTCCCTCTCCCTCTCCCTCCTTCTCATATTCTATTTCTCTCTCTCTCTTTCCCTGCTTTGCTCTTGCAATAACTCCCTTCTCTTCGCCCAACCCCATATTATTACTATACCTTCTCTAATTTCTTTCTCTTTCCTTCCTTTTTCTCTCTCCCTCTCCCTCCTTCTCCTTTCCATCGGTAGTCAGGACTGCTAAACTGGGTCTTTATTTTATTTCCCTCCCCCTGTTCCGCATCCAGCTCACATTTCCTCGGGATATTTCACCCAGTTACATAAATTACACGAGCACCTAGTAATGCTTATTCCTCCGCAATAGACTGAGCGGCTCCGAATGGAGCTACGTAAGGTAATATGTCTTGAATGAGGTAATAAAAAAAAACAAGGGAAGAGAAACATTGTTATTAGCCGTGCGCCTTAAGATAGGGTGGGAGCGAAGTTGAGAAACGGTCCATTAAGTATAGGGGGTGCAGGTGTAGCCGTACACTGGTCAAAGGAGAATGAACTGCCTTGTTTATGATACTTTCAGTAGAACAGGAATATGTGTTCACTAAATGAGGTCTTTTGCCTTGCGAACTTTTTATTGAAAGGATGAACTTTAGATGAAAGCTCGGAAAGCAAGATGGGAGTGGGGAGGGGGGGGGGGGATGAATAGGGGACAGTTCAATTTAATTTATTCAATTTTCAATTAAATATTTTTAAAATGACTCAGGCTAAACGACAACTGATGCGGCAAGAGAGAGAGATGAAGAGGTGAGGTACAGTCATGCAAGAGAGACCCTTGAGAGAGTAAAGAGAACCTATGCAAGTTTATGGAGAAATGCAAATAAAGAAGGAAAGAAAACGAAACATCATGGCAAGAGAGAAGGGCTGGAAAGAAAAAAAGCGAGCACTGAGGGATTCGACGATATTATTTCCTCAAAGGGATTTTCTCGTTGGAAATTACTCGGAGCCTCGTCAGCACTCTGAATGAAAAGAGAAAATAAATAATGTATGCACAGAGCTCGGGGAATC
Source organism: Bactericera cockerelli (assembly GCA_024516035.1). Classification (NCBI taxonomy): domain Eukaryota; kingdom Metazoa; phylum Arthropoda; class Insecta; order Hemiptera; family Triozidae; genus Bactericera; species Bactericera cockerelli. The sequence continues at coordinate 13,828,503 of CM044960.1, forward strand.
TGTCAACACCTCTTCTATGCTCGGGTACCTGTCATGCAAAGGAACTTCCATCATCCATCAATAACTGTAATGGAATTCAATAGTGTGACATGGCAGGGACAAATATGACGATATAGATTCTGGAGGAAAGTCTGTCGTGGATCTATGATGGCACGGGACTAGCAAGAAGGATACCGCTCCTCTCTGGGAGGGTGAAATTTTTTGTTTGTTTTATTAGACTTTAACGTCGTTTTTCAACTGCATAATCATACACTGGGGGGGTTTTTACCCTCCATTCGCAGGAAACTTACAAATTGACATTGACCTCACTCAGCCTGGGTTGGGCCGGAATGCCAGCATCACGAAGTCTTCACCTCGCTGGACGTTGCTTAACTTCGGTGATCCTACGAGGACCGGTGCATTCAACCAGATCGACACTGGCTCCTAATAATCGGGGTCGGAATTGTTCAACCTCATGGTTGAGGTTGGTTGGGTGGATCACGTTTTTTATGGCTGGATGCCCTTCCTAACGCCAACGATTCTATTTGGTTTTAACGTCCTGATCAGGACGGGGTGTTACCCTCCATTCGCTGGGAATCGTACCAACTATACCCACATTAAACTCACCCAGCCTGGGTAGGGCCGGAAATGCTAGCCTCACGTGTTTGGAGGGAACAGAATTTTCTTCGAAAAGTCTGTTCCAACCGAGGATCGAACTTAGGATCTCTGGACTACGGGCAGTAGTCACAACCGTTATGACGCCGAGTTGTAGATGCTTATTTATACAGCCCGATTAGGACTAATTTTTTCAGGAAATAAAAATAAATATCAAATAAATAAATTACGATTATCTACTAATCATAATGAATGAGAAGGTACTCTGTGTGAAAATACTCGAACATGACACTCTTCACACCTTCATGTCTTAAAGGGTTGGGTGGAAGAGATTGACATAGGCAATAACCCCGCCCTTTAGTTAGGACATATGTTTATATGTATACATATATTTTTCTATTCTTTTTCCTTCTTATTGTATATATTGTTTCCATTTTTTAATTGTTATAATAATTATTATTTGTACTGTACATGTCTTTTTATATCTAATAAAATGTTTAATAATATATGATGAGCCCGAAACAGTAAAAATTACTCTGGAACGGGTAGTAGGGATGTCTCTTTCTTTGCATAGGGCGTTCTTCACACCTTGTCCGAAGTGTTTAATGTGTAGTGTGTAGGTACCACTTCTTCTCTGAAAACACATATTTTACCTACTCGACACAAATATCACTCAGACCGGGGTGATATATTGACTCGGACAAAACAAGTAGCTCGTCGTTTATGTAACCCTTCCTGTGTTGTGTTTATTAGTTGAAATGTATTACCCACTCACTTCCTGCCCTCAGTAACAAGTTCATTTTATTCTCAACAGATCCATTGACCTGCCCATTCAAAATCTTTCCGTTTTAAAATTTTGAATAGAGAATTCGTTTCTTATATCTTCTTGGACACCATACTCGTATCTGTTTGGTTTTCGATTAAATGAGTGACGTGAGTGATGTGCCATGGTGGTGGAAACAAGAATCGTATCTTAGGTTTTCCTTAGCCCTTGGACACCCAAAGCTATGTTGCGGGACTTATATGTCTTGTGGTGTGGTGTTCATGTAGTACATCTACTTGAAATAGAGTAGAGCTTGATACATCGTAGTAGTAGTAGTAGTTATATTTGTGTTCATCACTTTCATGATATCACAACTACTCAAACTCGCTTTACTAAATCTACGCTGAAACCGGGACTTGAACCACCGACCTCCAGGTTACAAGTACGCCGCCTTATCGATCAAGCTACTGAAGTCGGTAGCTTGATACATCGTATGGCAGAAGAAAGGTTTCAGTTCTCGCTGAACTGCTTGTTGTAAGATAATGACGGTGGTTTCTCCTTGTCTTTTCCTTGGCCGCTAAACTTTCTTGCTCTTTAGCGCTGTCTGAACCTCTCAACTAACGAAGCTTGCACAGATCTCCTAACGAAGGGGAACACCACAAGAAGCACCACTTCCATCTGCAAGAAATACAGTATCACAAAGTTTTGTTCTTTGACAGGGATACTGGAATGACGTTGAGGTTCTGTTCGATTGATGTGGTGGAGAATTTGATACGAAGCCAGGGTTTTTCCTGAAGTTAGGTGCTCTCCAGACGGGAAGGGAGGACTCTTTGTTCAATGAGATTGGGAGGAACGCCCCGTGTTCTGCGGTTCGCTAGTGAAACATGATTCTCTTTGAGAAGTCTCTTCTCTTCAGGCAATGTGAGCCATATTGATCGCATTGCTTCGACATTCTTTCTCTTTTCCACTTCATTTGAAACGACTATGAGGCATTTGTTGGGTGTCTTTCATCTTCTAAGCTTTGTTCGAAGATGCGGAAATGAGTACAATAGGTGAAACCAGTGGCACCTTGTTTTGCCACTTACAAATACTTTGGTTATTAATGTCATCGGATGTTACCCAGGCGTGTCACTTTCTGACATTTGATTATTTATTATATTATGCTCTATTAGGTAAAACAAAGCAAAATATAAACAATAAAATACAATGAAGTTATTAATAAAAATAAATAGATTGAACAAAGAAACAAGAACAAAAACGATCATAAAGCTAATGTCCTACCTAAAGGGCGGGGTTATTGCCTGTGGCAATCTCTTCCACCCAACCCTTTAGTACAGTATATTAAAGCAAAGTTCTGATTTCTTACAACTTTTAAACTAATTAGATTAGTCGTCAAGATTGGCACACCGTGTTGATTTGTAACCACAAAAGATTGGCTTTTTATTCCCGGACTTTCTGTATTACATTTTGTGCTCCTAATGCATCAACAAGGCGTTATGCTTTCAATAGATCTCATTGAAATGTTCTCTATTATACATCTCACCACTCTCTACGGTGTATAATGCTCCATTCACACTGCAGCATGTAAAGTAACCTTTTGTGGCTGCATTATGACATTTAAATACGCTCGTAGTATGTAGGTTGAGCTCGGGGATTTTTTATGAATCAAGTTCATTAACACTGGGCTGAGAATATCAGCTAGTTCCAGACATTGGTCGCTCTTTCTGTTTGTTTTTGATTGCTATCATTACAGCTCGTCTCTCTCTTTTTATATGTTTTCCATTGAAATACATTCCTACTGGATGTCTTGGAAACTGCTACTTGTGTCGAACGCTCATTTTTTTCCTTCTACCTACGTATGAGTTGAAAAAGTTTTTTTTACATTTTAAATGTTTTAAAAAAAACACATTAAAAATAGCTGTCTTATGGAATTTCATCATACCCCCCTATTGATACTTTTCCCGTAAATTTTAATTGCTCACTTTAATTTGTTATTATTTTTGGATATTGAATTTTTCTTAACATGATAATATGAAATTACCAATTCCTTTACTGTAGGGGAGTTCACTCTAAATTTCAGAGATGACACAACCTCTACACCGTGTACGTTTGCTTCCGGGGAAATATTAATTAGGTAGCATTGTTTTGAAAATATGTACCAACAAACCCAAAAACATTTCATGCTGTTTCATCTGATTACATGGAGTAACTTATTTTTAATATCTAGTTAAATAATATGTTTGTTTGAATATTATTGTTGTCAGGTAAATATTTTTTTTCTCCCGAAAAATCATGAGGAATAATTATTGTTTCCATAATTTTCATGCCCTATGCTATGGTTGATATTGTAGAAATATTTTTTGACTGTTTCCTTAGTTTATTCACCCAGTATTATATGTTTGTTTTTTTCTTCATAGATCGCTAACATCAGCTTTCTGTCTCCACTGAAGCCATAGAGATTATGAGTACACAAGTACACATGGCCACTTGGCCAGTAATTGAATTCGATATCTTTGTTTACCAAACATACGACGCTGCCTTCACTGATTCGTTAATAATTGCATTGATAGCTCATCCAGACCTTCTGGTAGAGCACTCGCTGTAACATTGTCTCCCTTGTGCGTTGCATAATTATACAATGTTGCATAATAATATATGTTTTGTATGTTAGAAATTAGGGCTTCAATTTCGTAACTTGGAATTTTTGTTTTAGATTTTGGAAAAAAGCCACATGTTCTATCGTGTTGCGTGATGCTACTTAACTTATCTTAGAGGTGGTCTCTCTATTTTAATAATTTGTTGAGAAACAAAATACGCCTCCTAAGTTAATAAATAATACTAATAATGTTGTGAAGTCGCGTCCTTCGAATCGCCAGGCTAATACCTTGAACCCTTATTAATGTTGAACCAAGGTAGAGACGGACTGGCATCACAAGCTGTGTGGTCCGTCTGGTGGGACCCTAGTCCCATAGTGCACAGAGTTGCTAATTACCTCTTCTCCTCTGACGCTAAGACGCCCAAGTCCTTATGATGATGAACGGGGACCCATAAATAACCGTACCTCCTCTGTGTACATAACGTGTTCCAAGTCATATTGCTGGTGATAGCTGGTCCGGGTTCAAAATAATTGACCCCAGAAACTACTGCACAGGCAAATAATGTCGCCATCGCTATGAGTGTTCCATGACCGAATCACCATCAATTGGTACCAGCCCACATTAATTCATAATTCATGATGATTTGCATTGGAAAACTTAAGTAATATCTAGTGATTATTTCCCAGCCTACATAATTAACTATGATTTTTTTTGTTTGCTTAACGTCTTTCTTGTAGTCTATTAGAGACAGAATTATGATTTGTATCAGGCTTATCAGCTTACGTACTAATGTAGCGATGATTCCAGTCTATAGTAATGAAGTAGTGACTTGATAGAGCACGCTTCTGATTAGAGGTTAGAGATGTACTAAAAGATGTGGTCTGCTGTTTTGTATATCATAATTATTTTTTAAAAAAATAATGCTAGATTTTTTTTAACTTGGGTTTAATGATAGTTAAAAATACAACAGAACTTTTACATTCCAGATTACATCAGTTGTAATATTTTGTATCAGCCTACAGACATTAATGTTGGTCTGTATGAGCTCAGATATTTCACCAGATTTACATGGATGCCAAATTAGGGATGAATAAAATTGTTGAGATTTTGTAAAATGAGGTTTCGCAATAACGATTTGTTTTCCTACCCAGATTTTTGCAATTATGGAATCTATTTTCTAACCAGGTTCATATTCTGAGTACATACCTCTTTAATGTACTAATGATGCCATGTTGTATAACGTATAACTAGCATGTGTGCCATGAAGCTAATGTGTAGCAGGGATGATAATATGTGTAACCCATCACGTCCTGGTGTCAGCTTTCACGTTTGAATAATGCACTTGCCTGAAAAACGTCACATCATATTAAGCGTGGTTTTAATTTACATAGCAGAATGACTCCGCGGCTTGTTACCTAGTGAAACATATATTCATTAGCGTGTTGGCACCCTTGTCACAGGAGTGACGGGTGTGTGCGATCCTGTGTGGTGGCACCCTTGTCACAGGAGTGACGGGTGTGTGCCATCCTGTGTGGTGGCACCCTTGTCACAGGAGTGACGGGTGTGTGCCATCCTGTGTGGTGGCACCCTTGTCACAGGAGTGACGGGTGTGTGCCATCCTGTGTGGTGGCACCCTTGTCACAGGAGTGACGGGTGTGTGCCATCCTGTGTGGTGGCACCCTTGTCACAGGAGTGACGGGTGTGTGCCATCCTGTGTGGTGGTACCCTTGTCACAGGAGTGACGGGTGTGTGCGATCCTGTGTGGTGGCACCCTTGTCACAGGAGTGACGGGTGTGTGCCATCCTGTGTGGTGGCACCCTTGTCACAGGAGTGACGGGTGTGTGCGATCCTGTGTGGTGGCACCCTTGTCACAGGAGTGACGGGTGTGTGCCATCCTGTGTGGTGGCACCCTTGTCACAGGAGTGACGGGTGTGTGCCATCCTGTGTGGTGGCACCCTTGTCACAGGAGTGACGGGTGTGTGCCATCCTGTGTGGTGGCACCCTTGTCACAGGAGTGACGGGTGTGTGCCATCCTGTGTGGTGGCACCCTTGTCACAGGAGTGACGGGTGTGTGCCATCCTGTGTGGTGGTACCCTTGTCACAGGAGTGACGGGTGTGTGCGATCCTGTGTGGTGGTACCCTTGTCACAGGAGTGACGGGTGTGTGCCATCCTGTGTGGTGGTACCCTTGTCACAGGAGTGACGGGTGTGTGCCATCCTGTGTGGTGGCACCCTTGTCACAGGAGTGACGGGTGTGTGCCATCCTGTGTGGTGGTACCCTTGTCACAGGAGTGACGGGTGTGTGCCATCCTGTGTGGTGGCACCCTTGTCACAGGAGTGACGGGTGTGTGCCATCCTGTGTGGTGGTACCCTTGTCACAGGAGTGACGGGTGTATGCCATCCTGTGTGGTGGCACCCTTGTCACAGGAGTGACGGGTGTGTGCGATCCTGCTCGCGCGAAACTTTACCTCGGATTTTTTTGATTCACTTGGATGAGTATTTAAATGAGATTTAAAAAGATTCAGTTTTTTATCTGGTGATGATAATATTTATTCCAGAATTAGCTTGTGTTGAGCATTATGTATCTCTGTAATGGTTGCTTTAAAATTGAGATTTTATCAGATACCTACTTAAAAGTTCCGGCTAATTTTGTCCACTCATCTCTTTTCAAAAGAATGTTGTCTCATGTTTGCGCTCATTTAATTTTTAATGTCCATTTTCCTTTTTGTTTTCAGGTAATGTTGATGTCATTCGTTGGAAAATCCCTTCAAGTATTCTAAAGGCATCAATAGCATTGACTTGACAAAATATCTAACTTGATGGTAAGTTTCAACACAATGTTGTGAGACTAGGGACACAAGGAAAGGAAAACTATTACATAAGAGATTCTGAAATGTAGAAAATAGTCCTATGACACTTCATGTATTTCATCAGGGGACGCGAGTGTGAAGCGGTTAATGCTATGTACTATTCCGTCATATTACTGAACGCTTGACGGATAAGGGAAACTTCGCCCTCCTGTACTTTAGAAGGGGTGGTGTAGCCATCTTCCTCCCTCTCCTCATTCCTTCCCTCCCCTTTCTCATCCCCCTCACCCATTTCGTCTCCTCCTCCTCCTCCTTCTCTTCGTACATACTAATTACGACAGTATCGAGTAACTAGGAGAGGGAGAGAGAGACAAGCAGATTAGATTTCAAGTAGTTAATTAAAAATTTAAAGCTGTAAAAAGGGAGCCGTTATTAATGACTGAGGGGAGGGGGGCACTTCTTGGTGTCTTAGTTTCTTCATTACTCGTACTCTTGAGTAAATAATTTTATTAAGATATCTGGATAAGTTGAGAAGGTAGCACACGTAGGTCGCATTTCAGCGACGCATATTATTACACCTGGCTCAAGCAAAACCGTCGTTTCGCGAGAGAACGCCTCCCAGAAACTACAGTGCTTATACAACGGTAAAAAAATATAGTTTGTATGTATTTCGTCGTTCGATTCGCACTGTTAACTGTATTTATTTATTGAGAAACTCTTTATTAGTAGAACATATTATATACAGACAAATAATGGTAAAAATTAAATATAAATTTGACAATATTAATAATATAAACAAGAAAAAAATAAATAAAATATATACATACGTCCTAACTAAAGAGCGGGGTTATTTCCTGTGGCAATCTCTTCCACCCAACCCTTTCTGTATTGTTTGTAATGGGAGGTTTCAGCTCGAGTCTTGTAACTCCACATATCCAGTGAAGCATTTTCATGTGTGATTTTTTTATTTGTGGTGAAGCACAAGGCCTCTTCACAATTTTTGTGGGTAGCGCAGCATTACGAAGAGCCCCTTCACTTTTCGAATTCTGTTACATTAATGTCTTTTTACTCTGGTATTGCCGCCACTGGTCGTTACTCATACAAGTAACTATTCATTTTTCCTCACGAGGTATGAGTGGATCCGATCCATTGAAGTATCAAGAAGTCTTGAGTGTCAAGTCTCCGCTACATAGGTCAATTAAGTCTTGCTACCCCTTTATACATCGTGCCTTATATTTTTAGATTTAGATTTTTATCATATAGCACTCCACATAGTTTCTTCCAATTCAGAAAACCTGTTCCCTTTCCTCGAATCCCTGATCTACATTCCTGCAAAATCGATGAAAACCGTGCCAACATAGTGGAGCTATATTTTGTTATTAATGTTTCAAAAACTTCAAGTTTTTACTATTCGAGGAGGGTCGATGAAAATTTTATTCAGAAAACAAATTTTCTTAGTCGAGGGGGCAGGGGGTTTGAATATATTATTTCGCCCCGAAATAAGCTGTTTTCTGTCGGGCTGGAGCGGTTTTGTCAACATATTAAATAAACACAACTTGGAGCGAACTTTTTCAGCTCGCCTCTCATGTAAAGTATCAAATTTCCCAATATCATTCAATTTTTCCCGTTTTATCCCTCTTCACACTTGAGACAAAGCTCCCCCCCTGTCTCTTCTATCCTCATGTGCCTGCCCTCCACTCCACTGACTCCGTGATGTTTACTTTTCTTCCCAACCTTCTTTCTCTCGATGTTTTTTCGTCGCATTTTTATCCCAGGTATTTTTCCTGTTCAAGTCTCCCTCCCTCTGTCTTGGTTGTAGGTAAAGTTAAGAAATGATACCGGGCTATGATTTGAAAGTGATTCCGAATAAGGAGCAGGCAGTTCGGGATAGTTTAAATTGAACCCTTGACCATCTGCACAGAGAGTTCCTCTCTTACGAGAAATAGTAACCTCACGCCTAACGGACTTAGTATGAGGAATTTAACGCGGAATTCACGAACACCTCAATAGAAAATTATGACGTCCTGATGACGCCCTGGAAGTAATACAGCTACTTATTTACATATATCATATAGTTAGCTATGACAGATAATAATATACAAGCAGGTTGCCCTAACGAATTTCCGACTTTCTTTACCACCATGGCTTAAACAGAATGAGCATTTTTTTTTTTTTTTTTTAATTATTCCTGTATGATGTTTAAAAACTATGAACCGTCACAGAACAACGAGTAAGTAGATGAATACAGTTTTCAGTAACCGCAAGTAACAGCCACCCTCGCGTGGCTCTGGAAGCAACAGGAGGTTGAAGCATGCGGGTATAGAGAGTTGCACCCTTTGAGAATGACTCCCCCTACCCAGCTACCCAGCGCCGTGTTTACTCTGAATCCGAAGACTTCTTGCCATTATGCTGTGAATTTGAAATGAGTACGTCGGTACCTACTTGTGCCTTTTTGTGCGTTTTTTCCTCCCGGCTTATGGAAAGTTTCAAAAGTATCCCACTGTGTTCACATCAACCTGCTTGTTTTGCATTCAAGTGTTTGGAAAAATGAACAGGAGAAACTGACTCCTTTTTACAAAATCGGAGGGTCAATGAAAGGAAATTTTCAGGAAAATAAATAGGAGAAACTGGCTCCTTTTTAAAAAATCGGATCGAGGGACAATGTAAAGAAATTTTCATTTTTCTAGCAGGGTATTTCAGAATTATGATTATTATTTTACTAGGTCTTTCTTAGCATATACTGACTGTACTTAATAATTTGATATGCGAGGATTCGAACTTCTAGATCTTCTTAGTCCAATATGCTAACCACTGAGTTGCTGTGGTTAGAGTTGTTACACTATGTATGAAGAAAATAAGAATCGATGAGAAATTGAGGACCAAATATACAACGAAACATTTCGCTCTCAGAAAAGATATACAGGTCCCAGTACAACTCCCGTTGTAAATATCCTTATTCCATCTCTCTTTCTTCCTCATTCTGTCTCTTGAAAATATATTTTCTTCAAACCTTCTCGGCTTTCATCCCCCTCTCTCATCCCTCCCCATCCCTCCCTGTGGGCACAAGGCATGCGTGTGTTTCCATTTATCATTTTTCGGTGACAAATTGATAGTGCTGGCAGAATGGGGAGGGCGGGTTTGAAACCCAGAGCGCGTATAAAAATGGTTTAGTATGTATGAGAAGTTCTCTCTCTGCTTGAGATACTGGGTGACTAACATATTTGTGTTTAATCACTTTCGTGATATCACAACTACTCAAACTTGCTTTACTAAATCTACGCTGAAACCGGGACTTGAACCACCGACCTCCAAGTTACAAGTTTGCCGCCTTATCTATCAAGCTACCGAGGTCGGTTACTGGGTGACTAATGTCAATCTAATTTGACCCTGAACGTTCTATTAGCAAAATAAATGGTTTCATTGTAATTTGTACCTATCAAGTATAAGGTCTGGATGAGACGAGACATGACCAATGAATGACCATGGTCTCGTCTTTTGAGATCATGAGACGAGACGAAATCAGTCTCGTTTTGTCTCTGAAAACTTGGGACCACAGAAATTCATCACTAGTTGGGTCTCTGAGCTCTGAAGCTGAACAATCAAGGCTTAGTAAAGACTTTTGATGTTATTGTTTGTAATAAACTAATTACACTAATTGGTTTAAAGAGCTTGACAAGGCTTTGATTGAGAAAACTGGTGATCTAAGAGCAAAAAAAATGGTTTAAAGAGCTTGGCAAGGCTTTGATTGAAAAAACTGGTGATCCAAGAGCAAAAACATTCCTTAAACAAAGGATTGCCCTCGCAATACAGCGCGGCAACGCAGCAAGTATCTTGGGAGCCTTGCCTGAAGGAAACGAGTTAGACGAGATTTATTTTATATAATAAATTGATTTTAATTACACTAAACACATAAGCACAGGTTAAAATATATTTATTTTCTTTGATAAATACCTTGACAGGCTGTGACACGGATCGTCACCCAACGTATGTAGTATACACAATTGTACATGTACATCCTGAAAGTTCTTTTTTACGAATATTTACGGAGTGTACTTAGCCTATAGGTACCTCGCGCCCTGTGAACAATCTACCAAAACCACCCAGTATTAAATGTTCTCGGAATATATTTTGCCAAAACCACCCTGTATTTAACTGTAAGTCAAGTAAAGGGATGACGTTTTCTAGAGACAAAATAGAGCAAGGAGGACATAGAGGGAGACAGAGAGATAGGACGATTGTAAAGGAAATAGAATGAAGCAGGTAGGAAAACTAAGTGTTTCCTCGGAATAATAGAGGCGACATCAGAAAGTGTGCCACAGCCATTCATTCTCCCTGTCTACTCTTCCCACTTCTATTTGGCCAGAAACAAACCCGACAAATCATCCCCAAGCACAACCAGGTATCGAAAAGGATGACTCGGAGGCGTTGGGTGGGGGACTCAAGGATTTTCTCGTCTCTCCAACCATTGTCTTCTGCTCCTCTTTCTCTTAATATAACTTTCCCAATTAATTTGAGCTTTATTTTCAACTAACACTTTGTTATTGAATTAAATCTAGGTAATAATTGAATAGTATTAATAATTATTCGATAGATTCATGAAATATCTGTACAATTTCGACAAGGTCAGCTAACTTCAGTTTTTTTGTTTGTTTGTTAATAAATGTACTTAAAATAATATTAAAAAAATAAATGTGTTTCAGTGCTCCATACTATACTGGGCCACGGTGATTAATAAAGCTACCTACTACAATTCTAGCATTATATTGAGAACTTCTCAGGGACTTTCTTCTATCTTTTTCAGCTTGTGCAATGTGCATGGGCCAAATTTATAAGAGATTTTTTTCAGGGATAATAAATACACTTACATAGTTGCATACAAACTTTGAGGAGTCGAACTCAATTTTTTAAATGTTGGTAGTTTGAGTACCTGGCTTTAAAACATGTCTCTGTTTTAACGATTCAATTTTTGTCATTTTACCTACACCATTTTTCCATAATACATAGGTATAATATATTATGTTGTACCTATAGTTACCTACTCTTAGTTGTGTACTTGAATTCGTTCTACAAAGATAAAATATGTAAAACATGTTACGTCACTCAAAGAGATGTTGTGCAAGAGCTGGAAAGCAAGGCAAATATCGTCAAGAAGCTCCGCGGATGCGTGATGCTAGGCTAATTGCTCATCATGCGTTAATTACTGCCTCAGGCTGCACGGAGCCTTACTCAAATTAGTCATGTTCTTATTGCACGAGTGTCAGTTAGGCAGTTGTGCTACGCCAAGAAAACTGAATTACCTTAGTAATTCAAGACATGATTCTCACATGAACTGAGAATATCTGTTAATATTGAATGCTATGTTTTCACCTTATGTAATACGTAAAGAAAAGTGATTACGTACTAGGGGTAAATAACTGAATTTCGAATGAAAGAATATACCTTCTCGTAATATTACATGGCATTTTTTTAGCACACACGTGGTGTTTTTTAAAGGAGTGAACCAATACGATTGTTGAGTACCTATTCCTCTCATCCTATGAATGGTGTTACTAATGATGTTTACTTGATGCTGCATCTAGAACGAATTCCAGCTCATGTTTATAGGATGCACTCAAAACAAATATGACAGCACTTCACAAGCTGCTTGCTATACACCACTGCACTAGTCCTTGCTATCACAAGAATTGATAGAATTTTCTTCTTTCTCTTTGCCATTTCCCAAACCTACCTGGGACTTGGGGTCGGAATTGGTTCACATCTTCCTCTCGGTTGAGGTTGGTTGGTTCTGGCACTCCCACTTTATCATTTTGCGGTTGGATGCTATTCCTAACGCAAACCCTATTAAGGGCGCCAAGTATTTGTGTTTTTGTCTTTTGGCCTGACAGACTGTTGCCGTATCTGTATTACGTCCCCCAGGTGATAAGCATTGATAGGAGAAAATTGATAGGAACCAAGTGCCAAATTATCAAACAGGATTAGATTTAAAATAAGCCAGACTGTCCCTCAAGTCGAGCTATAGTGAGTGCGCTGTGATTGGTTGAAACTCGGACTTGGGGAAGGGTCTCCTTATCTAACATTTAATCCTGTGTTAAATTCGGCTCTAACGATAGCAGAAGTACGAGTGAGAGTAGAAGTAAAGAAATGAGCAGGCGAGTGAGGTTGTGCACTGGTAGTCAAGTGGTTAACGCGCTAGTCTGGTGGTAATCCAGGTAGCGTAGGGATCCGTTGGTTCGAATCCCACCCAGTGCATGAATTTTTCCTCATTAATTTGAGATCGTGACCACATAATAATAAGACTCTGAGGGTAAGGTGGTAGAAAATGCTTTAAGCATTAACCTCGCCTGGTGGTTACCTTCATTAAAGAGTGTTATTATTATTATTATTCAGATGCTTGTCCTGAACCATTAGCAGAGTCTCTGAGAACCACTGTGACGAAAGATTGCTGCATGGACGGAGAGAGTTTCGAAATATACCTACTGGGATCTGTGATGCCCATCTCGTAATGTAAACACTAACAAACACATAGTGCACCAGGAATGTATGTTCCGGCTAGGCCATGTGGGGCCCACACCAGACCTCTGCTCTCCTGTTCCTGAGGAAGACAAAGAATGCAACGAACAAAGAAGATTTGTTTGTTAATGTCCCAGAGCTGTTTATGTGTTCAAGTCTCGCTTGTTATGTCACTGTTCACAATTATTGTGAAATATTTACACTGACTCTGTTCTTCTGCCTATATTATCTGCTCTTTGTTACAAAATACAAAACGATCTTCTATCAAATTCATAGGCCCAGTGCATAGTCGCTAATGAACAGATCAAATCAATCAATGTGGGGTTCAACTCACAGTCTTACACATCTTGGTATGTCCTGTTCTTACCCCTATTCGAGCATCCCTATCTAGACTCCTTCTCTTGAGGATGATAAAAACGAGATAGATTCTCTGATGCTATACCTTAAGAGAACCCGTTTATTTAGAACCCGTTTATTTAGAAAAATCTAAACTTGGAAACGGTGCGAATGACCACTGAAGTTAAAGCACCTATAATTAATAAAAAAATAATCAATCAAATTTATACACAATCAAATGGCCATGCTTAATCTGGCTGTTAGTGACTATGCACTCCACCAATAGACTGTTTGTGTATAAAATTCACTCTCTCTCTGTTACAAGGTACATCAATCGATTAATTAAATTATTGATTAACCTAAAAATATTTTATTTTTTTATTTTACAGCGCTGTCAAATTCAATTTCATAGTTACAGCATCCCCATGTAGCAAGAATGATTTAATAGAATCACAAATTACATTATTTAAAGCTTGGGCACTACAGTTGTTTCCAAATTGATAATTTACCTTCGATATGCAAAGCATGAATAAATTTTATTCCTGAATTACGTATTTTGATATACTGAATATTTGAGATATTATACGTGTTAGCATATCAGTATTTGGAAGTACATCTTTGTGGTTATGCAGGCCCCTAGCTCCATCATTTCGAGACACCCACTTATTGTTTTGCAGATAGTAAAGTTCGAGGCATGACCTAATAATGAGAATTGTTTATTAGGTGCTTTGCTGGGTGTGTGGGTGGTGAGTATGCGTTCACAGTAGGTATCTTTGGTCCATGTATTAGCAGGGGCTCCTGAGTAGCTTATCTGAATAGATCAACATTCGTGAGTCCTTTAGCTTTTCAAAGATGTAATGGATTCAAACAGTTTTTGGTGGTAGGAGGTTGCATTGTTTTTTCCGACATAGTGAATAAGTTTTTTTTTTTAATTTCTGTCAGATATCAGTTATTTAGTAAAAATAAAAAAAATTGAGGATTTTTTTTAGAAGTTTCCATGAAAGGTGTGAACCCACCTTCAAAAGATAAATATTAAGAAATATTAATCTCTGTTTGAATGTTATTTGTTGTGTGATTTATTAATCTAACTCCATATTTAGAAATATTCAATGTAATATTCTACCAAAAATTACATACTTGAGTAATTATTTATTAGGTAATTTATTGTTCACAAATAAATCACTTCTTCCAAAAGTCTGTTTGTGGAAGTTGCTCACGGCATTACCTCTCTGAATTGCCAACATTGCAGTTGTTTGAATGAGAAAATGTGAACGAGACCAAAATTTAGAAGAACAATGGCAAAATTTCCATTGTGTTGTTATGGAAAAGTTTTCTCTCAACAAAACTTAATAAAAATGATACCTACTAGGTATCAAAAATATCTTGCTCTGTTTAAAAAAAACTTCATGTTAATAATCCACCTTATATTATGATGGATTAAGTCCATCTCCTCCATGCATACTAAATACTTGGTTTTCTAATAGTGCGGGATTTAGTTGAGACCGTGGACTCTAACTAACATCGACTGGATCTGGGTTATTGAGTTTCACGTATTTTGTTTGCTTGAAGTATGATCATGCAGACTAGCGGGAATAATAGTTAATCAATGCCGAGCATGTATGTCGTATATTTCCTTGTAGATACAACTTAACATGCCTTCCATCGCGAGAGTCTACTAAATCCGCGGAAACTACTCCAGCATTTTTCATTATTAAACTCCCCTTGCTATGCTTGGGCTCTTGGGCATAATCTTTGTAATATGTGCTTCCGCTCCTCATCAGAATTCAAAACAAATTGCAACCCTCCCCCTCTAGACGAGTATCACAGCGAGGAGTGGGGGGAGGGATGTCTAATCAAATGGGCATTATGAGATGGGCGACCTTTTTATTATCATCCCGTGGTGAGTAATATCTCAACTATGCCAAGTCTGATGCCGTCGCCGTGATGCATTGGAAAGTGCAACCCTCGCGTTCTGAATGCATTATGAGTCATCTTTTTCTTCTTGGCTAATATTGCGTCTTTTCTGTCCACATGAAAAGATAATATGAAAATAAAGAGAGTTATAGATAAGTTGAGTATGCGCGGTGTCTTCCGGGTATGTCGAATAAATTCGAATTATTAATAAAAAAGAGTAATGATGTTCATTTTACTGAAAGTGATGGTTCGTTTTTCATTTTGATTTAAAAAAACAGTCTGTGAAAAGTTCCAAGTTTAAAATTTACTCCTACATAAGGCATCGCAATCGTGTGAACTTCAATTCTTTGAGAAAAAATTGATGTAACTTCAAACAGGCTTTCGTTTGTGAATAGAGATTGGTTCCAAATGAAAGTGGAAGTACAATGTAAGAAATCCTGATAGAAAAGTTAGGATTGAAGAATATAGATTAAAATGAAATGAGAACTACGCGTTGTAGCAACTAGAGAAAGAGAAATAGATTGTAAATGGGAAAATAAAATCTGAGATGTGTATCGTCTGAGAGGGAAGCAGAGGAACATGAAAAAGCCATTTGTTCCTTTACAAATAGGAGCAAATGGAGTTTCATTGCGAAGTTTCGCCTTTCACCTTCGTATGCAGGAGTTCTAAAATACCGTCTTTCAGTTAATCTATTCCCTGTGACTTTGAATGCTCAACATAATCCCTCATTGAGAATATTGATAAATGTTGAAGATACATAAATTCTATATGAATATGAACAAAGGTATGTAGTTATCATATGTGTATTGGTCATTTTCGTGATATCACAACTACTCAAACTCGCTTTACTAAATCTACGATGAAACCGGGACTTGAACCACCGACCTCCAGGTTACAAGTCCCCCGCCTTATCGATCAAGCTACTGAGGTCGGTCGTATGAACAAATTTATGTACAATGAACAATAATATTAATATAAAATTTCATGTACATAAACAAAGAGTTCTCATCCTGAATAGAAAACTAGGTAACACTGGAATTTATCATACCTACATACTGTATTAATATGTCGGTCAGATCAAAATAGAAATAATCCAATATACATTAAATTTCTTCTTCACCAATCCCACAGTTGAATTTTGTTATATACTTGGGTTTTTAGTGATATTTTGCCTGTTAATCCTTAATCTTGAAATCCTCCCACACCTAATTATCTACCCGACTAGAAAATCCCAAAAGGCACCATTTTTTGCCATCAATTTTCCTTAAGAGTATTTCTTTCTTTGTAAATTTACTTTAAATCTGTGCTTGAAATAGAAAAGTTTTCCAATGGAGGGAGAAGAGAAATATCAGAAAAATTAAAGACAAAATCATTTTGTTCGCTCTTCCTCCTAACTTATTTTACTGAGCAG
Source organism: Bactericera cockerelli (assembly GCA_024516035.1). Lineage (NCBI taxonomy): Eukaryota > Metazoa > Arthropoda > Insecta > Hemiptera > Triozidae > Bactericera > Bactericera cockerelli. The sequence continues at coordinate 13,845,434 of CM044960.1, forward strand.
TGTAAATGTCTTAAAATATCTTAGGCGGTGAGCTGAAAATAATTGCCGCCTTGAATCAAAGATAATAATTCCCCACTCCACTTTCTTTTCAGCTCCTTTTTTATGTTCGTCTTATTTTCTCACCTTAGACAACACTTTTTGGCGTTCTCTCTCTCTCTCCTTTCTTTCCTCTCAAGTTCTTGGTATTCCAACAATGAACCTGAGAATCTTCACCATATTTCATCCGGGACAACATTTCTTATGTGAGTAATGCTATCGAAAGTATTTTCAGAAAAGAAAGTACTTAACCAATATGTTTATTCAATACAGACGGTCTTCAACGTCAAAACGTATGAACTTTGCCAAGGCTAAATCTGATATGTGTTCTTAGAAAATAATTCTATGGCATACGCATAAATAAATCCTATCAATACATGGCCGAGGGTATAAATATGGTACTTTTTACTGTACTGAACACCTATTATGTATTTGATTGATGGATAAGTGCCAAATTATGAAACAGGATTAAATTTAAGATAATCCAGACCCTTTCTCAAGTCTCAAACAATCATTGTGCACTATAGCCCGGCTTGATAGACAGTCTGGATCATCTTAATTTAATCCGTTTTACTTTCCTTATCCTGTAATAAGGAAAGGATAAGGAAAGTATTGTATTCGTCGTTTTATAATTGCGCCCTAATTTTCTCCGTGACTTGCTGTATATTACTTACTATCTTAAGTTCTTAACGCTTGATGGCCCCCGGTATAAAATCATAATTTTAAATAAATACAAAATATGTTGGGGGGCACCCACTCTGCTAAGTTTTGAAATAAAAAATATGAAGAACTGTATTTTCTCTTGTGGAAATATATTCCATTCTGTTGTTGAGCTTAGGAGACTATAAGAAAAATAATAGATAACTTTAACCCACTGTTGTTGTTATTTGTGGACCCATAGAGTTTTTTTTTATTATTAATATATAGACAAATTCCTGCCGTAATAATAACTAAATGCAGCGTTGCTGTAGGTAAGTCTTGACATGGCGACTACATGAAATACGAACAGATACATATACATGAAATGAGGCCGCAAATTAATCATCTTTTTAAAGGTACGAACTGAGAAAGTGTATTCGACAAAGTAGGTAAATCAGTATTGCTACTCTGTGTCGTGCACCTTTCTATGAGGATAACTATTTCATCGTATTCCAACAGCACAGCAAAGGGTTAACCATTCAAAATGAAAATGTCTGTCGTGCTTCATTTTGAAGAAGAAAATCTACCTTGGAATAATAAATATTATGGAAAGTAGGTAAGATTCATTTGATTTGGATTAATGTGGCAGTCGCAATAATAAATAAAACATGTTTGCTCGTTTGAATTCTTGGGAGTATTTACCTAAACCTAAATGACAGAGTTTTGTTGCATATGGAATATTAAGGGTATGTTTTTCGGGTGATTATAGTTATGGCCGGATCGATTTACTGAGCTGACGACTTGCTGAAGATAGGCCAGGAATTTCGACCATTCACAGGGTTCCAAAACTTTGATGGTAGAAAAGTATTCACCTGTTTTGAGCTCTTACATTAACCAACATTAGTAACTATCTTTCAATGGTTGCGTGCAGTAGAAATGATGTGGAAAGGAGGTCGGATAAAATTGGCTTCAATTTCAAAATCAGTTGACTTATTCATTAATTTAAGCTATCTCAGTAATTAACTCTCGCCCCCACCTGTGTAGCAAATCTGCGCCCTAGATTTGCTTTAGTCTGGTCTTTAATTAGAACGTCTCCTATTTTTCGTCTTGAGAAATCTACTTCCACAATTTTCAAGTTAGCAAAGAGAAAAGTGTAGGTGGAGACTCAATCAGATTATTGAAGAGAAGAGAAATAAATGGGTCGGGTGATGAAAGGGTAGAAACTTAGGCCAGGTATTTCAAGTTATTACCTGACAATGTAGCTGACCTGTGCCTACGTATTGCTGTTGGGCAGGATCTCAGCAAAATGTTCTTTTTCATCAATATAATGTAATTCTCTTTTTACTTTCCCAATTCTTCGGCTTTTCATATAAAAGTTCATGAAAGAAGACTGAGATGATTTGCACACATTAAGAGAAGAGATGAAGAAAACTATGTGAACAAGAAAATTGAGAAACTAGAGGTAGGGAAAGGTGAAAAAGGATAGATGGACAAGCTCAAGCACAGATGGAGGAACAAAGTAGAGTAGGATTTAATAGCAAAGAAGTGTAATTGGGACTGGGAGGACGCTCTAGTTAGAAAAAAGTGGAGTACACCGAACAAGACTGCATCAAAACAACGCCGACCCCAAGTACGTTTGGGAAAAGGTTGAGCGAAAGAAGAAGAGATTCACTTGGACTCACAAATAACATAGGACGGAAAATCAAAACTAATGATAGCTATATCAACATAATTCCTGGAAAATGAGTTTTCTTTCAATTCATCTGACATTGCATAAGAAATTAACAATATCTAGAAGTAATCGACTAATGGTAGGTAAAAATAGCTTGTATACTGTCAAATACTCGGGTGAGTTCTTTTTCAAAGAAAATGGTGAGGTACGAACAGCTTTTCAAAATGAAATGAAAAGTGGAACCTACAATATGCTACTTCAACTTTTCCATTACCTGATTATTCTGTTCTAGTTTTTTTTCTCTCGTGACAAAACCCAAGATGTTGGACAGCAGTCCGAAAAATGTCGCTAGTTCTAGCTATAGGTTGGTTAAGGAATATGTTGTAGAGTGCGTGAGAGGTGACTCAGCGAATTCCTGCGAATACTTGCTCAAGAGGGTGAGATGGTAAACATTTTAAAATTCCTGATCTCTATGAACGGAGGTGGGGGGGGGGGGGGGGGGTAAAGTTGGTTCAAAAGAAATTAAATGCGGGCCAATTTCCGCTGATGTCTAAAGAACGCTACATTTTTGTAAAATCTTCGTATTTAGTAGAATTGAAGCAAATAAAATTAAGAAGAATTTTGATTCTACGAGTATGAGTCTTCCCATCCTAGATTTCAGGACTTTTGTCATGTTTCCTTTCTCAACATCTTGAACTAATATCCTAAAAATTTGTTTGCGTCGCCTGCGCCTCTCACGCACTCTAAACGGTCTTTTCAGTCCTTTATTAATCAGACTACTACTACAATATTTTACATACCATTTCAAATGCATGAATCTAGATTTCTAGAACATAATATAAAAATGTACTCTTCTATGAATATTTATTATAATATCACTTAATATATTATTGTTTACTTTGTTACAGGTAAATTTATTCTTGAATCTCATGGCGATAACTTTGAAGTGATTAGGTATTTTGCCTTCTTTAACTAGAACATTCTCAAATCTAGAAGGAAATTATGATGACGACGTATAGAGGAAGATGAAACTTTAGATATTTCTGGTAAGTATGTATTTTTAAAACGTTTTCTGTTCAAATATTAAATTGCATCACATAGTTGTTATAATTTAACAACAACTTGTTTATCATTGACCTGAGGTCAAAAGAATGATGTGTAAAGTAGTTATTGTAAATTATCGTTATGTAGGAATATATTATAAATTTATTTGGCAAATTTACCTAAAGATTTTTGACACTAGTTGCCATATCTTGAGAAAAAAGCTTCGCCGCAACAGTTGACTATTATTATAGTTCTTTTTTTTAATGAGGGCTTTTACTTGTTGTATTTTAAATTTTACCCACTTGATACATTATTATTATTCCCTGCCTGCGGAAGAAGGAAATGTTTCAATTTTTCACCCTGAAGTTTTACTGGTGTTGAAACTTTCTGTTTTAAGGAAATTTTAAAGAGAAAAATAATTCAAAGTCTCACTCTACCTTTTTCTTTCTTCTTGATTGATTTAATCTCATTTTTCTCATATTTTATTTTTATGAAAAATAAATTTTCTTTCTTTCAGCACTTTTTTTGTTAAGTCATAGTGGTTTTATAAACAGGTCTGAAGTTTTCTAATGAACACAGCAAGAACAAGTGAATATTTTCAGTATTAATCTACCTCAAAAGTAAATTTAATCCAGCTAACGGTTTAATTTTTACCTTTAAACATTTCAGTTTGTAATTTTTGTACAATGAAGCCATGCTCTTCAAATTCTTAATAATTAAGTTATTAATTACAAATGAAAACAAGTAATTTATATTATTGATTTATTCTTCTTTGCAGAACAATGCGTCCTCAACTGTTGAAACACGTAACAGATGTATGAAATACACTAACAGAGCTAAGTGTAGAAGAAGGATATAAATTATTAATTTAAAACCTTGGCATTTGAAATTATTTCACTGTGTATCTATCATAATGCACTCAAAAAAAGTTTTGAGTAAAGGCGACGTTGGGAAATCTAAGAAACGATATCACAGAAATGTAGGACCCAACGTCACTATCAATAATATTGTCACTTTAGACCCTGAAAAGTATGGTAAGAGCCCGTCTACGTCAAAATCCCAAGATTCAGATTATGATAGAGTTAAATTTCTAGTGGAAGAACGAGCACGCTACTGGCGTGATCTGAAAGTGCTGTACAATGATTATACCTTGGTCAAGTTGAAACAGAAAGAACTTCTTGGTTCCGAAGACAACTATGTGAACCAGCATTGTATTGATGAAACTGTTAAATTATCAAACGCATTAAAATCAAAAATCCAGGCTAAATGCAAAGATATCATATTCATCACTAATCTTTGTGGCAACACAGACGTAAACCGCGTTGTGCAAAGTTTAGCAGATGGGGAAGATATTGATAGAGTTCTTACTAAAAAACAGAAGAAAGTAAATGAAACAAATGAAGCAGAAGCTGAGAAGAAAAGAAAACTCAAATCAAAGAAATCCAAAGTGAAGGAAACGCTTGTCAAGCATGTGGACCCAGTAGAAGAGAAAGAAACGGATAAATCTGCCCCTTCTGTTCCTCCCAAGAGAAAACCCGCAATCAATGAGCCCAAGTTTTTTGATTCAGAGCTTCACTGGTGTCAGTACTGTAACGTGTTTCCTCCCACAATCAAGAAGTATCTTCAACATTTACATGACGAATCTCATAAGAAAAAGATTAAAGAATTGAAGATAAATGAATCACCTTGGCACAAATGTTTACCTGAAGAACAATCCTGGCGAACCGAGAGCACAGATTCAGTCTGTGTGAAAGCTTTCAATTTCTTTGTGCCTGCTAATGGATGGTTCTGTCAGCTCTGTAGATCATGGATGGGAGATATTCATTGTGCGGCAACTCATCTAAGATCATATGTACATAATATGAACTTGAAGAACTTCCAAGAAAAATTCCCCCAGTGGAAACAAGGGTGGCTAGATGAGCGTGCTAAAGCTCTTGAAAAAACATTTGAAGGTAGAAAAGAATCTGTTGATAATATTCAGCAACAACAAAGTACTGCAACTATTTCTCGCAAGAAAAATGAGCCTGAGTCATCGAGTGATGATGAGAATCCAACTGAACCCATCAGTAGACATCGAACCTCCAAAGCTGAAATGTGGGTTCCAAACCAGAAAGCATTTGAAAGAGTACGCAAAGAGACAAACCCTATTGTCATTGATTCACAATCATCACTAGCTAAAATTAAAGTAACAAAAAAAGATCGACCACCGTTCATAGGAAAAATGCCATTGATCAATAGAAATAAAAAGATTGTTGTCAAAGAGCTACCACAAAATACGACTGAGAAAATTGCAACGTCCTGCGCAGAGTCTGACAAGCTTCAGAAGCAACAAGACGAATTAACAGAAATGATAATCCGACGAAACGAAGAAGAGAATGAATTGAAACTCAAAGAATTTATGAGACTTGCAAAGAAAATCAAGAAGGGAAAGAAGAAAATGTTGGACAGTGCAATGATAGCTGAATGCTATAATGCAACGGAGTTCGTGCCCGTTGTAGAAACAGTTGACCCAATTGAAAATCTCATAGGTCCCCCAGCCTTGGTTTCTCAGTGGGAAGCAGATGCTAACTATGAGTATTACATGCGACAGGTACATCACTACAACATGGCTTCCCAAATGATGCAAATGTCTCAACCTCAAACATTCCTGCTAGATCCTTACCATGCAATAGCACTACACAATCAACAGTACTACAATAACAACCATATGATCTCAAATCAGTATGAAAACTTTGAAATCATCTCTAGAGAAGAAGAACAAGCGTACTCTCAGTATATCGAATTTCAAAATTCTCCTTCGTCAAGTCCTACGAGGAAGATGTTCGTGTCAGGTCAAGGTCAGTCAAACACAAAGAGTCATATGCAGACTGATTCTACTAGGGGAGAAAGGAAATCTAGATCACTAGGAGAGAATAATTCTGACAAGATGAGTGGGAAACGCTCCTCAACACAAGAAGATACTCGGGGATCTAGAAGTAAAAGACCATTGAATTCTAATGTCAACTATCAGTCCCCGTATTCCAATTACACCAAGAAACTGAAGACTACTCACGTTATACAAAAGCCACCATGTCTCAACACCACATCCAACAGTGCTCTCATGCCATCTTTCAAGGAAACCTTCCTCAGCGCTGAAAATTCATCAAGTTACATAGCATCGCTTCTGTCCTCCAATGAAGAAGTCAAAATAGTATGCGCCAACGAACCTTACAAAAAGAGAACGGTGCCTTCAAAACGAAGACGAGAAAAGAAGAAAAAAGCAAGAGTGAATCAAAAGAACTCTGAAAGAGAGGAAGAAAGAGTGAATCAAAAGAACTCTGAAAGAGATGAAGAAAGAGTGAATCAAAAGAACTCTGAAAAAGAGGTTAAAAGTACTGAACCAACTGAAGTGCATTCTGAACTTAAAAACAATACCAAGATAACTGAGACCGCTGTACCCTCCTCCCTTGAAGAATCAGAAAAGAAGGGTATCAAAAGTAATGACGATAAAAGTATCGATCCTATTTCGGCGTCTAACGAACCAAATGTCACTCCCAAGAAAAATCTTTTAAAGGATAAAATAAACAGCATTCGGAAAGCTATTGATCTAAATAAACTACTCGACAGTGGAGAAGAAGATTCTATCACGAAAACCAAAATTGTGAAGGACACTGAGGCTGTTGAAAATGAAGTTGCTGACGTGCCTGCAACCTTTGGAGATACTGAAAAATTAGACAGCAGAACGTCATCAAATAATGATTTTTCTGTGGACTTGCCTGAAATTGGGAATAAAGCTCCTGGTGTACAATATGAGCGCTATGGTAAGCTGGATGAGTCTGAAGATAGCGAAGATGATGATGATTTGGACAAGTTAATCTACTATGACATGACCAGTATCTGAGTACCTCTACTATGTAGAATGTTATCAGTTTTGAACAGCTTATGGGTTTCAAAATCGTAGCTGCCGGGCCATCTTAGTGTCCGATTTTGAGGTCTTTGGCTGCTAATAATAGGTTTTGATTTATATATCAGAAATTTTCGACATTCCAATATTCAGTATGTCTTAGCTGCAGAGAAATATTTATTATAGGTCTTGTCTTTTTTGAATTTTATAAGTGTGATAAAATTGTAAAAAGAACTTTATAAATACAGTTTTTTTTTAAATAATGATTTTCTCTTTTTTTACTTTCCTTATTTTTACTGTAGTAAATCCAATCAGAAATAAATATGTTTTTTCGAGCATCTAGTAAAGTAAAAAAAGTTTTATTTGAGGTTTGCTTACCTATTATAAGTTCTAAACTCGCCGTTATTATTTTATCTGGCGTCATGATAGCTCAATATTGCATGGAATATTTTGACAAAGGAAGTATAACAATGAAGTACTTCCGGAGGTGGATGTGTGACAACATTGTGAAATAATATCGCTGTCAATTAGTGACGTGCAATTTATCGGTGCGATGCTAGAGAGGGGCATGTGTCTATTTAAGGCTTCTTTAAGGACATGAATGATTCCTCAAGGACTTTATTTAGATTAGAACAAAGGTAAAGTGCTAGAGCCTTGATTAAGAAGTTGACCAACTCTTTTCTTCGCATTGATAAGATCTTTATACTTGGAAGTTTGATGTGTCGAACAAAATGCTCTCTCAAGATAAATACTCGTGAATTCCTTATCTTTTCCAAATACAAAAAGCATTCTAACTTCCTTGGATTTCAACTTGACCGATCTATGTTATACCTACATATAAGGTTTTTTTATTGGTGAAGTCTTTGTCTAACAATCCTCTTGTGAATCTGGAGCTGTCTGAGAAGTTACTGCATGAAGGACCTTAAAGCTTTCCCGGAGGATGAGTTGGAACTATCATTGAGATTAGCTGAGAGATTACAAGATAAGGAGCATAGGTACTCGCCCAATAATAGCTAATGTTCCCGGCATAAATTATTACCAGGGGTAACATCCCTTAGGTAGTTAACGGGTTCGAGATTTAAACTTTTCCATGTTAGCGTAATGGAGACTTTAAGGGAGCTCAGGAGAAGGGGTAATCCGTAATCCTTAGAGATTTTACCTAAAACTTTTAGTTTCTCATGTATTACATGTGTGATATGCTCATTTGAGGGTATTTTATGTCTGTCCTTTCCTATCCCTTATATTTTACATTTTTCAATCCAACCGTGGAAGTAGGTACTTGGTCTAGCTGTCCAGCCGGAATGAAATTCGGTTCTTTGAGCTCCATCTGACCAGACACTCCTCGCAAGCAAGCTACATGTTTAATAGCTGCAAGTCAATTGTAATTAAATTTCCAATTTTTGATTATCTGAAATCTAAATATCAATCAAACTTATTCATGTTATAGGTTTCAAGGTGACCTTGTCAGAAAGATAGTTTTCGAAATCCACCCTGTAGCTTTATTATTTCTTGATTTTAGATCTATTCTCTTATTTAGTTTTGTTCAAGACGCTTCGGCGTTCATTAATGTATTTGCTCTTAAAGCGAGAAGAGCTTTCTAAAGAAAATATTCTAATAGTTTCGAAAATTTTCTTGAAATTACTTTGTTTTTTTAATAGAAGAAATGAGATTACTAAGCGTCCTGAGAAAAATGTGGGAGGCGAGGGAAAATAAATTGTTTACTTTAGGAATCGAAAGCAGATATATTTTGTTTGCCATAAAGAGAGAATAGGGCCAGTAGGTGACTAAAGTAGATTTTTATGAATAATTATTTCAGTTTAAGAACACAATAAGAAAGATGGGGAGAACAGGAGAAGAGGCTTTAAAGTAATTTCAGTGAAAAATTTAAGGTTTTTTTTTTCTGTTTAAATTTAAATGAAGAAAAAAAAACTCAAATAGGCAAGAGAGAGTCATAAAATATAAAGTGAGAAGGAGAGAGAGAAGAAGAGGCTGTTAACTTTTTTTTTCGCTACAGAATATTTCATTACATTAGCCAGCCTGATGCTTGATGGTAAATTGCTCCTATTTATTTCCCTTTGACTCTGCAAAGGTCTTCCTGTGCGAGGACAAGGAAAACAAAGGATGCACCTGGAGGCCACAGGACACGGAGGGGGGGGGCGGGATTAAGGAATAAAGGACAATGCGGAAAGTTTCCCGGGTTGAGTCTGGAGGAAGGGTTGCACTATTTCTGGAGTTTGTTTACTCAAGTTTTCGACTGCAAGGAGAACACGAGAGGAATGGCCAAGGTACTGGGGGTAAGTCCCTAACATGGTATTGTACTGTCATTTCATAATAGGTACGACGACATTGTTGAGTGGCATGGAGCATGTACCTCTACCGTTCTTACATAATGGATGGGTTAGGTTTACGAAAATGTCCATGGAGGTGTGATCATGCCAAAAATCTCAATATTGTTTTAATAGCATAGTTGAAGTTAAGACAGCTGTTTATTAAAATCAACCTCGCACGACTATTGGAAATCATAGTACCTATGTATAATTATGTGTACTAGGTATCGTGTTATTACATCATAATATAGATACTCTTCAGAATCTTTTGCTGAGTGTTCGAAATAAATAGACTGGATGTTCTATTTATTTATGTGATTGCTAGCAGTGGATCGTACCAGCTCATGGACAATATGGAATTTCATGAGGGATTTGTGTCTAATACTCACTCAATCAAAGCATTAGTTAATTAAGCAGCAGCTAATCAGTTCAGGTAAAGCAAAGGAAATGGATCTGAACCACCGACCTCTAGGTTGCGAGTAGCTGCCTTGACGGCATCGGGTATGGAAAGAACTCGGAACATTGATTTTGGGTGTTCTGACAAAAAAAGACTGATAATCCATAGCCATGGGTAAAACAGAGAGCCCAAGGATTCATCTTCTAGCACGTGTTTAGTCTTTCTGAACAGAAGGTACCTAGATGATTATAATATATCAAGTATGTATCAGGCGTTGCTGCTAGAAGAAATAACGACCAATAGAAAATGAACATTATACATATTATTAGTCTTTTTCTTTTACTCTGTCTTATCCCGCTTAATGAGGCAGGGTCGAAGTTGTTCAACCTCATGTTTGAGGTTGGTTGGTTTTGGCTCAATTTTTTGCGGCTGGATGCCCTTCCTAACGCCAACGATTCTATTTGATTTAACGTCCTGGATTAGGACGGGGTTTTTACCCTCCATTCGCTGGGAATCGTACCAGCTACCCACATTAACCTCACCCAGCCTGGAGAGGGCCGGAAATGCCAGACCCATATGTACGGAGGGAACAGAATTTTCCGTGTAAAAAATCTGCTCGACAGGGGATCGAACTCAGGATCTCTGGACTACGGGCAGTAGTCAGAACCGTTAAGCCACGGAGGCTGGATGAAACATATTATTATTAGTATGTTTGACAAACTGCAACTACGACATAGCGATAGTAATGTTCCACTGTGTTGTATTTAAAAAACACCCATTAAAAAACATTAAGTGAGAAGTTCAAAGGCGTGAAAGGTCTCCACACTCCTCAGGTACAGATTCTTACTTCAGCTATTAATAAGGGAGAGGAGGCTGTACAAAGTAGTGCTCAAAAGATCCCGTTCTCTCCCTCTTCTCTTTGAGCGCACTTCTCTATGCCCCCATTTTTTTCTCGCCTTTTTTTTCCTCGAGACTTTAGGAGAACAATTTTTCACTCGTTTTTGACTGATAAAAGAAAGAGAGGGAGGCAATTTAAGCGTGAGAGCCGACGAAGCGTGAGGAAATCGCGAAAACAACTTAATTGATGTTGGAGTGTGTCTGTGTGTGTACGAGAGAGACAAACAGGGGGGGGGGTAAAAAAAACTTGATAGAGTGGGGGGTAAAGTAGAATATACGAAATTTTAGCGCTATTTTTTTGGGCCCTACGTGGAACTAAGCGTTTCATTTCACACAAAAGCGTGAACTTGCTGAAGCTCCAAGAAGACTGGCCTGGTTTCAAGCGAAATCCGGCGTTGTCCCCAATATTTCTAACAGGTTCACGGTAAAAATTACTTCGACGTCATGTATTTTGTCATTATTAGCTTTGTATCAATATTAATTTTTATAACATTCCAAGAACCGCTTTGAAAAAATATCCTGAATAATTTTACAAAAGCTTTGATGAGATGTAAATTGATTCACCCATCCCCCAAAATCCAGTCAGGTAACTGGTCTAACTAAGCCTGTGTACTAATTTGATGAAATTTGGGACTTTTTTTAGCCGTGATTTAAACTTTCTATTTACAGTTAACTTTTACATTTATAGCTAACTCTAGGACCTGAACGCGAACTTCCTAGCTGGAAGTCCACTGCAATAACCACTTGACTAGTGAGAATTGTTCAATACAGTGGAACCTGGACATAAGAGAACTCAAGGTACCCAATTTTTTCTCTCCTGTTAAAATTTAATAAAAAATATAATTTGTTTCTCTCTAGGTTTGACTTTATTAAAGACACCATGTATAAATGTATCGGATGAGAGAATTGGAAAAGGTGTTCTCTTTTGAACAGAACACGAGCTGCATCTTCGTTTCAAATTACAATCGATCAGTTGATGGAATACAAAAGAACTCACATGTCCCTAATGAAGTACACAAAGTTCTGTCTGATCAGAAACCCTCCCGCTCAACATCCCCGTGTAGGGAAAATTGCATTTGCAGAATTTGTGTCATCTGAAAGTATTTTGTTCTCATGCAAATGCTGTAAAGTAAACCTCATCTAAACGCTGTCTGCAACTCTTCAGTGCTATTCAGAACTCTCCTTTGTAGAAAATAATCTTTCCTCGTGAAGCAAACCTCTTTGTGTATCCATCTACCCACTAGAGACCTATCTCTAGTGAGTTTTGTTGGCATAATGGGACTACCTGTCTTGCGCTGACAGTCTAAATAAAGCACTAGGGGAGAAGGGGGTAGGAGTGGACAGTTTGAATTTTGCCGCTCTGGATATTCTGCATGACTTGGGATAAATACACAAACTTACTCTAATAGTCATTCATTAAACTACTCACTTTGGTTACATTTGAACACAAAGTTTTCATTAAATTTACAATTTAGTGTCTTTAAAAAAAAATTGTCCACACCTACCCCACCAAAAAGTGCCTTGTCCACTTCTACCCCATGAGGTGGGGTACAAGTGGACAATTTTTCAAATCAATGTTTTCATCTTGCTATCAATGGTTATGCTAGAAACGAATTATACAAGAAGTACCACTGATTTGTTATCTCTTTATCAGTTTTATCAGGAAAATTCTAATGTGAAATAGAAAAAAGAAAAACAATATTGATCATGAGAAAGTGTTTTCTTACAAAAGTGTCCACTCCTACCCCCTTCTCCCCTACTTATCTCTCTATTTACCTTTCAATTTGAAATGTTCAAATATGTGTACTACCAAAAGGTACACATTGAATTTAAATTTGAGAAAATCAATATCTATTATGTTTATGTTTTATTAGATTATAGTGGTGCATGTCAACTTCTATGGTCCAACAACATGGACAGAAAATCAATAGAAGTCCCCAATTAGTCTCTAAAACCACTGCAAGGACCATTGTGTAATTACTGCTATTCAACTCGGGGGATTCAAGATGAGAAATTTCATACTTAACATTATTGTGTTTACATTATCTCTCACTTTTCTCTGACATTATTTTCCATCCATTACATTGTCTAGCACTATCTTTGTCTCCCTCCCTCTCTTGTTCCCATTGCTTCCCGCTCCCATGTCGTCCTTCCTGTATTTCATTTTATTCCCCTCCCTCCCTCCCTCTATTCACTTCCTGTCATTCATACCACCAATGTTCTCTTGTACTGAATTTCCATTATTTTTAATAGCGTTTTCATTATTCTTCGTCGCAAGCGTTCGCATGGTTCTGTGTATTCTTGTCGTTTTGGAGCTTCTGAATTTGAAATTAATAGAGTCATCCCTTCCTAGAAGCCCGTTCTTTTCCAGTTAAAAAGTGCGATTGTGTTTTTTTTTCCAACTGTAAAATAGAAAGGAGGTTTATGGGACAGTCAGTTAGGTAATGAGCAAGGTATTCATGGAGAATAATAAGTCAGGTAATTTGCAGGTATATGGGACACTCACTGTCTGTTAGGCTACATGGTGTAAAATACTGTGAATGTATGAATTTCACGATTTCTTTACTATTGTTCTGTGAGGAGTGGCAAATTCAAGGCAGCTGAGAAATGTTAAATAATGAACCATTACTTTCGACACTCTAGGTTCTAGTACAAAGTGCGACTGTGCGACATTTGTCGAACAAACATGAAAGCCTTATGCCACACCGTGGTACCGAGTACCGACATTTTTAGTAAAATTTATTCAACTTTGCTGTCAGATGCAAAGTGGTAATAGTCTGTTGAAGAGGAGATGTGAGACGGCAAACATTGCTGCACAGAAAGGCTCGGAAAATAAATGGGAATTTTTCCTCAAGGTAGAAAGAGGTCAGAGGAGTTCACATCTCCTGGGAAGTTGCTAAATAGTTTCAGGATCCGTAGACCATAAAAAGAAGATAAATTAGAGAGCCTTGCTCATAAAGAAGGCTTGTTAATTGTCGTCCCTTAGGCAGAACTTTACCTACTGCAAATTATTAATGTACGAGTATGTAATTACCTGTTCTTATAGTTGTATGTAGAGTGTTATTTAATAGACCTCTACCTGTGTATTATTAGGTGAGTAGCTCTTAGTGCGAAGAATATTTTGTAAAGGTCTGAAAATGTAGGTAATGGAAAAGTTTTATGTTAACACGTTAGAAGCCGCCACGTGATATAATATCATGTTAGTAATGTATGATTTTAAACAACTTTTACCATTTTGGATGAGTAATATCATTGCTCCCAGCAAACAACGATCTGTATAATTTATTAACTATCGACAACTTTAATCCTCATGTGTGGGTGTAATGAAACCAATGGTATACCTCCACATTATCCACGAAGCTCACATACACGATTCTAGCATAATATCTCAACAAAAATGTATCAAAAAAAGGCGTAGCAAATATGGAAACTAAATTTTCTGCTGTTTTTACTACTTTTAAGTGCGCGGACACAACGGATGCCTTTACCCTGAACCCTGGGGTAGAGCCAGTACCTCGTAAAATAATGTAACCATGCTATATTGAATGTAAGCGGCCTCAACAGAGTCCCAAATTGTCTATATCAAGCTCTAGGTACCAGGGTCCAGGATGTAGGGTATAGGCCAGTTTCCTAGTTATGGCCGCCTAGCTACTAAGTTTGGGAACTGATAATATGAAGAGTACAAAGACTTCCGTGTGACTGTGGCACCGAGCGTGTTAGTAATTGCCTGTATGTACCCAAGTATAAAGCTCTAATTTAAGTGATGGGAAAGGCTTTAATGTGTCGACTTTGAAAACTCCATTATAGTTTGAAGAGGAAAAGGTAAGGGAAAGGCTGTACCTTTTTCTTTTTAGTCAACCCCTTGATGTCTGAAGAAAGGACGCCCCAGGGGATCAGAAGATTGACATTAACATGTTAATCTGCAGAACTTGGTGTCAGCCTAGCATTAAAAAGCATGTATTATGCCCGATAGAGTATATTGAATGCGGTTTTGTCAAATAATTCTAGCCTTGGTAAGGACACATGGAAATGAGGTGGTGTTTTGAAAAAGGGTCGTTCTGGTTGTTCATCTATAGTCGTTACCCATAATTCCCTCATTATTGAAATTACTGCTTTTATATAAATAAAAAAAAATCTCAAAATAATTAACATAACTTGAGGAAAAATTTTTTTTTTCTGAATTTCCGGAAGGACATATTATATTCTTTTCAGGTTCAGTGGTTCCAAGTTGGGCAACGAAAATTTCTTCACCTGTTTCACAATTCGAATGAATTTCATCTACAGCTACGTTGAGAACAGAGATTTTTTGTGTGCACTTTTAATTTTCTGCTCTATATATGTCAACTGTATCAGGTCAACTGGTCTGACCTACAGAGCATTCTGATAGGGTGAACTTATCAGAGCAAAGCATGCATTGGGAAACCTGTTGTTTGTGAAAAATTGGTGTTGATTATCCTGAATGCCACTTTGATCCAGGTAGTGCAAATTGTTCATTTTTAAACATTTTTTTTTTTTTTTTTTTTTTTTTTACCAACTCGTTATAAATTCTAGTCAACAAGTCTTACAGCCGTATTTATGAACAGAAAACACTGTTTGAGCATGGTCTGAAGCATGATTTCATTTAATATTATTGGCTAATACCTTGCTTGAGACATTGCTCAGACAAAATTCCCTGTTCATAAATACGGGTGTTTAAGTCAGTGACATTATTTTTGTGCACATCCTGTATATTGACATTTGATATTAGCTCTAAAAAGAATCAGTGTCCATAAACAAGTGCAAACTTGTGACATTACACGACGAATCGTCCCGTGCTACTCGAAACTCGTAAACCATTACAAAATTAACATTTAATTAGTGAGTATACAAGCTTTTACTTTTTCAGTTCCAAAGAGGAACGAGTGTTCTAAGTCGGGGGATTATGGCGCACAGGTAGTAGGTAGTACTACAGCTTAATTAAATAAATTTCTAGAGCTTGGAGCATATTTATAATATAAATACAAGCAAAGAGGAATGGAAGCGAATAGAGCACGACACAGCTCATGTTGTACATATTAGCTTACCAGTGACGAATTTGCGGGTTTTTTTTTTCTAACTAGGCGCTTTAACTCTGTGTTAAAACAGGTCGTTCGCGCCGTAAGTGGTTTTATTGTGAAAAAATAATAACTTTTAATACAATGTGCCTTTCAAAATCCGATAAGACCAGATAGAATCTTTACATACCGGAAAGTACGAAAGTAGTTACAAGAGGAAACAGCATTCGAAGATGAAAACAAGAGACCAGTGGTGCGTTCCAGAAACACTTTCTACTATCCAAATGTCCCTTTCAAGTGTCACACAACGCACTCTGATTGGTTATTGCGTTTAAAATAAACCAATCAGAGTGCTTTGAAAGGAAGATTTGGAGAGTAGAAAGTGTTTCAAGGAGTAGCACTTGAACAGTAGAGAAGAGAGTAATATAGCAATATCGTAACTGAACGTGAAAACGGTACTAAGGAACTTTAACGGGTCTTTTCCAGCAAAACAAACTAGATCTTATTGTTTTCACAAGGTAGGACGTAGTGCTTGAAAAGTGCTGTAATGCCTGTAAATAGAATGGTGAAAAATATGTTCGATATTGTTACCAAAAGCCTGCTGTATGTTCAGGCAAGAGCCACACCACTGGTGGTACCTGGAATTGTAATAAGGATATGAAAAGTTAATTATGTATTTAATGATAATAGTAATAAAGATGATAAACATGATAGTAGTAATAAAGATGATAATAAAATGCAAAGGCAGCAAGAACAATAGGAACACGGAACTTAAATTGAAACTTTGTTTCTTTTCATTATTATAGCTATATCACGCAACTTCATGTAAGAAAACATGAATATAGCATACATCATAATGTATGTAAACATGGATATAGCATGAAGCTAGAACGTAGATCAGCAGTAATCAGCACAAGCATAGGTTCTAACGTGGGAAGATTGGGAACTTGCAGCTTGCATGCGTCAGCTATGCCAGTAGCTTTTGCTACATAATATGCTTTTGCTATCTATTATCACAACCTTTTGCTACATAATAATACCTACAACAACAATAATAATAAAGTGATGCTGAATATAAGAAGCATGGTGCTTGATATTAACTCTCAGCTTTATTCATGTTTTCTGGAACGAGGGAATTTGATGGAATAATTTGGAAAAGAGACGGTATGCTGCTGACTGACGTTTTGTTGTGAAGATGAAAGTTTCAGTCAGAGACTAAAATAATGCTATTTATAGCATGAAAACTAGCACAGATAAAATTAGATTCCTCAAATGAACATAGATGATTTTAAATTATGTACTCGTATATACGAAATACCTATTATTATTATTATTCAATACTTTAGTTGCAAAATACAAATACACAATGGCAGGACATGAATTAATTAAATAAATAGAATTTGTAGTGAACCTAGGGTGAGGTTCAAAAAGCCTGTGGCTTTCTCTTCAACCGAACCTATAGACAATTAGTAGACACCCATGTGCTATGTGCATACTGTTTGTTTTCATGTATTCTGCACAGTTGTTTACAATTATTCCTCAAACTTTTAAAAGATGCATAACGGGTTCTTTTTGCAATTAACAAAAAGTGGACAAATATTAGGCAAAATATTCTTCATCCAGACTTTATTTTCATCCATCTCTCCATAATTCAAACCAAAAAAAAAAAACACAGATCTTGTTGAAAAAGAAAGAAAAACCACAGCAACTATTACTACGGATGGATAGGGTCAGAGATTGCCTTGTTCAATATGTTTAGCCGCAATTGTCTTACAATTGATTGTTGCCTGAAGAACTCTGGTACCTAACTCTGTCTAACATGCATTGGAGACCATCTCAACTCATAATGACAATCAATGTTGGCTTTGTTTATAGAGTTCGTATTCCATTTCGCACGCACATGTCTCGGCACGAACCTGGCTATGCCATCAGCAGTCGTCACGAACATATTCTTTCCCTCCCCCTTCCTCATAGCATTCATCTTTCTTCCTCTTACTCTCTTCTTATCATGTATCTCCCTCTCTCCTTACTCACTCACTCCCACCTTTTTCTTATCATCTCTGTCTCGCTCTCACTTCTTCTTTTACTCTGTCTTATCCCGCTCAAGCAGGATCGACGTTATTCAACCTCATGGATCAGGTTGATTGGTTTTGCCACATTTTTTACGGCTGTGGATGCCCTTCCTAACGCCAACGATTTTATTTGATTTAACGTCCTGGAATAGGACGAGGGTTTTTTTATCCTCCATTCGGTGGGAATCGTATGAGCTACACACATTAACCTCACCCAGCCTTGGTAAGGCTGGAAATCTCACGAACTACCTTCTTATAATTTATTTCTCTCTCTCTCTCTCTCTCTCTCTCCCTTTCTCCTTCTCCCTCTCTCCCTCTCCCTTTCTCCCTCTTTCTCTCCCCCCCCTCCCTTTCTCTCTCTCTAACTCACCTCCGTATCATTTTCCTTTTTCTAAAACTCACCTACTTTCCTCATTTCCCTATCCTATAATATTGTCCTTTACTTCACACCATTTTTCACTAGATCTCTCTTAATATGCTCTCTCTCTCTCTCTCTCTCTCTCCCTCCCTCCCTCCCTCCCTCCCTCCCTTTCCCACAGAAGTTGGAAGATAAAGTTGCATGAAAATAACTCCCCTCCTATACTTGGTGTTTCCTCCATGGAAGAGATATAGGGCATCGATTGCGTCTAGGCTATGTGTAGAGAGAGAGAGAGAGAGAGCTGTCTAGAGAGTCTAGAAAGTAATGGATAAGCTAGAAAGAAGTCAAAGCTTGTCTCGTGAGCACGAAAACCTTGGAGGAGGTGGAGGAGGAGAGATAGTGTAGGTAAAGGGGAGAGGGAGAGAGTTGGTGTGTGAGGAGAGGAAGGAATATATTAGTAGAGGAAGGCGGGGAGGAAAAAGTGGGAGAAGGAGAAAAAGAAAGGAGGGAGAGAATTCAGCAGAGGGAGAAGATATAGGTAAGAGAGAGAAAAGAAATGGAATACATGAGGAAGCATAGGAGAGAGAAAGACGATTCAGTGAATAGTCCAATGAATGAATGAGTTGAAGAGTGCGAGAGGTGACGCAGTTAATTCCTTTGGAAACTTGTTAAGAGGGTGAGAGAGTAAACAATGTAAACATGAATCAAAATAATTTTACTATACATTTTCAAATGGAACAGATCAAACAGTCATAATAAAATGCACTGTTTATCGACTGTTGCTCTCAAAACGTAAACATTCAGTCGAACCCAGTCGCGGGTTATTTTTGGATGACCGGATGTTCTAGCTTCTGATTGGTTCTCATTGTGCGTCCTTTTGAAAAATGGAGAATTAAATAAAAGTACCAATTTTTGAATCTGCATTTTAAATTTATTTTTGAATTGAGATGAGAGTAAGAACCAATCAGAGAAGACCAATACCATACAGCTGATTACATAAATTTCACTCTGTGTTAATCTTTGAAATGACCTTGTTCTTTATCTTCAACCAACCAAATGCGTCAAACGTGTAAAAAAAATTCTAACCGGAACAGCACGAACAGCTGTTCCGGTTAAAAATTTATAGAAATAAATCAACTATACGAGTACTAGAAGTCCTGACGTCTAGGATGAGAGGAATCGAAGGAAGGGGGGCTAAGAGCTCAGAAGGTAAAAGTGAGTCCTATTTTCACCTATATTCCAAATTGGAACCTTTTTTCACCTCCTTTCAGCCCCCCTTTTACACCCTCCTCACATCCCTCCCTCTGTTTCCCTTCGTCTATACTTCAGGACTTTCAGTATGTTTACTCATTAGACCTCCTTAACATTTTTGCAAAGGACTTGCCTGCATAGCGATGGTGTGGCCTGTCACACTTCGCACTCTGCACCCTCTTGTAAGTCATTCATTGATTGGACTAGAAGGAAAGGGGAGCAGGATGATGGCTGACAGTTGAGTTCTGCCAGTGAAGTTAATGGGTACGTCAAACCGCAAGACTGAAATTAAAACTATAATACCCCATGTACTGACGGCCGAAGTGGTGAGCTTTGCTTTTCTGCCGTCATGCAGGTGTGCAGACGGACATGTTTGCCTAATAGCTGAAACTAATTATATTAACATGTTCTTTAATTACCGTTATCTTGGGAATATTTAGATACATCTTATACTCACACAAAGGTACATCATCTTACATATATTTTATTTTATTTTTATTCTTAAGCTATTCAAAAAGAAAGAAAGAATACTCACACAAAATTCAGTAACCGTATTTTGGACTTTTTGTCCGTTTCATGGAAAGTATGTCTGCCAGTTTTTTTTTTTTTTTTTTTTAGCAGGTCTTAATTATATTCAGGATGGATTTATGAAATCCTTAACAATGGCATAAGCTTAGGATCAATGTTAACATCTAGTCAATATTAACATCAATGATTAAACATCCAGAAAACTCCACCCTTATTTCGCTGTCTATATAGCGTTGGATTTTGTCCTGTTGTTATTTCTTCCACAACATGCCCTCCCGATTTCCAATTTTCGTGTACACAGAACCGTGAAAATCACCTTCCCCTCTTCCTCCAGACTTTCCAGATTCCTTTTGTGTGCTCCAGAAAAAAAAGCGCACAGTAATTGACGTTTTAACTTTTTTAAAGAAAAAAATCTTTTTTCTTTTTTGGAAAATCCCTGGAGGGCGTTGAATTATTTGCCGAAAAAAAATCTCTTCTCTTTTGAAAAAAAACGACTTTCTCTAACTGGCTATTATATTATTTTTTTTATAAGAGCTTTATTTTAGTTCGGGCACTTAGGAACAATATTGTTTCCGAAGTACTTTTTCACAGGTTCTGGAAGACTATTTAGATAATTTTATTTTTTTCGCTTGAGAAGCGTGTTCATGCATTTAAATGCAGCAATTACCATAAGCGAAACAATAATGTATGTATATTTGTACAACTGTACACATTAATGTAAATGCCTGTAAGTAGGCAATAGATCTAGATTTCTAGGTATTTTTTCCCCTTCATATTCATGATGCACAATTTTACAAAACGTCCGCTGAACCTTCACCAGCTTCACACAGAGCTCCGCATAACATCAAGGAGATGTTGTAATGTGGCTCTCAAGATATAGAAATTGGTCGATTGTAAAATTGCGCTCACTGAAATATTTCTTGTGTAAAAGGATCAGCTCTGCAGACCGCCAGATCAACGTTCGATTTGTTCAAGGTCGCTGAAATTATGTAACTCAATGTATTGTTTGTCTGCTAGGTACAGCTTCTGAGTAAATGAATGTATGTATCTACGAATTAAGTGTATCCAGGAATGTACCTGATAGCTACTTACTAGACTCGCAGCTCAAATAACAGGGAGATATTTATGGCACTAACGTACATACATTATGTACAATTGTAATTTATTGCAAGATCAGTGTCTCACCATCATGTTGTCTTCTTATTGAAGATCCATCCCTCCCCTCTCCTCTTCTTATTCATCATCTCTCCCTCCCCTATCTCTTTCCTCATTACCTGTCCTCCCTCCCTTAATATTTCAACATTCTCCCTCCCCTCTCCTCTTCTTATTCATCATCTCTCCCTCCCCCTTCTCTTTCCTCATTACCTGTCCTCCCTCCCTTAATATTTCAACATTCTCCCTCCCCTCTCCTCTTCTTATTCATCATCTCTCCCTCCCCCTTCTCTTTCCTCATTACCTGTCCTCCCTCCCCTAATATTTCAACCTCCTCCTTTCCCTTATGGCCTCCGTATTACCATTCTTCTTCCTGCTCTCCCTTTTCTCCTCCCTCCCTTCCTTTATGGCCTCCGTATTACCATTCTTCCTCCTGCTCTCCCCTCTTCTCCTCCCTCCTCCCTACCACTCTGGTGTCTAGACGAAAACTGCAATCTCCTAATGGCATACTCACACTGAAAAACGAGCTTCGGTTGCATTTCCCGTGCATCCCTACTCTCTTTCTCACTCTTTCTTGTTCTAACTGCACCTCGACTCTCTCTCTGCCTCTCTCTCTCGGTCTTATCTGTTTCTCTGTTCTGTAATAAGTACATCAACATCAAGAAGAAACAGGCCAACAAAGATGCAGCGAGTATCTCTCTCTCCCTCCTCCATTCCTCTTTTGTATCTTTCTTCCTCGCTTTCCGTTTGTTTTTCATCCTTCTTGTGTTTTTCTCTCCGCTGTACTAGAATTTCATGAACACATCACGTACGATTTCAGGCTAGTGAGGGAGGGGGAAGGGGGGGGGGAGCCAGGCAGAGGAGAATAACCAAGTAGGGAGGGAGGGATGAAAAAAGACGATGCATGGAATAATAGAGACAGATAATATATTGAGAAATTGAGGACATGAGTGAGAGAAGCTTCGAGAAGAAGTAGACAACGATGAGTGAGAGATAGGGAAAGAGAAATAAGGAGAAACTGCCGGAGAAATCAAAAGGGAGGAAAAGAAAGCTCTGGAAGAAAAGAAAGGAGGAAACCGAATTGAGTAGAGGGAAAGAGGAAAAATGATTTGATCAGAGAGTGAGATATTGTACACATACAGTCAAGAGCTAAAAAGAGAAGGAAGTAGGGCAGAAATTTATAAGATAGAGGGAGAAGGAAGGGGTTATAAGATAGAGGGAGAAGGAAGAGGTTATAAAATAGAGCGAGAAGGAAGAGATTTGACTGATATTATGTGATCGGAAATGTACTCGTAGAACATTGTTGCAATATGTCAGAACTGTGTATTGGAGATTGAAAGAGCAGGAGGGATGTGATGGATGAGGAGGTAGAAGAGGTAGAGGAGGGTGGAGGTGGTCATAATGGAGGAGGGAAAGGATATAAGATGGGTAGGGTAATAGAAGGAATGGGAGTTTAAAAGGACAGAGCAAGAGGAAGACTAAGGATATCAGGACAGAGGAGGGAAGGAAATAAGGAGAGGAGATGGAGACAAGTCTATATCAAGACAGGGAAAGTGAAGAAGACAAGAGGGGTGGGAGGAGGAGTTAAGAAGGAGAGAAGTTAAGGAAAAGAAGGATATAAGAAAGATAGGGGAGAGGAAGAAGATACAAAAAATATAGGGTAGAAGGGTGAGTTTACAAGGAGAGGAGTTGAAGAGGAAAAGGTGATAAGGAAGAGAGGATAAGTATAGGGGAGGAGAAAGAGTTGGGAGGGGAAGGGGATAAGAAGGACTGATCGTGACTGATAGGATAGGAAGAATCCTTCTCGAGAATGCGACCTGTGAGCTAAAACAAATACAGGAAGAGCTAGTGTAGAGAAGGGGGAAGAAAGCTTAGAATTTACATGAAAGTATTGGATGTGAAAAACGAATACATTTCCATGCAAATATCGGGTGAAAAACTTACGATAAGGAGATGACTGTGTCCTAGTCTGTTGTACGAGTAAAGTGAAGAGGTGTAGATCATAATAAGGTGAATTCAGTGAGTCACCCTGCAACCCTACAGGGTACGAGTAATGTATTACTTGTCTCATATGGGATATTGAACCTGTATTTTGAGGATTGACTTTAGGGGAGTCTACAGGGTCAGATGAAGGGATGTTAGCGTCTTAATAGATCCTAGTTTTGACTGCTGGTATTCATACTGCACCGTTCTAACCAGGAATAATGAATGAACTAAGTAAAAAAAGGTAATAATATTTCATTATCTAATATTAATTTTTAACCCTTCTGTCAGGTACAAGATTTTTTACCTTCCGTCCTGAATAAGGTCTGGCCAGACCTTATTCTTTAAAATCGCTTATTTCAAGGAAATTAATAAAAACAAATGAAATAATCAAACAGATATTACTTTTTCAGCAATATTATTTACATAAATGCTTTACAGAATAAATTATAATTCATATTTACTAGTAAAAAAATCCAAATTCTGTTGAGCACACTGGTCTGTCTCGTGCAGGAAGATTTCAACAGGATCACAGGTTTTATTTTTTATCAGTGTTCCGACGAAAGCAAGTCCTTTTGATTGGAGTATCCTTACACCCTCAAGAGTAGTGAAGAAGTTATCAGCAATAATAGTCCTTCCGCTTGACTTATACGGTTCAGACAGCTCCAGTAGTACTCTCTGGCCTTGGTTCATCTCCCTCAGTTTCCCAACTTCTTTTCCGGTATAAATAATTCCTCTACAAGGATATCCGGTGGTAGAGTCACAGGCCCACCACACTTTGATCCCGTATTTTGCCGGCTTGGAGGGAATATACTGAGTGAACTTTGTCTTGCCCCTATAGGGGAAAAGTTGCTCATCAATTGTGACTTTTTCAGAAGGTGTATGGTTATCCTGAAGTTTCTTGTTCAACATTTTCCAAATGGCAGCAGCTTTGTCTTGTTTTTGTCTCTCAAGTCTCGTAACTTGATTATCAAATCTGATAAAACGAGAAAAAGCCCAAAATCTATCTAGACATTGTTGCACGGAAAACGGGATCGCTTGATGTTTGCCGTAACTCTTTTGTGTGAACCATGTTAGCATAATTTCGGCCAGCGGCGAGCAAAAGATATCTCGGTCTTGTCCATGTTTTTTTTTTTTTTGACCTAAAGTTTGCTCTGTTTTTCTGTTTGTCTCTCAGACAATAATGGAAATTATTACTTCTGACATAAAGGTTTTGAAAATAGAAAAAGAACTGGAAATGTTTACTGTTCGTTTAGTTCCTTTGGTTCCTATGCGAACAAAGTTGTGAATGAAAAAAATGGTAAGATGTTATGGAATAGATTATTAAATTTTGAATAGAAATGAAAAATACGGCTCAGATAAATGCAAACACAAAGTTAAAAGATGTTTCACGATCAAAAATAATATTGAAACTGATAGAAAACTGAATGGAACACTGCACAGTTGAAGAAATATCTGTAGGTCCAGCCAGACCTTTACCTGGCTAAGAAGGGTAATTTCGGTATTTCCCACGGTGCGCCCCCAAATTAAAGAATTCGAGCTATTTTTAATTTGTATGGGACGAGAAGTAACCGTTTCTTGGAAGTCAGAGAATATTGTTGACCTGTGATCGTCTTATCAGTGAGAAAAACTACCTTGAAAATGCGAAAGGTCTGGCCAGACCTGATTCTTGACAGAAGGGTTAAAAACTCCAAATAGGACGCCAGCCACTGGCAAAAACCTTAACGGCGACAAAGTGCCGGGTTTTGGCTAGTGTATTATCATATTTGATACATACGTGTGAAATAACAGCACTAGAGCTAGACAATCCCTATCATTGTGTATGATATTGTTTCCGTGACATATTTATTATCCAGCGCCTTGTTTACAAAGCTCCACGCTCGTGTGACACGTTTCCTGCAGTGCTCGTGTAGTCTTCTTAGCCTCCTGTAATCCGGACACATTGTTTACAGAGCAGCGTAATGAGATGGTTCCATACTATCCCGTAGCTTGTGAGGTCATGGCGGTAGGTGCACCCAGGGAGAGCTAGGCCATCTCCCCTGAAGGCTGAGGTATGTGTGTCCCCAGTGGCGGCAGTGACTCGGTTCAACATTAGCGAGCGAGCGGACTCAGAACGAACCAATTCAGGTGTTGTCTGGCAATCATAGCGGATAAGTAAAAAACAGGAGCCGGTCCCCAAGCAAATCTAGATAAACCTTACCTAATAGCAACAGTAAAGTTGCAAATGTTTGCTACAAAGGTGTTGTCTGGAACTTTTAGGAATTTTCATTTACTGCATACTTTCCGGCCTCTATCGTTCGATCGATAAGGAGAGGTGGTGTGTATGATCATAGAAGGTGACATGCACCACTATAATCTAATAAAACATAGATAGATAAGGAATTTATTTGAGAATACGACCACATATTAATACCTAAGACTCTGAGGGTTAGGTTTTAGAAAATGCTTTAAGCAGTACATCTAGTACAACTTCTCACTTTTCTGTTTATACTGATTATACTGAGTAACCTCGCCTGGTATTTACCTTCCACTAAAGAGAATTATTACTATTGATGGACACAATTTATCACTTACTATATAATTACATGAAATGCACTGGGAGAAAAAATAACATACTAGAGTTATGCTCACTGTAAAAATCCTAATTTTACAATAAGCTTACCTAGTCGTTGTATTGTACAACAGTAGCTACCATAATATTATATCTTCGTGAATACTCGTATAGAATCTCTAAGCGGCTCTCATTTCGCTGAGTTTGTCGCTTTTGTCTCCACACATAGCTGTATTTTAATCCCTTTTTTGCTTTCAAAGTAACAAATTTCGAGCTTATATGTTCTCGGGCCTTTAGAAAAAAAAGCGATGTCCACTGTGGAGAAAAGCTGTCCCTGCCCGGGTATTAGTGATGAAGGAGCTAGTGGGAGGATCATTCTAATGTAATTATGTAAACGAGAGTGTAGCTGTGGATACAGCGATGTGGTTTTCACTAGGGCTTCATTGTGTTTAAGTTGTGAGCTTCTGGTTCGAGTTTGCTTAGATTTTCAATGTCCATTAGCGGAAAACTTATTTTATGAAATATATATTAAATTATTCAACTTGGCGAAATCGTTGGCCACAAAGCCAAGATGTACCTATTTTGCACTCCCCGCCCTTTTATTTGCATAGCTTAGACACACTTAGCTCAAATTTTAAGTACTTTCATCTTATTTTAAAACATATAATTATATTTTCCTCTATGATAAACTTTATTTCACTTAAATTTGTATTGTAATAGCATTTCTTTTAAGCACTTAGTTGTACCTACGTATTATACATTGTAAATTGTGAAAAATGTCAGTTGTAAACGATATCACAATAAACTTATTTGATTTGATTTGATTAGCTTGTCTATTATTTTATAAATATTCATTTAATATTTCTTGATATTCACATTTAGACATGTTGGAATTCGCATGAATCAGGTTGAATAGGAATTTGATTCTCAAGATTTATAATATAGGTATGTAATTCATAATAATAATCTTTTTACAAAGATGATATGAAAAATCTAATATTTTTTATTGTTCTTTTAATTGTTTCAGGTATGAATAGAGTCAGAAATAAGGCGACTATGGATACAGTCTTGTGGTACAGTATTACCAGCTGATGGATCATACTACATTTTAAATAGATTAACTTATATACATTATAATTAGTTTAACTTTAAATTACTAACAGCTAGTATTTAAATTACTAGCTGTTTGCGCTTTCGAGAGATCTTCAAATATATCACTCATAGACTGGAGTTAACTTTTTTTACTGTACTATAAACGGGTTCAAAGTTCTCACTTTTCTCATGAGTATCACTTACAGTCATTCTGTAATTGTATACTTTCGGGGAGACGGCGATGATACTCGTAATACTTTAAACACTTTTAGTTGTTTCACTGGAGGAAGTGGCTCATGTGTTGTTAACCTGATATTGCCAGGTACTAAACACTGCTAAGCGCATTTATATCTCTTTGTTGTGGGAGGAACAATCAATGGAAGCAAGGAGGATTACTTCCATACTATTCAAAATTAATTTTACAGCGCACATTTTGTGAAGTAAATGTAATACTCCCAGTAAATGAAAAACGAAAATCCACCTCCTGTTGAGTTAAAATTTCTCAGAGAACTGTTTTCTTTTGGAAAATGATAAATAAATATTTTTGAATGTTGAAATAACAATGACTCCGTTCTTTGTTGTTTCTGTTATTAGAATTTCGTTATTATTTCTCCCCTAAAAAGTCTGCTTTTGATTTGCTTTGAAAAACAGAAAGTCCCTGGGAAAGCTGTAACCTGTTGAGAATAACAGTTGAGATTCCACTAACTCTCTGACATGTGTTCAGTCTATTGTCGCATCTCCTCTGAATATCTCTTGCACACGATTGAGCTCAATACAAGAAATCTAGAACGTTTCTACAAGTGCAGTATTATCAATGCAGGATATTACCGGTCAAATCATGGTAATGGTTGTGGTTAGAAAAAACTCCCACAACTTGATTTATTTGAAAAGGAAATTTTCCCTCGATGCCTATTTTACATGGGGTCAAGGGTTTCTCCTTGGGGCATTCATTCCCTTTTCTTCTGTCTCAACTCCCTTTCCTCTTCCTCTTCTTTCTTATTCCTCCTCGCCCAGTGTATTATCCTTACCCCGCTCACTTATCTAGTGGGTTGAAATTATTTCAAGTGGAAAAGCCAGACAGATGAGACGCAACGCTCAACGGACGCTCTCTCCCTCCGCCGCGATACCTGTACGTCGCCCCGGCTATCTGATGGGTTTAGTAGATACGGGATTTTTTCCTTCAATTTTCTCTGCTGAATAATTTACTAATGGAACTCCTACCCCCCGCCCCTTGCCACAGGACTCACTGATCCGTGCCTCTAAATGTAGAATGTGTTCCTGTATGTATAGCGTATTTATGTTTAATCCCTATAGGTAAAGAGAAGCTATGTATATGAATGTAGGTATGTCAGAATTGCCAGGTAGCTTTTTTAAAGATATGTATAATGCTATCATTGATGCTATCCTCATAATCTTCCATGTTAAGTACGATAGTTCTTTAAAATATATTTTAAAGATCTATTAAATACTAATTAATAAAACTAAGAGATAATAAAATAGAATCCTTTACCTATGTATTTGTATACATATCCGGTTGATGCACAAATCTTCACCACCAATGTTTAAATTATTATATTATTTAGGTATACATTTGAAATGTCTCCAAATATCCCTGTTTTTCTCAACATCTGACCTATTGGCGTTGCTATTTAACTGTTTCTAGTGCGTCCTATGGTCTGGTATTATTTCCTCCATTTTCATCTCGAACATTTGCTTAGGTAATCTTCATTATCTATTTTCTTATTTTATTTTATTAATATTGATATCAATTTTTTTTTAGTTTTTCTCATATCCCATTTGCCAAGTTCTTAAGAACGTGCATTTTCATTGCACTTCTGCATCGTAAACCAACTTCAGTAGTAAGGTGGTGAGCGAAGTAGGCTTTCTGATGGTTTGTATCCACGTCAACACAATTACCCAAAGGTTACCAGTTTGTAATTCTCAAATGTAATTCCCTCCTGCTGCAGCACAGGACAATAATATATCATCCATACTGTGTGCTCGTAAGTTCCCATTCTAAATTGCAGATACCACATTTCCTTCACCATTAGTCTCTCTGTTTCCTTTGTTGCAAACTTTCTGTTGTCTCCTTTGTAGAGGTGCCAAAGTTTCCATGTAAATAATTTCTTCATTTCTCCTCCCCCCGAAAATTCTTCCCTCGTACAAGGGAAATTTTCCGCCCCATCGCTCGCTCCCCAGTGCACGGGACCAAACTTCTCGCCTCAGTCGGAACCACACGCAGCCTCATTATCAAACTTTCCCCGTGCTGAGGTTTCACTGTACACAAAGAGACATTTGGATGTTTCTCCCACGGTCACTGTTTGCTGATTGGGAAAAGGGCCTCTTTTGGTGGAGAGAATAGAAAAAATGCTGATGCACACTTCAGAACGTCAACGGTTAGGTCATTCATGCAAAATTTGAATAAAATCTCTCCATACTTTCTCCCTTGGACTGATGTTAATGAATAAGCAATGATCTTAATATTGGTAGATATTCTATGAGAATGCTTGACATACTTCTCCATTCAGAATTGAAAGAATAAATTGTTTATCAAACAAATAAATTCTCAGAATTTATTACCGTTTGTCCTGAAATCTTGATTGCAAGTTTAGAGATAGTTGCACTTCTATAGTTATATTTATTTATCTATCTTGTGTTTATCTGTACTTCATTTCATCCGTTTGATAAGGTACTCAATTGTTCTAATGAGACGAGTGACTTGAATCAAAATATCTTCGACTTTGCTATTGAATCCCTGGAGCCACTGTGTACCCAAATTTTATTGGTACACTTTTATACCCTGAACACTGAAGACATCGCACGTGGGTAAAATTCTCACTGGATTTCTGAAATTCTACTTTTGAAAGTGCCCACATCAAAGGCTTCTCAGAATGTAGCATTGTGGCTAGCGCGGGTTCAAAGGCTTCCATCACAGAAAATTAAATTCTTGTGTGGTGTGATAAACTCAGAGAAAAGAAGGCGAAAAACGGAGAAGTCAATTTGAAAATGAAATTTTGTCACTCCTTTGAAAGGAAATGTTTTTGAAAACATAGACTTAATCCATTCTGCCCGTTGAAATTTCCATTTTGAGCATCCGCTATTCGGTGTTCTTCCAAGTTCGTTTTAAAAAATAACAAATTGAACTTATTAATTTGAGGTATATCTAGTTCCTTCTTATGGGTCAGTAGTGGTCACACTTATGGGTCAGTGGTCACTAACTACCATTTATATTTGACATGTTAATTCCTCCTCATCTTTTACTGAGTCTTTAATCCACTCAAGCTAGGTCGACACTTTCAACCAGTTGTCTTCAGGCAGTCCCGTCAAGAATATTATCGCCCTACTATCTGTCTTTCCACTCCATCATTTTACCATGGTAAAATTTCACAATTTCAGTTGAAAATCCCGCTGTCCAACCTAAATCTTTACCAGGAATTTGTCATTATTAACTATGTTGGTAGGATGAATGAGACAGTTAGTCTAACTGAGTTAGATGTGTCATACTGTTAATAGCCTAAAAGTTCCCAGAATTTTATCACTTTTAATTAGCATCACATAAATTTTTATCTGTAAGTAAAAAGGTGACATCCACGATATTCTTGATGCTTTTTTTATAATAAGCCTACGACAAATATACGAGTAAGTACAGTAGGTGTCATATCTGTTTTGATGATGCACCAATTAGATACCGTAGATTGAATATTAATTAATTTATTTTTTTATAGAGATGAGTGTTTCACAGCCTTTTTTATTTCGTAGCCATGAAACAGGTGCTACTGTAGACGATTGTGGTCTGTGTTGTGGCCTGCCCATCCCGTAGTATGCCTCCCCTCTGAAGGGCGAGAAATGACACAATACTTCCCATTTAGGTGCTGGTTCAATACGAGCGCACCGGATACCTATCCCTTACAAACAACTGTAACCAAGTTTTTAATACAATTATTTGTCGGCGCGGGGGTTCGAACCCGGGACCT
Source organism: Bactericera cockerelli (assembly GCA_024516035.1). Classification (NCBI taxonomy): domain Eukaryota; kingdom Metazoa; phylum Arthropoda; class Insecta; order Hemiptera; family Triozidae; genus Bactericera; species Bactericera cockerelli. The sequence goes on from CM044960.1 coordinate 13,876,323, forward strand.
TCCGCATGTAGTTGGTGAAATAATAGCATAGACACCGAGACCCATTGCCTCGGGTACTTTCTGTTTCCAGTTTTTTGTCTACTTATTCGATGTACCATTCTAACAGCTCGTTAGAAAATTCCACAACCCACACGCTGGAAATCACATTAGCCACCCACCTGAATGTTATCGCATATGCACCTTGAGAAATTCTTCTCCATCTGGAAATCGAACTTCAAGCCTTTTGAGCCCAAAGCATTTGTCACAAGTCACCACGGTATCATGACACAAGCTCTTCCAGGAAGCTCTACAGTCTGGACTCTAGAATTCAATACATGTATCTCCGGCCAAATTCAATATGATAAGGCTCTAGATTAGAGAGGTGCGGTTACGTAGAATTTTATTGTAACCGCACTCCGTACACTTCGCTTTGTGGACTAAATTGAAAATGAAAATTCGAGTAATCTGAAGACAGTCGGAATTCAGAGACAGAAAATCCTTCGGTATTCTGAGTACAATTTTCAATTTTCTCATAAATTCAATTTTCCTCCACAAACCTGTAGACGAAAATGACCTTTATGAAAATCTTTAAGAAAATAACCTCTGGTTAGATTGTCTACTCCATTACTCTTACAATTTCAGTTTAGACCACTTCCGATAAGTCTATGCTCTAATTTGAAGGTAGCTGCAATCACTTACCTAACAATAATACCCTTCGATTTGTATATCATACATACCTGTCATAAGTGACTCAAACTCAAGTTCAGTGGGTTTTAAGTTATTGAACTTGAAATTAGGACACATGTGCCCAAAGCCTTGTCTACTTATCTAGTGACCTTTCAAATAAATCAAGAACTGTAATCGATACATATGGTACAGTTTGGTACAGCCAACTTGTGCTTCAATTACTTAGGGACTAATCGCAATCCTATAAGAATATAAGCTATGCAGGATTCACATAGCTGAGAGTATAGACTGCAAGCAATATCCCGACTGTGGGATTAACAATGAGACAGCAGCTTATGTGATGCGACATGAGAGATTACCATGATCCTGTGTTTTCATAAGGACTCCTTGGGACGCCCTGGGTTGTGTTGACATGAATAAGGATTTCCCTTATCACTATCCTCTTAGCCCTAATGACGACCTCAGACATTATTAGCTATCCTGAACAACTTGTATTTATTGTCCTACATATGTTTGGAGATATCCAATGTTTTATATCACGATAACTTGTCTTGACTTCATATATCTAAAAACGCGGTTATCCTAAGGTTAGACACAAAGAAACTAAAATAAAAATGGCTTTAGGAATTTATGCCGAAGAAATTTTACGATTGTCAAGAATTCTTCCAAGATGTTAATTTTTAAAGACGGAAGTTCTAGTATTCCATCTCTGCTCTTCTTATATGACTCAGCCACTCAGAACTAAAGATAAAGTACTCTCATCTGTAGATAGAAACAGGAAGAGTGCTATCTAGCTTTCTCTGCTTAAATGTTTCTGAGGAAATCCCCTTCCCCCTGGCTTTCTAAAGAGTTTTTAAAAATAAATAAAATTAAGTGCTAACAACTAACAAACCCTTTTTATCACACCCTCCCTCTCCTGTCCCTCGGATTTTCACCCTCGTAACTTAATTTCGCTTTCCAAAGAAAACCCATTAGGAGGGAAATTTGGGTTAAAAATAAAATTTATATTGGAAACTTGATGTAATTTTCACCTTAACCCAGTGTGGTTTCTTTGTTTTATTGCTTCAAACTAAAATGTTGCAGGTACTGTTTGGGATTCCTGTTTTTTATTTCTGCCGGGGGATGAACATTGTTTTTTGCTTTTTTTATTAACAACTAGTGCGATTAATTTCCTAGATTCAATTTCTCATTTACATAATTTTAGTGATTTCTGGCATAATGATTTTTTCCTCCCCATGAGATCGTTTCTATCAAAATATTCTAAAAGAATTTGTTGTATCACCAAGACCTATACACAAATCGCAACAAAATGTACAGGGCAAATATATAGACTTACTAGCCGTTTGCCCGTGCTTTGCAACGGGACTAAATTTCAAATTTACAAAGGCATGGCCGTACTGCTGGACAGCAATGCCTTTTTGAACTTTTTATAATTTTTCTGGACAAAGCGATAATGGTTTTGGGGGGGTCAATTCTGAGACATTTTTCGCTATCTCTTACCGTTTTGGCTAAACAACTCCGGACAAACAAACAAACATAGGTAGGTAGGTAGGTAGGTAGTCCTTTTTTCTGTTTTATATATAGAGATTACTCACAGAAAAGCCCCAGTAGGGTTAATTTCAGCTGAACGATAGAAAGTAGTGTTTGGATTTTTTGCTCATTCTCCAAGTGTGGCATTTGAAAGCAGTTTAACGTTATTTTTTCCCCCATACAAGTTTCTGTCTCTTTGAAAAGCTCAATTTTATTGCGCACCATAGGTACATGAATATATACGTAAGTACATTAATTGAAAATGCAGTCATGGTGGGTCATTTTCCTCCGCTGTGAGCTAAAGAATCTGTTCCTCATGTTGTCGGCTATGTCTTCATAGCGCTTACATATATTGGGAAACATCACTGTGGCAGAGCGAGTTAGCGCGCTAGGCATTGCACACATGGTGACCTGGGTTCGATTCCCAGCGGGGGAGGATTTTTTCTGCTCTGTACTTGGATGTTCGGGGTCCACTCATACCTCGTGAGGAAAAATGAGTAGCTGCTTTAATGTGAAGCAGCGACCAGTGGCAGAATCTTAGGCAAAGAAATAATACAAGATATTGTAAATTAAAGTGGTAAAGTCCTATGATTCGGCGCTACCCACTAAAATTGTGACATAATAACACAAAGAAAAAAGCATTATTATATTGGGAAACATCACCCTTGACTCATACTTCATACAGTATGTAATAATTACAATATTATTAAATGTTTTGCAAGAGATGAGAGAAATTTCTTGTAGAAAGCTTATCTACTTATTAGTTTATTACTTATGACTGAAACACCTTTAACTAAAATTCATACTTTTTTCTTCAATCCTGACAAGGTGGCAAGTCCGCCAGGCCAACGACCAAAGAGTACAGTACAATGCAATACTCTGAATAGTGCATTCAATACAACGTTTCGCGTTTCAAAGGACTCCTCACGTAGGACGCCTAGTCCTGAGTCCTCCTCTCAGCCTATCTCATTGTTCTACATCTACGTGTTAACAGTGAACACATCCAGGGGGGGGGAGGGAGGGAAAGGGAAGGTAGAGGGAAGATATGGTTGGGCAGATATGGAGGAAGAGAAAGGTAAAGCTGAGAAGAGGAGAGGGAGAGAAAGAGAAGGGAGAGAGAAGCGGAGATATAGAGGAAGAGAAGGGAGAGAGAAGATATAGGGGGGGAGAGAAGCGGAGATATAGAGGAAGAGAGGGAGAGAGAAGATATAGGGGGGAGAGAAGCGGAGATATAGAGGAAGAGAAGGAGAGGGCAGATACAGTTGGGGAGAAGAGAGGGACAGAAGCGGGATATAGAGGCAGAGAAGGGAGGGGAAGATATAGAGGGGGGGGGGAGAGAGGAAGAGAGGGAGAGGGGAAGAGAGAATAGGGAAGATAAAGAAGAAGATTGAGGGTGAGAAGGGAGAGACAATGGAAACGTCAATTGAAACTTGTACAGCTTCACTTTGTTGACTTTTTATTTTATTCCTCAGACTCTTTCTTTTTTAACTTTACACTTTCCACGCCATTTGTAGGGGGTTTCTTTTTCCCTTTTCTCTGTCCCTCTCTCTCTCTCTATGCGTTTTTTTTATCACTTCCTCTTTCCTATTCTCTATGACTCATTCCGCCTATTTTCCTCTTCTTTCTGTGCCCCTTGCTTCTTTCCCTCTCCTTTTACTCTTTCTATTTTTCTTGTCTCTTCCCTCTCTGAATTTATTTTTGTCTCTATCCTCGTTCTCTTCTCTCTCTCTTCTCGTTTTCCTTTCTCTACCACTTGTTCTTCACTAACCTATTCCTTCTGAACTTCTCTTCATTTCTGTATCCTTGCTTCTTTCCCTCTCCCTTTACTCTTTCTATTTCTCTTGTCTCTTCCCTCTCTGAATTTCTTCTAGTCTCTATCCTCGTTTTTTCATCTCTCTCTTCCTCTTCCTCTTCCTTTCTCTCCTCCTTGCCCTTCACTCACCTATTCTCCCTCCCTCCCTCTTCTCTTCGTCCCCATATACTCCTCATGACAACCACGTACCGGTAAATAATTATGTGGGGGTAAGAGCGTGACAAAATGGCAAAGTGAAAGGAGAAAAAACTTGGGGCAGAGAGACAATAAGAATTTGAAGAGGGTCGATTTTTATGTGCTTTCTACCTATTCCTCTCTCTCTTTCTCTCTCTCTCTCTCCTTCTTTGCTCGCCTTCCCTCTTCCACATATTTTTTCTCTTAAACTAAACTGTACCTATGTCTTTCACCCTGATTTTATCATCTCTTTCTCATTCTCTCTCTCTCTCTCTCTCTCTCTCTCTCTCTCTCTCTCTCTCTCTTTCTCTCTCTCTCTCTCTCTACCCATATCTCACTCACTCACGCACACATCTATTTAAAAAAAACTACAGTGAACATATACGTGTCAACTAAGATATACATAACATCTACACAGGCGTATTACCTTTGGATGGGAATTTTTAATCACACACACACACCTCTCTCTGATTCCTCCCCTCAAATTAATGCCATCCTGGCCCTACTTCCTGGGGAGGGGGGAACATGTATGTCTCTGTTTCTCCAATTCCTGATCGGTTCGGAATTTGAGTGACGGGAGTGGATTTTAACCAATGCTACACCACCCTGGTGGTGGTGTGCCTCTTTTTCAATCGGGAGAGAGATGGGGGCGGTGTGGATACTTGCTCCTAAACCATGCGATAAGTTACATAATGTATGACGAATACATTCAGCTTCAGGACATAATACACACGTAATGCAAAATGTCAATATGTTGTCATTTAGTATCAAATATACATAGAATAAATAAATATCTTTAATGCCAAATTTAGCGAGATAAGCTCTGACGTTGCTCACTGTTTTCGCGATGCTTTCATACGCGTATATGGTGTGATAACTCCTCGGTACTCCGTACTCCATATACTAGCTCAAACCATAATAATCATAACGTGGTATGATTCCTTGGGTTGGGTGGAAGACATTGCCAAAGGCAATAACCCCGCCCTTTAGTTAGAGATGTGTATATATTTATTTTTTTTCTCTCAATTTTTTTCTGTTGTTTTTTTTTTCATACATATTATATTGTTTTCAATACTTCTTTATTTTCGTTTTCTTATTTATCTGTTTGTATACATATATGTCCTTATGAAGAAAGTGTAACATAATAATAATAATTCCTTCAAATGACCTACATGTTGAATAGAACTACACAGCACACATAGCTCTAATGTGCATGACACAAACAAGAAAAGCCAACACTGAAAAAAATTTATTGTAGGGCTTACTAAAACTTTAGTAAATTTCACAAGTCTTAGGGTTGATTGAGTGACAGCAAAATGTTTTGTTAAGATTACAAATCAAATTTCGTAAACTCTATTTAGTAAAGATAATGATATCTTTCGTTCATCCAACAAATTTATGTTTAGTTTTTTTTACTAAACTCATCATTGTATTTTTGACAAGAAAAAGTTCCATTGTCTTTACTAAAGTATTTAGTAAGATCTCAAGCATGCATTCATAATGCTTACGAATCATCTTGTTATGCTTATTAAGGTTGTTTCTTTCAATTTGTTGAATTTACAATACTGTTTAGTAAAGTTTACAAAATACTTCATTAGTCCATTCAATCGGCTCAGTATGGCTTATGATAGTGTTTTGTAATTTTAAACATAGTAATGGTTGATTTAACAACCAGACTTGTTATTGCTTACGCCAGAGATTGGTTAAATCTACTGAACTGTTTAGTAAGTTTAAGCAACGCATTTCGTTCACACTATTGACTCGTTTAGTTAACCTCACGAACAATATTAGTAAATTTTACTGATAGTTTCAGTATAAACTTTACTGATAGTTTCAATAAACTTCACTGATAACCTCAGTAAACTTCACTGATAATCATAGTGATTACTAAGTCATTATGAGAAAATAATTCAAAATATAATTGCAATAATTTAAAAATAGGCGTGTATGTAACACTTTTATTAAGAAACACAGATTCATTTGTTTAAAACATTTAAAATGCAATAAGAGACATTTAAATACATACAATTAAAGTTTTTAAAAGCCAGCGTCGATGGCATGTTGAATACACCGGTTCCCTTCAGAACACCGAAGTTAAGCGACATCCAGCGAGGTTAAGACTTGAATGGGTGACCATTCAAATTCTAATTCTCGTGACGCTGGCTTTTCCCGGCCCCACTCAGGCTGGGTGAGGTCAATGTGAGTAGCAGGTTTGTGAGTTTCCTGCGAATGGAGGGTAAAACCCCCGTCGTGATATGACCATGGCAGTTGAAAGCGACGTTAAACCCCACTTAAAAAAAAAAAAAAAAAAAAGTTTTAAATGATGAAATAACTATGCAAAATAGAGTTTTAAAAATTTAAACCTCTTAAACACAAAAATCATTTTTTATTATATAAATAAAAAAGAATCACCAAATTCACACGACTCACTTACACAACACACTAAGTACACATCAACCACATTCACATAACCAACAAATACAGACTTAGACAACACAATCAAACAACCAAAATCTCACACCACCTATCAACCAAATCCAGACTTACACAAAACACCCAATAACTAAACTTTCACAATACCTATCAACCCAAACCACACAAAACATCTACGAATAAACCCAAACATGACATTATTAATATTAACTGTGTAAATATTAAAATTAACTGTGTATTTAGAAATTAACATTCTCCAGTGGACGTTTATATTTAAATAAATAAATCAATTTGATTTTGAAAAAAAAACAACAATATTATTTTAAAAATATTATGACGTAATAATCACAGGGCCATCAATCAACATAATACAACTGAATCTGAAATTGATTTCGGTATCTAATAATTGTTGTAGATCTTTTGTCAGAATTTGTCTCTCGACACTCGACACGCGTGTTTTAGCAAGAATTTTGCTCAATCTACTATTCCCTCTGGTAAATCGAATGAAAAAGTCTTGTAACCGTCATTAATTAGGGGTGATTAACGAAACTTTCGTTGGGACGACAAATGATTTTCATAACGACCGAGTTTTACAAAAAAGTTTAGTAAACTTAGCTAAACAAATCTGTCAGAAATCTGAAACCGTATGGTTCATTTAACAAACATGTTTTGTAATTTTAGATAAAATCTTGTTAAACCAATGAATACTGTTTTGTGTATTTTATCATATACAAATCTGGTAAGAATAACGATTTTTGTTTGTTTATTATCAGACAGGTACTAATCAGGTGGTATTTTTAACAGAATAATTTTATTAGATTTAACCAAATTTTTTGTAAATCTTACCAATATATTGGTAATAGATCCAGCAAAACAGAACTTGGTAAGCATAACTAATGTTCTGATTGCGGTAATTAACACGTTAGTTGGTTTTACGATCAGACGATTTACAAGAATTGATTGATTATTCTTACGAACGCCCAAGTAAAATCTCAAATGACTATTAGTGGGATTTATCAATTTCTTGTTATTTTAACGAAATTTTTGATTAAAAATCCTTTACAAAAACTGTTTAGTAAAAACGAACCTAAAATTTTTTTCAGTGAAGAGCACGGTACTCGCAGTTCCTCTTGTGTGTATGTCTTCATGTGTATGTATGTCACCGCAAGGATCCTTTAACAAATCTCTCCACCTAATGTACGTACACACAGAATAGTGGTTAAAGAGAGAGAGAGATAGATAAATAAATACTAAGAGTTCGCGAATCCACGAGGCAATTATGATAATTTTTCGCTCCTTTTGCTTATAGTCCCCCCATTCTCTTTCAACCTCTCCTATATTTCTCTCTCTCCTCTCTCTTTCTTTCTATTTCTCTTTATCTCCCTTCCTCTTTTCTCTATCTTTATATATATCGTTCTCTATTTAAATACTCTTTCATCTAAAAACCTTGTGGCGTGCCCCCCCCTACATCTGGAGCCCCTGCCTGAGAATATTTACAGAATCTCCCCCTCCCCGTCGATGGTGGGTAATCAGAGGGTTTGGAGTTAGCAGGCTACTAACTGGAAGCATAATTTCCTTTGCATAATTTCCTGGGACATGACAAGTTACCCTCCAATGCATTTGCGATTTTCACCACATAATAATACGTCTTGGGCTTACTGCTGGAATAATGGAACTTTAATAATCCTCATTGGGCAGTATAAATAAGGCGATATTAAAATGCAAGGTGTGCAATAAAGTCGATTGTTCAATTCAAGTTATTTTGGGATGGTTCTACTCTACGACAATGTCTTCCTCATAAAAAGGGCTTGAGTCAGCTCCATTTGTACGAAAAATACAACGTATATAAATTCTTACGTATTCAAGGATTTTCTTGTCATTGTGCTGTCAGGCTATTGGGGTCAAACGATCACCCTCGCTGCATGATGTGACATGTGTATGCAGATCCGGGACAGCTCCAATCTCTTCAGGTGCTGAAGCAGGATTACCCCGAGTCAGCATACATTGTGTCCTCCCCGGAGGATGCCCCGCCCCCCCAGGTGTGGCATTAAATACATTCTCATCGGGACTGTCAGTCCGGCTTCCTTTTCAAAAGGATTTTTTTTCATCCATCTCGTTTGAAAAACGTCACACAGAGAATTATTCAGAGACGCTTGTGTTGGACAAGGTGTCACTGTGTTTTCCGTGTCACCTACAAGTCTTGCTTGGAGGGGGTGTTCTGGATGCTGGGGTGGGGTGTTCTGGATGTCAGGGGTGTTCTTGATGCTGGGCTGGGGTGTTCTGGATGTCAGGGGTGTTATTGATGCTGGGCTGGGGTGTTCTGGATGTCAGGGGTGTTCTTGGTGCTGGGCTGGGGTGTTCTGGATGTCAGGGGTGTTCTGGATGCTGGGCTGGGGTGTTCTGGATGTCAGGGGTGTTCTTGATGCTGGGCTGGGGTGTTCTGGATGTGAGGGGTGTTCTGGATGCTGGGCTGGGGTGTTCTGGATGTCAGGGGTGTTCTTGGTGCTAGGCTGGGGTGTTCCTGATGCTGGGGGGGGTGTTCGAGATGTCAGGGGTTTTCTGGATGCTGGGCTGGGGTGTTCTGGATGTCAGGGGTGTTCTGGATGTCAGGGGTGTTCTTGATGCTGGGCTGGGGTGTTCTGGATATCAGGGGTGTTCTTGATGCTGGATATCAGGGGTGTTCTGGATATCAGGGGTGTTCTAGATGTCAGGGGTGTTCTGGATATCAGGGGTGTTCTGGATATCAGGGGTGTTCTAGATGTCAGGGGTGTTCTGGATATCAGGGGTGTTCTAGATGTCAGGGGTGTTCTGGATATCAGGGGTGTTCTGGATATCAGGGGTGTTCTGGATATCAGGGGTGTTCTGGATATCAGGGGTGTTCTGGATATCAGGGGTGTTCTAGATGTCAGGGGTGTTCTTGATGCTGGGTGTCAGGGGTGGAGATAGCTGTGTTTTCTTGTTACGTCCGATTGGTCCGGGTGGGATGGAATCTAGACTTATACTTATGGTAGACGAACCCATGGATAATATGTTCACTCATACATTCGTTACTATTATTTAATTGTTTATTCGATAATAAGACTTATGTATACGTATGTACAGTACAAATAATCATTACAGAGAAATGGAAACCATAAAAAGGAAAAATAGATAAATATATGCACACATGTGTGCTAACTTAAGGGCGGGGTTATTGTCTATGGCAATCTCTTCCACCCAACCCTTATCATAACCATTGTAGCACAACAAGGGCTTTACCAAGAAACTGGTAAATGCAACAATGATTTTTCTCACTTCCTATTTTCAATGGACGAGAATATTTTGAAAACATTTTGCATTAATCTCTCTCTTCTATAAACCTTGTCGAGTGCATATGAAGTTGTTTCATCTGGGAATCCTACTGACAATGCAGTATAAAGTACAACTGTTAACATTTCTCCTCTACCACATTCAAGTACCATCAGACAGCTCAATCTGCGGATGCCCTCAATCCCTTACAGGCCTACATGATGGCTCTTATGATTTAGGGCCCCCCCCTCGCTCCGACGCCCTCGTAGTAGACTGGTTGTGATGGTGTTCATCCCCCCACATATGATACCGGGAGTGGCTGGAGGCTGCGACTAATTTATTGCCCTTGTAGTTCCGACCAGACCTCTTGAGGAGTGTGCTCACTGCTCACGCACACATGTGGGAAGTTTGGTGGTGCTCCCTCGCGCCTGTTCCCGGGGATTTGGGTTGAGGGAGTTTTGTGTATGGAATCCCGAATCTGTTTGAAGTTTTCCTCATTTAATAATAATAATAATACTCTTTAGTGGAAGGCATCCACCGGGCGAGGTTAATGCTCAAAGCATTTTCTACCACCTAAATTTAATCTATGACCTATGGGAGTCTCCTGAAATAAAGCCAAAAATAGGTTAAAAAAATAGCTATGATAAACACATTATTCAGATTTTCACTCATATTTTTGAAGCTGTTAAAATAGACGTGTACGGCGAACGCTCTGGAGATCTCTCTTGTTATAACAAAAAAGAAATTAATGTTATTTCTATTATGTACATGTACATATGGAAAAAATGATCCATTTATGGCAAAATTTATGATGGTGTCATAAATCTATGAAGATATATTTTATTGGTTGTTTATTTATTATTATTTTTTCTTGGGTTTTACGTCCCTTTCAACAGTTTGGTGATCTCGAGACGGGGGTGTTACCCTCCACTCGCAGGAAACTCACAAACCTGCTAGCCAAATTGACGTCACCCAGTCTGGGTTGCGCCGGAGGGCCAGCATCACGAAGTCTTCACCTCGCTGGACGTTGATTAACTTCGGTGATTCCATGAGAATCGGTGCATTCACCGCGCCATCGACGCTATTTATTGTTTATTTTCGTGACAAATATATGAAACTCCTCTTAATACGACTGTCCTTCTTTTTATTTAGACAAAGGAAAAGACATGTGATGTTCTCTCTGAGTGTAATTATGCAGTTAAGGAGGGGTGGAGAAAGAGAGAGAATTAGAAGGTAACACTCTCACTTCTCATGAAGATATCTCTTCCCCCCCCCCTGATTTACTCAGAAAGTCTACCAAAAATTAGGGGACATGTTGTATATAAACTGTGTGTGTGCCTGCTGTCTGGCCTCGTTATTGATAATGTGTATTTTCAACGTGTCTAGATAACGTGGTTCAGCTAAGGTATACATTGAGTCAAATAGGGTGCAGTACAAATATGGGACACGTCAATTTTTTGGATGCTCTTGACGAGTTTATTCCTGTCGCTACGGTCAAATGGTTAAAGATAGCAAAATATGATCTGGCTTCGTTATTGATAATGTGTATGTTCAACGTGTCTAGATAACGTGGTTCAGCCAAGATATACATTGAGTCAAATAGGGTGCAGTACAAATATGGGACACGTCAATTTTTTGGATGCTATTCACGAGTTTATTCATGTCGCTACGGTCAAATGGTAAAAGATAGCAAAAAATGATCAGGATCAGAACATTTCTGAAACCTAGACACGCTACCAGAGAAAATAAATCAAATGGCAAAGTCGTAGCTGTTATGATCATACATTATAATAATAATAATAATAATAAAATCGCCTTATTTATACTGCTCCAATTAAAACTATGTTAAGTCCCATTATTCCAGCAGTAAGCCTAAGACATATTAGTCTGGCTGGGGGACTTTAAACAGGGAGAAGACCAGTGTCTCGCTAGACTCCGCTAGAGGACTATAAACAGAGAACAGACTAGCCAACCCTTACAAGCCAGGCTAGCTTGCAGTTTCTTAAGGGTTTAATGGCTTAAGTCCACGATGGTTGATCGCACATAGAAATATGTGGTTCAGGACGAGCCAACTTTGAAATAAAGTTGGCTGAAAACCATCACTCACCCCTCCAGCTGTAGCCAAGCTGGCTACAACAACAGACATATTATCATCTGGTAAAAATCCCAAATGGGAGGATAACATGTCATGGCCCGGCCAGGTTTTGAACCCCGCGACCTCTGGATTACCAGACCGCCGCCTTTACGACTGAGCTAGCTCATTTAGAACGGGTTAAAGGCTGGTTTACGTAATATGCAGTTCTCTACTTCCGTTCCCACCTCCTCTTATACCCCTTCTTTTCTTCATCCTCCTCCTCCTCATCCCTCTTATCCTCTCTTCCATTATTCATCTCATGTCTCTTCAACGTTCAATAGGAACCCAGTGAAATCAATCAAGTGCCCTCTTCCCCCGCCCCCCTGACACAGGGCTGCCCAGTCAGTGAGAGGAAATCCGGGACAGGACGCTCATTTTTTGACCTCAAATAAATAATAAAACACACATAACTTTCCTTTCATACCAATCTTTTGTATATTGCATGATTTATACTCTCTGTTTTTTTTTATATTGTATAGGTACAATGGTACAATTGGTACATAGATTGCAATTTTGGCGAGGTTATGTGGTACTTCTTCACTACCAATCAGGATTCAGGACAATAATGCAAATCATTGGCGCCGTTAGCATGGTTGACTTAGGAAGGGCATCCAGCCGTAAAATATGGAAGTAGGAGTGTCAGAACCAACCAACCTCCCCAAGTTCGGGAAAAGGCAAAGTAAAAGAGTAGAGTAGAAGAGACCTGAATTGGCCCAACATTTGTTAGATAAGTGCGCAAAAAAACTAAAAGTACTTCTTACAATAACTGAGCAGTTTTTATTCCAAAGTTTCGTTTTCAGCAACTCGTTACATGTCTATTATTTATCTGTATTGAAAATTGGCCTACTATTTGTATGGAAACATGTCCAACATTATCTGGACCTGTGTAGCTGTGTACTGTAAATCAAAAATATTTACTATTGCAATTATTCAAATCATAGTTCTGGGCTTAATAGCTTTACTTATAAAACTTTGCCCTTATAAGATTTTCTATTATTATTATTATTGCTCAGAACTGCACTTTTCTCATGACCCCAATATCTCACTCTGCGGTTATTGCAGTCTCCTTGCAACCCGGGACTACCGGTTCGAGGCCGCCCCAGTCAATTATATTTCTCATTAGCTCTTGGTTCATTTAGATTAGCTGGCACTTGCTGGTAATGTCGCCCACTCCCATGGCTATGTGGCCTAGCACACCCACTTGTGCATGGCTGTGTCCTCTAGATCGAGTGCACGATTGTGTCGCTAGTGTGGCTGTGGTGAGGATAATGTCTGCAGTGTGGGGAGCTTGCTGAACTGAATCTAGTGCACTCCAGATCAGTATAATTCTATAGGTACAAGCTATAGGTAAGCTGAGGTATAACTACGGGTATGTTGAGTTCCGTAGATAAAATATTTGTTTAGATTTAGAATATAGGCCATAGAATATCTCAGTATTTCATAGAGATTCAAGAAAACTAGAAAGTTCAGAACAATATTTTCTTTATAATTTAACAAGTCAGCTTCTATTTACCTTTTAATTCAGAAAAATTAGACCTTTCAGTGGCTATAACTTAGCCTTTTTTCAAGTTTTAACGGAATATAATAGAAACTTTTTTTAGTTGAGAAAATCTCAGATTCCTGCGTCACCTGTTTATGTGTAATAGAGAACTGACTGTATTAGACTTAAAATAGACTTTTTGCTCTGTCCCTTCGGTTCTAATGTATCCAAGTTCGAATTTTTAAGTTCCCACTTACAGAAAATGCCTGTAATATCGGTTGCTCATACATTTATTAGTACGATACATATAATTATACCACATCTAGGCCTACTCTAATGAGCTACTACCTCTCAAAGTACAAAGTCTGACAGGTATTTTATTTCTAAGCACCCTTCATAATACTTTATATGAATTTTGAATAGCAGTTTGTTGCAAACGGTTCATAAAACCATCTGTAGTCGACGAACAAACAATTACGAAAATTATATATGTACATATATTTAAATAATTTTGCTATCAAGTAGCAGCCTTTATCGCAAATAAATTTTGAAAAGGGAAAAAATTATAATTTGTCATTCAATTACAACAATGAAATGTAGTGGTATGTTATGTACCTATATTATACATATACTATATAGACATACTAGGTACATACATTACTTCACGCTCTGGTATGGAAAGAGTCCAATTATTTTTGCACATTATTTCGACTGACTCATTGCTTCAAATTGGTCACATTGTCTGATAATGTTGTACATAGCTAAATATATGTCTGTACATAATATGGCGGATCTACCTACGTGATATACATTATACAGGTACTTCATTTGATGTATAATATATGAAATCATGAACGTAGCATTTATGAATGCACCATGGAACAATATGGAGCATGCATATACACAGGTAGATATGAATAATAATAAACCCATTTAATCTACTTATGTTCCGTTGTGAGTCATCGCTCATTGTTGGCTTGTAGAATTGTGATATGCTTAATTAAGCGTGGTTCCCTGGGCGACGCCGCTGTGCTGATAACAATGAAGTACTATGAACTAGATATTGGGATGGGTACCCAATTGAGGGACAGATCTTGTGTAGATGAGAGTAAATTCAAATTGAGGGTCAGGTATAAGTTTCAGAGTATCACCACAGATGTAGTAATAATACCCTCATAATCGCCTTATTTATACTGCCCGATTAGGAACTAATAAGTCTCAACTCCCATTATTCCAGCAGTAAACCCAACAAGACGTATTATTATGTAATCAAAATCCCAAAGGGGAGGATAACTTGTCCCGGCTCTGTTTCGAACCCGCGACCTCTGGATTACCGGACAGATAATAGGAACTCAAGTTATAAATGGTTCTTTAGTCCTGAAGGAGTTGTCTGAAAAGTGTCACTTATCAGAAAGAGGATATTTCATTTCGAATTCGAACCTATAGTTATGTATACGAACATATTGGATAAGGAAATTTTTGTTCCACATTTCAATTCTCTGGGCTCTCTAGCATATCCATTGTTGAGTAATGTTGATAATGGACAGTGTGTACAACTCCTGGGCTGTAGTGCTCATCGTGGCCGATGCAGTTTTGCATTGGGCTTGTATGCTTTTGAATCCCAGCCGGAAGGATAATTTTGTAATAAGGACTTTCGTAATGCTGGGTTTATTACTAAAGTTGTAGTACAATAACACAAATAGATTTCATACCTACATATGTATTTATTACTTAACCCGGCCTTTTTGTTTTATTAGTACAGCACGGCGCACCTATTCGTACGAGTATTAATTACGATTTAAACTATAGTTATTTGCGTATGTACCTATGTGTGTGGTGTGGTGTGTGTCTATGTTAGTTTGTGTGTGTGTGTGTGTGTGTGTGTGTGTGTGTGTTAGTTTTTGTGTGTGTGTGTGTGTGTGTCTTCTAGGGTGGGGGCAGTGAGCTTAGCCCCGGTATCTCGAGTGGACTCAGTGAGGCAAGAACCTCCTGAGCTCAGTCTCGTGATAGTCTCCGAGAATTACTCAGAGTTCGCCCATGCACCGCATCTAGTGGTTGCCAAACAAGATGGTCAATGCCATTTTTTTTTTTTTTTTTCTTTCTTTCTTTTTCTGGCATTGGTAGGCACGGCCATTCCATACAGCCAAAGGGTTCTAATTAATTATAGTTTATATATAACCCCGCCCTTTAGTTAGGACATATATTTTTCTATTCTTCTTCATTTTTATTGTATTGTACTTGTATTGCACATATTATGTCCATTTATATCTAATAAAGTGTTGAATAATAATAATAATGGTCTTGCAAAAATAAAATTATTTCATGTGATGCTTCCATGTCAGGAATATGTATTTTGCACCAATAAGGCATATTGACACCTTTTTTTATCCCTTAGATTTAGTACACCAGCTTTAGTACAGGTCCTGGACTGATGAAAAAAAAAAAAAAAAAAAAAAAAAAAAAAAACGGTACACGCGCGAACTCTTACTCCAGGTTCAATAATATTATTTCCATAGCTTTTTAAATTTATTAAATCGAATTCACATTACATAAATTGATTAACTAACACAAAATTTCAACCTACGATGTAATCTTATAATGTATTAGTCCCGAACAGGAAATCTTAGAACCAACATACTTTTCTGGGGAAATGTGTTGTTTAAAATGCGATCTTACAACGGAAACGACCTCATACAATCAAGACATCGTCGTTGTCAATGAACATTGTACTTAGCAGGCACACCCCGAAACACTCAAGGAAATAATCTAGCAGCATTAGGTTTAAGAAATAGCTACTGAATAATATGTTAATTAGAAATAGTCCTTACTCTATTTTGTACTTTCGGTAGCAGTACCTAATTTATTTATTTTATTTTATTTTCCGGTTTAACGGCGCTTTAACAAGGCGGTAGGCCTGTCGTTCACGCCGGTGACCTACCTAATTTATTGTGTCATCTACTTACATGTTATTGTGCTTCAGGTCTACGTTTTCAATCATGTATGATCGTACGATACTAAGGGCAACTTCAGTAGTTCACATTCAGTTCCCATCCATTTGATTCGTCTGAGTGACGAGATTAGTAATCTATATTTATAATCATCGTATAAGAACAACTCTTTGTTGATATTTGGCCTGCAGTGTGGAGGCCAACTCAGAGGCAGGAAATTGCACTGAGGCGCGGTCATCGCCTAATGCATTCTTTGGCATTTGACCATGAAATAACGGGTAAGAAATTAAATGTTCATTATAATCTATGCATTATATGGGTCAATTGAACTTTAGGAAGTAGGTATGTGTATCTTGATAGTGTCCAGAGGAGGGTTCCCTCTTGCCCACCATTCTTTTTATCATGGCGCGTACGAAAGGAATTAATATTCAATTCAGAGGGTAGGAGAATTCTGTGTGTAAGTTATCATGATAATAGAGGTAGATTGACTGAATGCTAAAAATGGAAATGATTGTTTTGTGAACTGAAAATACCACCTCTCCAAGCTCCATTTGTCGAAATTGAAAATGTAAAAATATCACGAAAATATTATCTGGACCATTAAACGCGGTCGTGAAATGTTGATATGTGTCATTTACTGTTGGTCTGTGGTAATAACGCTTTATCATACAGAAGAATTTAACAAGAATACAAGAGACCTTAGGTAAATTCAGGAAACTTCGGAATTTGTTTTTATATGTCCTTCACAATATCTTGTAGTGAATAACTACTTAATGATATGAAATAAAATTACTTCAAATTTAAATGATTGGAAGCCCAAATGTATCCACTAGTCCCGTGGTGCGCCCAGCCTCAGTAGGGACCTGCAGACCCCAGAGTCTAGCGACCCCTGCCTGCCAATGTCCTGGACATGGGTTCAAGGCTAGCCCGAGTCGGACTGTTCTGATTGTAGTGATGACTGTATTGTACACTCGACCTCACGGAAATTGGATCAGGTTGTCATTTTCCAAAAGAACATCGGATGTCATTCTTACCCATTTGTCTTATTTTCAAATACATCATCAGGATGAAACTGTATTAGTAATATTATTTAAACTAAAAAGAAACAATCAAATCATCATATTTGTGTTAATCACGATGTGATATCACAATAATTATTCAAACAAAGCTTTGCAGAATTTGGGACTCGAACCACCGACCTCCGGTCACGAGCACGCCTCCTTATCGATCTAGCTACTGAGGTCGGTGGAAACCATTAAATAAAGAAGTTTTTAACTACAACGATTGTTTTTAAATTTCTGCATTGGTTGTGTTTTGATTTGGATGGGAGTTTTGGTCTGATTTAATTATTGATAGACATGAAATTAGTGCCATTAATACAGTTTTACCTTAGAAAAGAACAACGGTTCAAAATTGTGTAAAAGAGATGTAATACCCCGTTTTATTTGTCAGGGAACACATTAATCAAGAACAGCTAATGTGGGTCAAATTTTGTGGTGTCCAGTGTTTATTATTGTACTTACCTTTGTACCTAGTTATATCTCACTGAGAATGGTAATATGTTCACGTATTATGTAGATATATACTCAGTAAATATTATAGTTTTTTAGCTATTCTAGTATCCATACTCAGTAGGTATTATGGTTCAAGTATCTTGTACCGGTTATGGTTTGAGTGGTAATGTGTTTTCGAGATATGAAACCTGAGTGGTAATTCTTAAGCTGCAAATATTATTATTTATCTCACGTTTTAGAAATGTATTGTTGTCATTGGTGGTGTTATTGTTGTATTTTGTCTCGAATTAATGGTTATCTATTGAGCCAGTGGTTATTTATTCAAGGTTGTGGGTTACGGTAAGAGTACTTAAGGTACTGTAAACATGATTCATTACCATTCTCTGCTGATCAAATTTCCTTTAAGTTATTATCCTTATACTATACCGTCTGCACCAACCTAATAGAATTAAAACAAAGAGACCGTCCCTTGAGTTGGACTTTCAACCAATGACAATGCACTTTAGCCTCGGTAACTCAGTAGTAAAGGCGGCACTCTGTGAATCCAGAGGTTCGAAACCCAGCCGGGACATGACAAGTTATCCTCCCATTTGGGATTTTTACCACATAATAATAAGACTTGGGCTTACTACTGGAATAATGGGGCTTAATAGTTCTAATCGAGCAGTAAAAATAAGGCGATAATATTATTATTATTATATTTTGACTTGAGGAACGTTGTCTGGGTTATCTTTTGTTTTAATCCTATTTTACTATACAGCCCTAAAGCTAGCATCCTCCCACCTCATATCTCATCCCACAACGCCTGGCTCTTTACCTCATTCATCCTCCTGTACTAATCCATGTTCAAATCAGGAAACCCTCGAAGGGGCAACCCTCCAGCACCACTTCTGCTTGTAGAGCATTTCCTAAGGCCGGCGGAAGCTCAGGTCAAAGTAAACACCACGCTGCATGCAGCAGCCACAAGGTGCTGTTTGTTTTCCCTTTGTTTTGAGTTGGAAATTTCAATGCAGGAAGGTTCGCCTTGGAAAACGCTGTCTGTGAAGGAAAGCTGGCGACAAGAAAAATAAATTTGAAGAGCAAAAGACCATGTTTCGACCGAGGTACATACATACATATAAGACCACCTACCCTTTGCATTTTGGTGCTTACTCACAATCTAATTTCTAGTGAATCTTGTTCTTGTAAGGTCACCAAAAAATAATGCATTTTAAATACAAGCTTATAGAAGACGAGAAATTGAAAAAGAAAGGTCATCCGCTCTCGATCACCACATCTTGGATACTTCATCTCAAATAAAAGACTTGCACTAATTTAGAGATCTTGTATTTTGTTGATTTTTGACATCACATTAAAATTTACAGTCCGCCATAATGCTCAACAGTGTAGGCAATAGTCAGTGTAAAATGAGTACTCTCTATACATGCTTATATCTAAATGAGGAGGTACTCAGTAATAATAATAATTCCGTGTCCGTGAGATAGGTATTGATACCTAAATCACGGTGGTGAGAGGATTATATGGACGCCCAGATTCAATGTCTAGGCTCCTTTTATGTCCATTGATTCTATTTAGTTTTAACGTCCTAACTTGAGCTAGACAGGACGGGGATTATACCCTCCATTCGCTGGGAATCGTACCAGCTATCCAAATTAACCTCACCCAGCCTGGGTAGGGCCCGAAATTGTCAGCCTCACATGTTTGGAGGGAACAGAATTTTCTGTGCGAAAAGTCTGCTCCAACCGAGAATCGAACTCAGGATCTCTGGACAATCGTTACGCCACAACCGTTGAGGTACTCAGTGTAAAGTGAGTATCTCCTCTAGAATGTATTCTATTCCATCTCATGCTTTCCGTGTCCAAGCGAGCGAGGGCACAAAGCTCTTGTACAACTGTGTGAACTAAAAATGTTAAATGATGAAAGTTCCCTTTGAAAATATTTGTGTTTTTTCGTGTTTGTTCTAACGATGTCCTGCAGTATTTTTGCGGTCGGACGCCCGTCGTTACAAAGGTCTGCTCCCCGATAACAATGACCCTTTTCCCATGAATAATGAATCCGTTTAAAATTTCTCGAGTTTTTTTAATCCTCTTGTATGTTCGTATTCCGTTAGAGGAGAATTTGTTTCAATTTTTGTTGTTAATCCCATTCAGGCACCTATGGTATACATTTACTATCAATTTGGATCAAGAGGTATTTACTCACATTCATTAGGTTACCTTTTCATTTTCTCCTCATAAATAATAAATTCGATCAAAATTAGTTCGTATTTACCTACCTAAGTACCTAATTAATTAAACACGGAATTTACTTGTATTATCTATGTATTTAACGATGCGATTTGTTTAGCTCATGTATCGTTGTGAAGGTGTATGAGCTTTAGAAACATTTTGATGGTTAAAAATATGTAGTTGCTTTCAAAGGATACTCTGGAAAGGTCACCCTCACTGAATTTTAAATTCTCTCGAGGTGACACACATGCACCCATCAACATTTTGAACTGCCCAGTAAATTATTAACAGATATGGGACTGGGACTGATCGTATAATAAGTATAAGTATAAGTAGTGCTTTATTTAGACTGTCAGCGCAAGACAGGTAGTCCCATTATGCCAACAGTTTAACAAAGCACCTCTTTATTTATTTGAGTATAAATACAATGTAAATAAGATAACAATTAGAGTAAAGATAATAGAAAACAGTAAAGATAATAGAAAACTTGTATATTTGTATATGTATATTTGCATACTGTATTCTATTGTATTTGATTTTCCTTAGATTACGATCCGCCATATTTTACTGGAACACAAAATAAAATAACACGTCGTAGTTCTTGAATACTTTTGTGACCTCCCTCTCTCTTGTAAATATTCTACTACCCCCCTAAAAAATATGTACCAGGGTCCCTACGCACATTTTTTTAATTAAACAAGAAGCAAGCAATAAAATTGAAATCAAAAATTACTATTCTCTTTCCGTGTTGTTCTTTTCATTTAGAATTCTGAAGAGAGGAAAGGAACGAAATGGCAAATTAAATTATTCAATTTATTTATTTACAATTTTAATTTCTCTTCATTTCTTGTTCTTTAACAGGACTGAAAATTGTAGTCCAATTTTCTTAGAAAATTGTAATTCTAGTTAAACATTTTGCTACAATTGTCTACTCTTTAGTACCTACTCACAGAGTTATAAACCCCTCCTACTATATCTGCTGATTTGGGACAAATCTCAAGAAATCAAGTTTTGTATATACCTGTTAGTTTTTGTATTTAGTCTTTTTCAAACTATCCACTTTCTCTCTCTTTTCTTTCTTTTCTATCACCCATTTGTCTCTTTTATCTCTCTTTCCTGAGTTTCCTATTTTTCACCTCTCTGCACTCCCCTCTGTAAGTTTGTAAGAACTTCGGAAGTCTACAAAGTTTAGTGTCTGAGATATTCATGCACAAAATTGTCTCATCATTATGCATAACTATAAGTAGGGAACAAAACTTAACTTCTTTTTCTCTGCCTGGATTTTCTTTACTGTTAGGTTGGGGCAGTTGGTGGATGTATAGTATTTTCAGTAATTTTCACACCATCGTAGAATTTTCATACTCCTGGTGGAGAAGGAACTAGGTTCGCTTTCATATCATCAAGGGCTCATTTGAACAATTGCAAATGTGTCCGCCCATTCTTGAGCTAATAATAAAATAAGATATGTACAATGTACTGTAGGAATAGACGTCTGTATCAAGTGGTCCAATTGACTGCTGCATTTTATACAGTTTGGTTCTTTTCCTACCATATTATTTGAAAGAAAAAAAAAATCAATAATATTGAACGTTACAATAATAAATCATGGAAATGGTTATTAGGAAGTTATTAGGATCAACTGGGAAAACACAACATGCAAAACATTGAATTTAAACATAACTTCTTAATACGTCAGTAAAAAAGTTTTGCTCTGAAAGATTCGTGTCCGTGAATTCGATATCACAAAACTCAATTTCTTGTACAATTTTCAAGAAATATACATCAGTATTTCAGAAAGTCAGCTCATATTTCGATGTGTGAGGTCTCTTGTTTTGGTTACTGAGTCAGCACTTGTTTTAGAGTTATACACAATGCACCTCTCCTTGTTCTGCACGACTTTCTAGCAACCACCTCTGTGTTTCTGCCATCTGTAAAGTTTTTGCTGTGCCAACTCCAAGGAGACATCTTTTTCTTCTTTTCTTTCTGACTCAACTTTTAAATTAGACGTTTTGTTTTCTTCGCTCTCTCTCTTGTCTCTTCTCTCTCTCTCTCCCTCCCTCCCTCCTTCTTCCTCTACTGTCTCCCCCTACCTTTTCAATCACTTCATCTTGTCTTCATTCCTCTATGTTACTTCTCTGTGTTTGCACCATCAGGATTTCTTTTCTTCTCTACTTTTCTCGTCTTCTTTGTATAGTTTTCTTGCTTCTAATAAATGTCCCATAAATCAACGGAAGGCATGCTCTGATATGTTTTACGACAATGCCTCCCGGGCTGATGTGCCCCGAGACAGCTGACGGCTGAGCGTTTTTGTAAATTGTGTAAAAGCAAGAATTCAAGGTAGTGTATTGTGTATATGCAAGAATTCAAGGTAGTGTATTGTGTAAATGCAAGAATTCAAGGTAGTGTATTGTGTAAATGCAATATTTCAAGGTAGTGTATTGTGTAAATGCAAGACTTCAAGGTAGTGTATTGTGTAAATGCAAGACTTCAAGGTAGTGTATTGTGTAAATGCAAGAATTCAAGGTAGTGTATTGTGTAAATGCAAGAATTCAAGGTAGTGTATTGTGTAAATGCAAGACTTCAAGGTAGTGTATTGTGTAAATGCAAGACTTCAAGGTAGTGTATTGTATAAATGCAAGAATTCAAGGTAGTGAGTGTATTGTGTAAATGCAAGAATTCAAGGTAGTGTAGATGCACAGAAATGAATTTCTCTCTTTAGTCCGGGCAGAAAACTATTGAGCTCATTCATACTTTCCTTATCAGCAGATACTGATAGCGCCCTGATGGCATTCCTTTCAGTGAATCCCGAGTCTAAGGAAGCTTGTTACATTATTGGAAACACATACCTCGTCTGAAGATAGTGCTTGAATGACAGGATGAGTGAAGTGTATCTCACTGAGAATGCTTTCTTCCCAGAAATATAAATTCTATTCCTCGAAAAATGAGCATTTTCTCGAGAGAAACTGGGGGAATTAACTCAGTTCATATTGCAGATTTTTCCTTTGATTATATTATAATAGTTGAGAGCAGGAGAAATGAAGACTGAATTAGAATACCAATACTTATTCGAAATGTTCGAAATCTTCCTATTTGAACAGTGTTTTGTAAAATAAAGAAATACATAATTATATAAATGGAATTTTGAAGGAAAATTAAATTTCCTGATGTCTCCTTCACGGGACTAAATTTAAAATCAACTTCTGTAATGTTTACAATGGAAAATGAGGCCATGCCTAAAGAGCTAATATGATAATCTTATCTGAATTTGGTGCCGTCTTTCCGTGTTACCTTTGCAGAACTGGCGAAAGCGAGACACAAAATTCTGACACGTACAAAGATGGATGATTAGGTCTGTAGTAGGACTTAATGCTAGTAGATAGTCAGATACATAGATATACATATGTACGTATTTGTATCCCATGTACACTTGATTCTTAATAAGTTTAGTCTATTCCCGGTAGCTCAGTGGTAAAGGCGGCACTCTGTGAATCCAAAGATTCCAGATGCGAAATCCAGCCGGGACATAATAAGATATCCTCCCATTTAGGATTTAAAAACCACATAAAAATATGTCTTGAGGTTACTGCTGGAATAATGGGACTTAATAGTTCTAATCGGGCAGTATAAGTAAGGGGGTATTATTATGTATTAATATTATTCAATATTATTGGCTTTTTTCGATGTTATGTATCTAAACAATAACTATACAATATAATAATAATAACAATAGATATGAGGTACTTTTGACGTTTGTGGTAATGAATTTTTGATCCTGGTTCATGGATGTCAACCTGGAAGCACTAGGTATAATTTTAATAATCTTTACGTTTATTTTTTATCAAATATAGGACACTTCCTGATCTCGAACGGGAGACCCTCTGATTGTAATTCCCTCGTTTATCGCTTAATAGCCACGCCACAGAAACATGGGCTTGGCATGTACTAGCTAGGCATTCGAATACTTTATTGAGCAGCAGAACTCCTAGAACAAAGCAAACAGAGATAGGAAAAGACAACATGGGAAAATTTTCTACAAAGATACTCGGGACTTACTGCCTAAGAGTATTAACTCGAGAGTTGAAGGCGCCAGAGAAAATACTATCGCAAATGTGCTATGCTAACACAAATAAAGATTAATTATTATCACTGAGTCAATCTTGCCTATTACAAAATCTGACGTTCTCTCTTAATACAGGCCAGGCACACTGTGTCACGTGACAATCGCTCCTTGGGTTTTGGCAAAATTTGTGTTATGATTTACCACATTTTTTTTTTTTTTGAGTAATTTATTTATGAAAAATTACAGATAGAAAATGGAAGTCAATTCTTCTGATGGTATAGCTCCCATTATAGGGTTGTTAGGTACTTTTTACAATTACTTTTCTAAAACATCTGTTTCTCGATTATTGTTTCAGGTAATGTGTGACCTAAGACAACTCCTGATAAATACCTGTCTTGTATCTTGTATGAGTTGTATGTCTGCAGATGTCCCCATGTCCCAGCAGAACAATAACTAGGTACCTCATGGTTATGGTAAGCGGTAATTGAACACACTTTGTCGAAAAATAAACAAAATAAGAGCGGCGAGTACAATGTCCATTCATTAGAAACGGGAAGAGAAAATATGACTAATTTGAGACCACGTCGAGAGAGTAAGTTTGCTAAGCCTGCAATGTTTTTATTTTACTTTAATCAACGTCGCCTATTCATAAATCTCGCTCGGCAAAGAGTTTACCTGTGATCAGAAGTACAAAATTTGAAACCGAAACCGAACTGGCAAAACCCTCGATTTACTGCACGAGCGCTAATTTGACAATTCTTTTTGGAACTAACGTTCACAATCCCCGATTTCGTGTTTTTTAGGTGTTTTCCAAGATCTGTAGAACAGGTCAAATAATAATATTGTTGTAAAACAATCAAAAGACAGGTGTTTGTTTGTAAACACCTAAATATTAAAAAAAGTGTTTCGTGTTTTTCTCCTAATCACATAGGTGTTTTCGAGGAAACACATGATTGATAAAAACACATTATTTAAATTGCCGCTGGAGGTGGGTCAGGTGGGTATTTAGAAACAAAACAATATTTAGTATTAGAATTAATTAACCGCGAGCAATATTTCGGACCATTAAGTCACCTTATGCAGTAAGTCCATATTATTGCCTATGCATGAGTTAATTTATTTTCCAAGTAGTCACCATGGCAGAGTGAGTTAGCGCGCTAAGCATTGCAACCATGGTGACCTGGGTTCGATCCCCAGCAGGGCAGGAATTTTTCTTCTCTGTACTTAGATGTTCGGGGTCCACTCATACTCATACCCCGTGAGGAAAAATGAGTTATTTTCCACTTGCTCTACATGTTAATTTCAATTTATCTCGTACACTAATATTAGAAAACAAAATATATTGCCTCAATCTCCTTGCAAGGGTAGTTGTACACCGCACAGGTACTCACTAATGCAGAGGAAAATGTGCCCGGGCCCACATAAATTAGGGTAAAAAACGTTAGGAAATTTTAAAAAGAGGAACACACGAAACTCCTCCAGTAAATTGCGACTCGCTGAATGGCAATCAAGGGAGCCATAAAGTCTGGGGTTTTTCTTATAGGCAGGGCAGAGGACACCGTGTGTAATGAAAATCTGAAGAAGAGAAAAAGCGAAGCGTTTTTTTTTTTTTTACTTTAGTCTATTTTAGAAGAGAACTGGATAGAAGTAGCAAAGGACAGAACAAGATGGAGGAGGATGCTCGTGAGAGGTTTTGGGCCTTCAAGGCCTGCTACAACCCGCTAGTAAGTAAGTAGGTTAGTCTATTTTACCTGTGTTTTATTAAAATTCTTTTAAAACACCTAAAAGAGGGGTGTGTAAAAGAAAACACCTAGAAATGAGTGTTCGGTGTTTTTGATGAGACTCGGACTGAAAAAAAGTCATAGTCGCTGATGAACAGATCAAATCAATCAACTTTATATACAATCGAATGGCTAATGGCTGTGCTTAATCAGGCTGTTAGTGACTAAGCATCCCATATTAAGTATTTAAATTGGAATTATTGCTCAAATGATCAAATATTTGAACTAAAATAGCACTTTCAAGCTCAAATGCTATTGCGTATCGCGCATTTTATATAAGTTTTTGGTGTTTTCAAACACCCACCTCTCTTTTAGGTGTTTACAACACCGTTTTACTACCGTTCAATCGAAGTTAGCAATACTCAGACAGATTTTCGATCATGTGGTTAATAATGTGATTTCTCATGAGCTGATTTTCAGCCTAAGTTTTAAGACGGACTCAAAACGAAAGCGAAATAGAGGCTGGTGGCATTTCCTAGTCTATTGTTTGCATAGATACTTACTTCATAGTTCGTTTAGTTTCATAAACATTGTGCTGGTTTCATAAGCTATTGTTATTATGCACTTGAGTACTACTAGCATTGTACGTCAAACCTAGCCCTTAAGAACTTAAGGTACCTTTAAGGGATACTTAGATGTGTATAGAGTATAGATGTCTGTAGTGAATAACTAATGGTATGGGTTCTGGACACACACGTCCATAAATTCTATCCCCCTCCACACACAAGAACCCAGTGCATCCACTTCGTCCGGATAATAATGGTCAGACTGCCAAAGGAAGAAAGATAGTTATCTCCTTCTCTGCGTCCATTTTTCTTCCACTTCCTGTCCAGTTTTTCTGTCGTATGTGTAATTGTAATTAACATGTAAATTCAGCAGAAATGCAACGTCGGAGTTAGAAGAAGGATAAGAAGGTAAATACGGAGGGTGGGAGGAGTGAGGCATGTTGGATGAAGTGAAGATGGAGGATATGAGGGAGGTACGGAGGTGGTGAATGAAGTGAAGGTGGAATATATGAGGAATATACAGAGGGAATGGGAGGGGCAGGAACTAGGTTAGGGGATACGAGCAGAAAATCGGAGTAGCAGAAGCAAATTAGGGGAACTTTGTTCTATTCCGGGAACCCTTTTCAGTGTCTAATTCCTCTGTGTCCTCTCTCTTTCTCTCTATTTTCCTCATCCAGCTCGATCCTTTACAGTTGGTAAATATGTGATCATGTACCCTGATTATCTTAGGACTTAGGAGGTGACGGACTAGCCTTGGGTGAAGAGAATTTGCGGCAATGGAATTTCGGAATTGAAACGAGATGCCCAATAAATGGCTTATGTTTTGATAAGATTGAATCAAACATCATAGAACTATGTCCACAGTACTCACACACTGCTTACGAAAATTATGCATTCATGGAGAGTGAATCATCGATCGATCCACCTCCAGGTTCAAAGCCCGCTGCCTTAATGATCGAGTAACTGGGTTCGGTATAAAAACACTGAAGGCTTCCAATAGAAAGGACAGAAAAGGAAATTCTTTCCGACAGGAAGCAACAGGAACTAAGGGTGTGAGAGAGTAGGAGGATCAGTCTGATCATCATTATTCATTAATTAACAAAAGCGTCATCGTCAGGGGGGAAATCTAAGAGAGGCTTTTTAGACTGACGGCTTTCAGGCTTTTGTTTTGACAACGAAAGAAAGCAAACGAGAAGCTAAAGTTAACTTGACTTTTGGGAGAGAGTGAAAATCATTATGAGATTCTTAGATGAGGAGATACAAGAGAGAAGAGGACCTGGAGGTGGGACGTGGGGGAGAGACAAAGAAAGATGATCCTGTGTTGCTTGAAGGACATCTATTTTCATGGAAAAAATCTCAACAAAAAAAAAATATATTAAAAATTAATAATCTTTTCTAAGCTTTTTCTTTCTTTTTCTTTTCCAGGCGTACCTACCTATTTTAAAACATAGAAAGATAAATCAATTATTATTCAATCCAGACATTATGGTACAATATATGTACAATCGTATGAATACATTGAGTAACTGCGATAAATATTGCAAGAAAAAATCATTCTTAACTTCAACAGGAGGCATGTTATTGTAATGTCTGCATTGCAGAACGATTTCACAAAAAAATGCATGATGAGGTTAGAACCCTTGCCAAATTATTGCTCGACTGTAAGTACCTTACATCACTGAGTGAATACATAATACCTTTACTTATTAACTTATTATGATAGGTGCACAACATATAGGAATAAGGAATACGTTTCCCCAGGGCTGATTACTATCATTTAGTTATGTTTTCTACTTTTCTCTTATCACCACTTCTGAGTCAGCGGGTTAGCTTGTCAAAATTTAAGCTTCCTTTAAAGTTCCAAAGACAATGCTGTTGCTCCCTCCTCCCCTTCCAGATGTGAATGGTACATATTCGTATTCCAAAGTCCCTGAAGTCTGTTCGTACCGTCTTTCAAACTTTATGCACTTGATAACTACTGCTGATTTCACCCATGCATCAGAAAGTTGGCTCATAACTCTGATGATTCAATTGTTCTTGCTGATGCAGCAGAGGGATGGCGTAATTAGTGGCCCGTATGCCTCCCACTGCCGCTGCGATGCCGCCGCCTTATTCCTTTCAAACAACCGGGAGCGATAACGGTCGACTTTATAGTTTTCAACTAAACTTGGGTTCTTCTTAACAAGTTGAACGGTAAAGTTTTTAGTTTTGAATTTTAATTTCCGTTTTTCTAGTTCTCTCTCTTTTCTTTTTATTCTTTGTGTGCATCTCTCTGTCTCTGAGAGTCCCCTCTATCTCTCTTACTTTCATCTCCACTCCTCCGTCTACATTCTCTTCCACTTCTCCATCTACATCTACTCCGTCCTCTCTCTCTCTCTCTCTCTCTCTCTCTCTCTCTCTCTCTCTCTCTCTCTCTCTCTCTCTCTCTCTCTCAGGCCCCCACCTCGTCCTCACCTACTGGAGTGCACCGTTTGAATTAATGTAGGTCAAATAAAATTGGGTAGATAGAGAGAGGGAAAAGATACAAAAAAGCTTATTTCACTTGAACATAAAGAAGAGCTTTTAAAAAAACCCGTAAAAAAGTTTTCCCGTTTTCATAACTTGGCGCTATTATTCCGAGCTGGTTAACAAAGTGGTTAACATGATCTTCTGTTTGAATTTCATTCAATTCAATTAATGTTCTGAGCGCTCTCGTACTGAATGGACATTCACATTCAAATTCAACGAGCTACTTGCAAAGCTTTATCCGGGGAACCTGGTTCAAGGGTGGTCGTGGTGCCGACCGCCAAGTCCGAACGGAGGAGCAGCTGGAGTGTCTGAATACATTAATTTACCCTCGTGATTGCGTGGTAGTAAATGTTTGTCGCATGTTAGAATCAGAATTATATGTATTGATGGATTTATAAGAGTCACACCAACACAAATCAAACACCTCGGCCGAGGTGTGAAGAACGCCCATACAGAGAAAAAGACATTACTTTTACCGTTTTGACGCGAAGACACTCGAATCCGATGAATTCATGAGAACCTCATCAATTAGTCTTTTATTAATTACAATACGTTAAGTTAAAAGGAAGAAAGAAAAATACTCAGAATTTCTTTTTTTGTGGTACCTATGTCTGAAACAAGGATCTACATAATATATCTTGAAAAAATAATCTGTTGTATTTACATATTCAAACGGTTTAAGAAAGAAAATCCATATTAATATAATAACTCGTTTAAAAGTTACGAGAGTAAAGTTTTCATATTCTGAAAAGAATTCAACATCTTATGAAATTAATGAAGGCATTCGCAGTAATTAAGAAATATAATTATTAGTTCTCATAACTATTCCGTAATCGAATTAAAAAGTCTTGGCACAAGTCAATGGCTAATTAATAGAAATTGAATTATTTTTTCCAATTTTATACTAGGAAAAGTTACACGCGCATTTATATTAAAGTTGGGGAAATGAACTAATTGGATAACTTTCAATCTTTTCCCCACTCTTCTGTCTTTGATGTTCTTCAACTTCGTAACTTAATGTTCTTCTGTTTCACAATAAATAATAAGTGCCTTGTTCATATTCGACGACCTTATTTTCATATTTAAAATAGTTAAATAGACATACTCGTAGTTCAGAAGATGAAGGAATGGAAAGATGCAATGACAAATAAGCAAGAAAAAAAACCCTAATACTACCTATGTTAACAGAACTCTTGCTTTTTGAGTTAACTCAATATCGCTTGACGTTGAACATGAACATACCTACATAAAATTGTGAATTAGTAAGAAGTTCTTCATCCATATATCTTTCCCCTCCTCTGGTAGTTATCAATAATCCTTGAGGAAACATGTGAATAGTCCCTGGAAAACTCCTGTGCGTGTCAAATGAAATATTTCGCTTAAGTAATTAAAAAGTTAATACTGTTACATCGAAATTCCTTGAAGAAGGGAGACACGTCTTGGTGCAACAGTCTGCTACATGAAGTAGAACATACAGGGTGTCCTTAATTTTTTTTTTTTTTTTTTTTTTTTAATTTTTTTGGGGGATTGAGTATCAGCAACAACAAAAAATGCCTACACTGCTCCAGTTAGGCTGGGCACGGACCAACTTTAAAATCTTAAATGGAATGGTATGTCTTGTGGCAAATTGTTTCAAAGGTCTCATTGATAGAAGTTCATTGCATTCTTTTCAGTTCAGTCATCTATGACATACCGTTCTCGAGGTACAGGGTCGGCCGTCCTGGCTAATATCCCTATGTGCTGACCTATAACTCGTTAACCGTAAATTATAGAAGGATAAATTTGGTGATTTTAACTCTTTTATCAAGACCTTTCGAACAAAGTATAATTCAACCTATTCTGTTGATGTTGGTTTCTGGACGGTTTCGTCTGTCAGCTGAACGACCGGCCGGCAAAAGTTCTAGCTGAAAAAAAATCGAGTTATAACTTGTTCGAAAGGTCTGGTTAATATCAACAAAATTTACTTTTCTGAAACTTACGGTTAACCAGTTATGGGTCAGAACATAGGGATATTAGCCAGGACGGCCGACCCTGTATCTCGATAACAGTATTTCGTAGCTCAATAAAGTTTGTTCCAATGAACTTCTTTCAATGAGACCTGTAAAACAATATGCCACAAGACATACCATTCCATTTAAGATTTGAAAGTTTTTCCGTGCCCCGCCTGACTGGGGCAGTGTAGGCAATTTTTTAGCTGAAACTTAATCCCCCAAAAAATTAAGGAATACGGGTCCTTGCCTTTTTCTATATTTTCAGCCGTTCTTGAGACTTGAGATACGGGGTGTGGGGTGGGACTTTATGGACACCCTGTATATTGAGAATTGTCGAAGTGCTTGTTATGAAAGTTGTGAAAATTTCTTGGAAAAGGAACACCCGTGTCATACATTGCAAATTTGTACGCCAGTGGTCATTATAAAATTTTATGTGTCAACAGAAATGCATGTGACAAGAAGGAAATAAAAATTGAGGAAAGAAAGGTTGACCAATGAACAAATGTTAATGAAAAATTTCCGAGAAATGAAGGTTTTAGGGGTACTAATATATGTATAAAGAAATTCCACTAACTGGTCCAGTGCATTTGAAAATAATATGGAGATACGTATGTAATTTATAAAAAATGGGTTTAACGTCGCTTTCAGCTGTATGCTCATATCACGACTGGGATGTTACCCTCCATGTTCTCAGGAAACTCACAAACCCACATTAACCTTACCCAGCCTGGGTTGGGCCGGAATGCCAACATCATGTAGTCTTCACCTTATTGGACGTTTCTTAACTTCGATGATCCCACAAGAACCGGTGCATTCAACGCGCCATCGACGGTGGCAAATTATGTATTTTCTTTTTAAAATGCAAACTTCACAGTAAACAGTCATAGTGTTCGGACGTGTTTTCCTAGTTCGCTCCGTGCGTGTTATTTATTTCTAGAAGTGTAAACAGTGTAACCAGGGAAGTCAATAGGGGGTCTTCCCCTCTGACTCCCGAGAACAGTGCTAAGTTCTGGTGAACGTTCAATATGGTGAATGGGACCCAGAACAACCCCCCTCCCCCTAAAGCCATGGAATCAACAAGCCAGGTAATAGAAAATCCGTACCTGGAGCCACAAAACCATCTTCAAAGAATGTTGGATCTAAATGCCACAAGTCAAAGCGACCATCAAGATTTAGAGGATGCAAAAAATCATCTAAAAAATTGCCAAGTTCCTGAGGCATTGCAACGAGTAATAACTATGCTTGTCTACAAGCTGGAAGCAGCTCTAAAAGAGAGAGATTTACTTGTCATGGCAGAGAACTCAAAAAGTGCTCTGCAGATGAGAAAAGACCAAGAGCAATCCTCAAATGCTCAGTCAACCTACGAGACGGACGAGGAAACTCTGGATCAAGAAACCTGGACTACCCAAGAGTCAAGGAAGAAGAAGAAAAGGAAGAATCGTTCTCAGCCAGCGAGACAGGAAGGTGCTGGACCCAAGAAGCCGCCTCCGATCAAAATTGAAACTCAAGACATCAAATCCATCACCAACATTGCAAGTGTAGCCTCAGGAGAGGGTACATTTTCTGTCAAAACCATGTCCAACAAATTGGTCAAAGTAAATTGTGATAACGAGAACGGATACCGCAAGATGGTATCGGCTCTCAAAGAAAAACAAGTTTCGTACTATACCTACGAAAATAAGCAGACTCGGCCACTACGGGTGGTTGCCAAGGGACTTCATCATACGTGGAGTGAACAGGAGATCCATGATGATCTTAAGTCAAAAGGTTACAAAGTTGTACAAGTAAGTAAACAACTTTCAACCAAAGATAAGCGCCCCTTAAACATGTTTATACTTTCATTTGAGTCAGATGAAAATATTGACAGCATTTATAAAATAGATAGAATTTTGTACAATGTTGTCGAAATCTGTGCACTGAAGGGTAGTAAACTCGTCCCTCAGTGCAAAAATTGTCAAGATTTTGGTCATACAAGAAATCATTGCAATAAAACTGCTAAATGTGTTAAGTGCGGTAAAGGTCACCTCACTGTCACATGTACAAAACCTAAAACAGTTCGCGCAACTTGTGCTAATTGTAACGGTGATCACCCGGCCAATTTCAGGGGGTGCACCGTTGCTAAAGAAGCACAAGCCATGCGCAATAAACAACGCAAGGCAGCAAATTCTGTCAAGACACCCTTTTCAAACCAAACTAAAATACCCCCTAAAACCCCAAATATAACTTTGCCAAAAGGGCCCCACCCACCAACACAAAAATCTTGGGCTCAGATAGCCCATCCAAATTACAAATCTCAACCTTCTAAACCTCAGGATATAGGAGATATCTTATCTCTTATACTGAATGAGGTACAATCTGTTAAACACAGTGTATCAGAATTATCTTCTCGAGTTGATAGAATAGAAACACAGCGGACTTTGAATAGTCGTAAACAAAACAAATAAATGACGATAACAATTTTACTTTGGAATGCCAATGGTATTGTGTCACGAAGACACGAGCTCGAGTTATTATTAAGTCAGCATAAATATGACATTGTCCTAGTCACTGAGACTCATTGTACTCGAGAAACTGTTCTCAATTTTAATGTAAACACATGCTCATATAAATTTTACCACAGTCCTCATCCTTCAAATAATGCTAGGGGCGGATCTGGAATTTTAATAAAACAAAATATTAAACACTTTGAGGACATTAAAATCCAAACAGAAAAGGCGCAAATTACAATTATTAATGTTCAAACAAAAACGTACCCTTTAAAAATAATATCCATGTATTGTCCACCACGCTACACTTTATCTCAGGATGAATACTCTGAATTATTCAGCTCTATGGGTAGAGGCCGATGGTTGATCGGTGCTGACTGGAATGCTAAACATGTAAATTTTGGATCAAGAATCACTAATACCAAAGGTAGAAATTTAGTAAACGCTATGACGGAACATAGAGCAGAAGTCATAAGTACATGTGCTCCTACATACTGGCCAAGTGACCCAGAAAAAATACCTGATCTCTTAGATTTTTTCGTTTTCAAAAATATCTCTGCTAACTATATGACCATAGAAGACACTAATTACTTATCTTCCGATCATTCGGCTATATTACTTACACTAAGTGAACACATTATATTAAAAGAATCCAACCCTGCTCTCACCAACAAGAGAACGGATTGGACTAGTTTTAAAATTTCACTGGCACAAAAAATAAACATAACCATTCCGCTGCAGACTCAGGAAGATATCGACCATGAACTTGAGAAACTCGTTGTGGATATCCAAGCAGCTGCATGGGAAAATACACCTGACATTGTCATAAAGTCGACGGGAGTAAATTACCCTGTTGAAATTTTAGATATGGTAGCCGAAAAACGACGCGCTAGGAAGCAATGGCAGCGCTCCCGCGCTCGTACTGATAAAACTAAGTTTAATCGATTAGTCCGGAATCTTAGGGAAAAAATACAAGACCTGAAAAAAGAGTCTATCAGTAAGTACCTTAGTGAACTTACTTCTGATCAATCAACAGACTATAGTCTGTGGAGAGCTACCAAGTCTCTTAAGAGACCGATTGTACAAGACCCACCCATAAGACATAGTGATGGAACATGGATGAAGGATAGTAAATCTAAAGCCACTGCATTTGCTACATATCTAGCCAGCACTTTTACACCAAACGACCCAGTAGGTAATACACAACCTCTTGATGACATACAATACATAAACACAGAATATAAAATCTCACCTTCTACCGTAAGCGAGGTACAGCGCACAATAAAAAATGAGATAAACCCTAAAAAAGCACCTGGATATGATTTGATCACAGGTATTTTGCTAAAAAATATTCCGCGCATTGCTGCTGTTAAAATAACACAGATCATAAATGCTGCGTTTAAATTGAAATATGTACCTCTGGCATGGAAAATCAGTGAAATAAAAATGATTCTGAAACCTGGAAAGCCAGAAAGTGAACTTACATCATACCGGCCAATATCTCTTTTACCGGTTCTGTCAAAATTATTCGAAAAAATACTGAACAAACGCCTTCTTTTAACTATACAGGAAAAAAATCTGATACCTAACCATCAGTTTGGATTCCGCTCACAGCATAATTGCATTGAGCAGGTACACAGAATTACTTCCCAAATTGAAAAAGCTATTGAAGATAAAAAAGTTTGCTCTGCCATTTTTCTTGACGTTTCTCAAGCATTTGATAAAGTTTGGCATGAAGGTCTGAACTTCAAACTAAAGAAAATTCTTCCTCAAAATCTTGCTGAAATTCTCGAGTCGTACTTATCAGACCGGTACTTCAGAATTAAGCAAGACGACAGTTACTCTGATCTCATGAGTGTAAAAGCCTCTGTACCACAAGGGAGTGTCCTAGGACCTATCCTTTATATTTTGTACACAAGTGACATGCCAAATGACAACATTAACACAATTGCCACTTTTGCTGATGATACAGCATTTTTAGCTATTGGTGATAATACACAAGATACTACTTCAGCACTGACTCAAACCATTTCCAAATTTCAAAGATGGACGGAAAAATGGAGAATCAAAATCAATGAAAGCAAATCAGTTCATGTAGATTTCACGAATAGAAATCTGCCTTACATGCCAATTTACTTAAATAACACAGTGATTCCATATTCCAATCAAGCTAAGTATTTGGGTATGACCCTAGATGCAAAACTAAAATGGAAGGAACATGTTAAGAAAAAACGCGAACAATTAAATATAAAATTCAGAAAAATGCACTGGCTTCTCGGTAGAGGTTCAGCCCTACCAATAGAAAACAAGCTCTTGCTTTACAAACAGGTACTTAAACCTATATGGACCTATGGTATCCAACTATGGGGGTGCACAAGTCCATCCAACCGACTCATAATAGAAAGATTCCAAAATAAAGTTCTACGGAGCTCAGTCAATGCTCCATGGTACATACGAAACGATGACCTACATCGGGACCTGAAAATTGAGACAGTCAAAGACTGTATGAATAGATTTGCCTTGAGTCATCAAAAAAGGCTAGAGGAGCACCCCAATCCCGAGACCGTCCATCTTCTTAGGATTGAAGACCTCACCAGACGTTTGAAGCGGATAAAACCACATGAACTAATTAATTAGGTACTTTCCTCTGGTAACCACCCAACAGCCGAGTCTGCTTATGTCCATGTACATAAGTTATTTTAATTTACATTAGTAGTTTAAGATTAGAATAAAAATACTTATTAGTTTTAAGAACTAGATTGTATTAATAAATTTAGTCCCCAAGGACTCTGTTTAATAAAAAAAAAAAAAAAAAAAAAAAAAAATGCAAACTTATAAATAATTAATAAATAGTTTTGTGTCTATATGTAGGTTCGCAAATTGAATTCGCTACTTCTGTTTGGATTAATCAAGTTAAGGCTCAAAGGTCATCGAGCATGTATAGCAAATGTATTGGTCTCTTTCGTAAGGAGAATTCATTCGAGAATATTAGTGATCAGCTGAAACCTCATCGCCATACAAGCTGATTGAGGTTGATCCCAGCCTCTTTTGTGCACTGTCACAGGGAATCGAATTAAAAAAAGGATAGAACTCCTGAAATACAATTCATCTCACATAATAAAAATACAATAAAGAGAAGTGTTTCGGGACGCAGAAAATTTGGCGTATAATGTCGTGAGGAAGAAACGTCGCGAATATCAGGATGGTATTACAGGATAATGTGCTGGAAATAATGCTGATGTGCTCTGGGTGAGAAGTCTGTTTCCTTCTCCGTGTCTCCTATTCCGTCACATTGCTCGCGGCCTGCGTCTTTCTCCCATGTTATACAAATTAGACCAGCGGCATTACACTTCCTGATATGGGGTGAGCGGTAACTACACATAGAAATCCTCCGAATGTCTTTCTAGGATCCTTGAAATGAAAATCTAGTATGGCCAGGATAACAATCTACTCATCATGAGCAACTGTCCGACATTACACTGAGTTGAGAAGATAGCCACCAGAAAAGAAAAGTCAACAAAGTTCCAATTTCATCTCGATTTGAAGACCCTCTGCGTTGAAGTGTTTATTTATGCCTACAAAAGACAGCGAGATGTACGAGGCCGTCTTGGGCTTTCTTTCATTCTGCAAGCCCCTGCCTCAGTTCAATGTTTAATTTTGCTCTCAGTATTCAAAAACTGTAGATGTTGATCTTCTCAAGACTTTTCCTTTTTAATGAAATGAGTCCCTCTTCCCCCCTTACTCCAGGCCTGTGTAACACTCAATGAGTTGGGTGTCTTCCCATAGCCCCCCCCCCTGGGGAAGGCTGGGCAACACTAGACATGCTGGCACCTCCCTTGATGGAGCAGATCGTGAGTTGCTCTCTGCCTTTCAATGTTATTCGAATTTTATTGAAAAAAGGTACTTTTCCTTCCACACTCTTTTAGACAATCTCTTGAGTCATTTGCTTCGTGACAATTTCTATATCCTTTTCCTCTCTCTGTCTCTCCTTCGCTCTCTCTCTCCCTCCCTTTCAAGTTTTCTTCCCTCCTCCTGATTTTTCTGCTGAATTCTCTTTCTCCCTCTCTCTCTCTCTCTCTCTCTCTCCCTCTCTCTCTCTCTCTCTCTCTCTCTCTCTCTCTCTCTCTCTCTCTTTCTCCCTCCTCGTTTCTCGAAAGGTATCTCGTGAGATTTGTACACAAATAACATTTTCTTTTCTACTCTCATTTTTCAAAGGAAATGGAATTCATATAGCAAGAAGCAACTTAAGGAGGTACAAATGCTACAAACGAGTACATATACATAAATAAATAACTACCGAATCAAATACTCTGTGCCAAATTGTGAGATACATATAATATACACATAAATTTAAGGATATCACACTTATACATGCAACATAGCACATGTTTAAAGTACAATAATAGCCATTTTCAGTGATTTCAAGGGTGTGCTGTATTTTCTAGTTAATAGATCAATACACACTTTATCATGCATGTTCTCTGTGCCAGTAGTTCCTTCATTTGTGCCAATAGGTGAATTTCTGGTGAGGCTTGTCCTCTTGTCCAATTCCCTAACCTCACTGGTTCTTTGATGGAGGTACATCAAGTTACTTTCTAGACACTCTGGAGTCTAGAATTCCTGGACTGAAAGTCATATGGATCAGGTTTCGGTGACATTTAATACATATGTATTCATTAAAGGTAAAAGTCAACAAAACCACTTGTTGTCATCAACAAATATGTAACTTTGTTTTATTAGAAAAATAGAACTACATAACAGGTTTTGACACTTCACGTTAACTTGATCCACTGGCTGGGTATTGCAAATCCAACAGCTACATTTTCTATATCTTCACCATTTTCAGCAATTCCCATATACGCAAGGTATTCTTAATGTGGAACCTGAAAACATCCGACTACCAATCCTCTTGGGAGAGATATGCTGGAGAAGCATTCCTTCTCTTCCTTATCCCATTTCCTCTCGTCCTCATTCTCTCCAACAGCATCCCCTTATTCCTAGACTTTTCCAGGAAGAGAGGATATTTTCATTCTACTTTATAGAGGATCCTACTATTTTCACTCCCATATTTATACAAAATTAAATGTATATTATGTCTGAGAATTCTATGGCGCACATAAGGGTGGCGTCTTGGAATTTTTTTTTTTGAAAAAAATAATCCGCAAAACCTGCAGTTAATTTGAATTTTATTTCCAACTAGCCGTTTGCCCGTGCTTTGCAACGGGACTAAATTTCAAATTTACTAATGCATGGCCGTACTGCTGGACAGCAATGCCTTTTTGAACTTTTTATAATTTTTCTGGACAAAGCGATAATGGTTTTGGGGGGGTCAATTCTGAGACATTTTTCGCTATCTCTTACCGTTTTGGCTAAACAACTCCGGACAAACAAACAAACAAACAAACAAACAAACATAGGTAGGTAGTCCTTTTTTCTGTTTTATATATAGAGATTCCCAGGAGTCTAAGCACCTGAGCTTCA
Organism: Bactericera cockerelli; assembly: GCA_024516035.1. Lineage (NCBI taxonomy): Eukaryota > Metazoa > Arthropoda > Insecta > Hemiptera > Triozidae > Bactericera > Bactericera cockerelli. The sequence continues at coordinate 13,915,344 of CM044960.1, forward strand.
GAAAGTTAGAGGAACTCTTCAAGCCCACGTAATATCTTCCAGGCTTTCTCAGAGACCTCTTCAAATGAGCTTCATCAGTGTTAAAATTCTTCAGAATCAGTATAAATAGAAAAATGAGAAGTTGTATTAAATGTACATGAATATCAGAACATACTTGGACAGCTGTTTCTAGTTTATTTGCTCTCATGAGCAGGTAATAGTCCTGAATGTCCATGCCATCAACCAACCTCTCTTGTCCAATTAAAATGGATTCAGATGTTTTGACCAGAGCTTCCTCAATCATAATCCATTTATGTACAAATGAATAATCAGTGATATTTGGCTTCACCAGGTATAATAATTACTGAATGACCTTTGCAGTTATCCTTAAAGAGTCCATGTGCGGATAGGGTTTTGCTGCAAGGTACTCTATTTATAGTTCCATATTTATACCTACGCCCTCCAATATGTTTACTTTGGTAGGTTCAATCACAGCGACGGTAGCAGAACTTTTCTATAGAAGAAGCTTCCTCGTCAACTTAAGTAAAGCTTCCTATTAGAAGAAGCTGCCTTGAAAATTTGAATGCTTATTTGTCAATATGTACCGTCAAATCCCCTATTCCCCGGGCCTTACATCTTACATACCACACGTTCTCAAATAACTGAAAGCTCGACCCTATTACTGTTGATACAACTTTCAATATACAGTTGGTTCCCTGAGGAATTCAAGATGTTGTTCAGACTAAGTTTTCAAGGAATGTTGGGCCTTTCTATCGTCCAGAGGTTCACTTATACTTTGCGCCTTTGGTAGTACATATTTGCATAATATACCAAAGGGAATTTGTATAATATACGTACTCTACAGTTTGGAAATACTCAATTATTTATTATTATTGTTGCTGTTCTCAGTGTTTTTGTTTCTGGACCAGTCATTTTTACTCTCTCGTTATACGAGGAACTTCTCTTTCAACTTGTATAACTTTTCCCATGCCTATAGCTCGGAGGTACTTCATTCTACACAACAATACATTTCATTAAATCGCACTACATTATTTATACGTTGACACATAACTTCTTACGAATGTTTACTCTCTCATGTATAATGTACGCTTTAAAATTTCGTTCTACCGTGTTACGTGTTCCTTCTGCAAACAATTACATCTCTGTGTTAGAAATCTGAAATTCCAAAAATAGGAAAACAAATAACATACTTCCAAATTTCTCTCAAATATTGAAATGTTCTGCATGTATGAAAGCGGGTGCTATTCGTGTATTCATTTGAAATGGAATATTAACACTAAATTGAATGAAATACACTCTCAACATGAACGTGGATTTACTATGTATTTACACTCGAGTCTTCATTTCATTTTGTGTTTCTTCTAGACGCCCAGTACGCGTATGCCTTCAGCCGAAAAAAATACTTGCTGTTCGTATGTATGTCTACTTCTCTTGATTATATTTTTCCTTCTTACAAATTTCTATCTTTTTTATTCCGGCAACATATTCGTACATTTTATATCTTTAATTTCTCGCACCAGTGAGCAGATATTCCCCTGCTTGGTACGTACACATATTATTACTTAGGTATATTTCCGAGGAACGTTTTTTATTAAGAGCACGAGAACTTGGAAATTTAATAGATATTTTATTCATTTCATATTGTAGGAGACGTGTAGCTCTATGTGTATGTGATCCTGCTTTTGATGTGACGCAATGTACCGCTTGATGAGCGGGAGACGAGTCACGGAATATTGAGCTTTAAATGGCAAGATAAAGTAGACAGGAGAAAAACTGAAAACTGCCTTAGAAATGTATTTATCTTCAGAAGATAAAGCTTGGAAAAGATACCGGAAATCGACCGAAAAAAAAATCTCGCCTTATACAGACCGACTAGGACTACTAATTATTATTGCAGCAAGAAGTCCAAGACCTGTTACTATGAAGTCAAATTCCAAATGAGAAGATAACTTGTCATGGCTGAGTATACTTCTGGATCAGCAGACCAACGCGCGACACCTGGATCATTGAGCTACCGGGAGGACCTACAATATTGGAGAGATACCAATACGGCCCATCCAAGCAAAGGTACATATCGTATTTATACAAAGCTGCCCCCCTCAAAGTCTTCCACAAGCACGAGGCATGGAGAATGCTTGAGTTCCATCCCAGTTGATGAGCGATTTCCACGTGTGGGCGTTTGCGATGCAACTTTTGAAATTGTCTTCAAGTTTATTGGATGAAATTTCTTCACACATAGATTCGGGCTGGCATTCACTCCTTCCTCCTAATCTCATTTTCATTCTTAATTCTTCTCTATTTCATAAGTATTGACTATTATATACTTGTGCATGCTAAACGTGCTTACGAGAACTTGTCAACTTTCCTCGTCTCCCTAATCCCCTCCCTCCGTATCCCCACTCTCTATTTCTCTATCTCTCTCTCTCTCTCTCGTCTAAAGAATTTCATTTTCCAAAGTTCTTCCTACCTAAGTTGCGTCTTAATATTTTCCTTCACAAAGTGCGCTCATCCATCATCAGCCTTGACATTCGAGATTATCCGCTGTACAAACACTCCATCCGCTGTGCATACACTTCACCCACAATTTCATGACACTTCACCCACAATTCCATGACACTTCACCCACAATTTCATGACACTTTCACCCACATTTCCATGACACTTCACCCACAATGTCATGACAATGCACCCATAATTCCATGACACTTCACCCATAATTCCATGGCACTTCACCCACAATTTCATGACACTCCACCCACAATTTCTGACACTTCACCCTAATTCCATGACACTTCACCCTTAATTTCATGACACTACACCCACTTTTCCATGACACTTCACCCACATTTCCATGACACTTCACCCACAATTTCATTACAATGCACCCATAATTCCATGGCACTTCACCCACAATTTCATGACAATTCACCCACAATTCCATCACACCTCACCCACAATCCTAATTTATTTGATATCTCGAATAGTCTTGTAGAAGGTCTCAAGGAAAGGGCCCTAATCTCCGAAAGTATGGATGTAGAAAACGCTTTATGTATCCACCTTGCTGATTGATTATTTACCACAGTAATGAGTGCAGTGATTCATGTTTCGTTGTAATCAACGTTTAAGATATGGAAGTTATTGCAATTCTTGATCAGCACATCTCTTACTCCCGTTCTATTGGCATGCTTGCATTCCCTAAAATAAACAGCCCAAAGCAATGGCTTTCCGTATATATCTGTACTCATCATATGAACGGTGTTCTGTCATTGCAAAAAATGGGGAAAGAGACAAGAACACGTTCAAAACATTGTTTTCTGCGAATGTAGCATGTAAATTTTTCAGTGTTTCCTCTATCCCTGGGGAACAATGTTGAATTCATATTTGACATTGGAGAAAAAACAGAGATACGAGTATAAAGTGCTCTAAAATGAATTGTGTCATCCTCTGCTAGTCTGCATATTCTATTCGAGTTTGCAACTAAGCTAGTAGATAATGCTGGAAACAACTGAAACTTACTAAACTTACGTACATTCTGGTATGTAGCTCAAACACAGAACTGACTTGCATTCTTGATGTGATAAATAGCGATGGTTACATTTGCTCTAATGTATCTGCTGTATTCGATTCCGGTGGGTGGACAATTTATACACTGTACTTTTGATGTCCGGGCTACTCACACACCTAGTAAGGAATAATGAGTTGTTATACAATATATACTTGTACATAATTTGTATAATAATTAGTGGTATTACCAAAGGTGGTATTGGTGGTATTGCCAATGTAAAAAGAAGAAAAAATTGGTTGGGTGGAAGATGTGATCCAGTGAGAATCCTGCCATAAAAAAAGAAAGCCTATTAAAAAAATAAAGAATATATCCATAGAGAAACTTAGTAGTGCTGTTAAGTGGCAGATAATGCCTTCCTAATTAATCTTGATGTTTCTGACATTCTGACTCTCTGTCTAATAACTACTCGTATGTTTAAATATTAATACATCAAAGTTCCAAAAAGGAACTGTTAATGAACTATTAGCAAATTAGAGTTCCAACGAGGAACTTTGAATTAATTCCTGTACGTTAATTCTAATTATATTCTGTATATTTCACCAAATACTTATAGAAACAAAAGTGAGAAGTTATGTACAATAAATTATTCAATGCTTGGGTCCTCTCTTTCCAACGTTTCCATGATATGTCTCTCATCTCCGCTCTATTGTGTTACACATTCCGTAATGGAGGTGATGAAACACATGCTTAAATACTTTATTTAAAAATCTAACACTCACAAATGTAAAAACAAACACAACATTCCAATCATTCCAGGATATTTTTACGCAGTGCCGGGTGCGAAGAAAAGATTTGCATTGTTCAATGCGGAAAATAAGAAGATGAACATTAGGTACATAAATTAATCGCCGAATATAGCTCCTCATTCTCTGAATTACAAGGTGTGCTTTCATTTCTGACTGAGAACATTTTTTTACTGCCTATTGCAATCGCAGATCGCTTGTCATCTCTTTTTCTCAGCGGTTGTAAGTATTAAAATTAAAACTCAGAAAATTCACTTTTACGTAATGATAAGAAATTATTAGAAAATAATATAGTGAATGCTAAGGTTTTACATGGACCGGGATTAACCTTTCATCACCGTGATATGAGTACTTGTACTTACCAGATGGAAATGGAATTATTATTATCAATATATCACTATTTTAGTGGGTAGCGCAATATTATACTACTTTTCCGTATCTTTAATATCCCAATATCTTATTTTTGCCTATTATTCCGCCACTGGTCGCTGCTAACATTAAAGAGTGGTGGACCCCGAAACCAAGTACAGAGCAGAAAAAATTCTGCCCCTCTGGGAATCGAACCCAGGTCACCGTGCTTGCAATGCCTCGGCCACGGTGACTACTTATTATTATCAATAGAATTTACTGTATTATGAACTCAGGGTACTAGATATTTTCTTTTACCTTTGAAGCTAATCCATTATGTATTCCTGTTTTTTCTTGAAGAACTCTCCGTTCCTCTCTTCTCTTCCTCCTTATCTCCCCCTCTCCTTATGCCTCTCCCTCTCGCACTTACCCCTCTTTTTCTCTCTCTCTCTATCTTTCTCGCCCTCAATTGTCTCTCTTCCTTTATCTTTTCCCTCATTCTTATCTCTCCCCCTCGCTCCTTTCTTTCTCCCCTCACTCCTCTCGTCCTCTCTCACTTGCAGCCTATGTCAAATGATTAAGGAGACACCAGGCACTGCAGGACCCCTGTAGTGCCACAACTCCGCTAGACAATCATGCAGTGACAATTTACGGAGAACCCGGGAATTTATGCATTTCTCTCCTCTCTCTGCTTTCCCATGACACCGGGTCATTTCTCAATGCATCTCCTGAGTAGGGATCGTACTGGGGTGTCGAGTAAGTGGTTCAATACATGTGGTACAATGTCGAGTAAGTGGTTCAATACTGGTGGTACAGTCCAGTCAGAATATAGTTAATTGCTTTTAGTACTAAAATGTCTCTTTGTTCTCACCCTCTCCGTGATTAGGTTAAGCTTATCATAGTTGTGTTGATAACAATCGTGTTATCACAATTTTCTCAAACTCGCTCTACTAAATTTTGCTTGACTTGTGACTCGAACCACCGACCTCCAGGTTACGAGTCTGTCGCTTTATCGATCAACCTACTGAGGTTGGTTGAACTACTTTCTCCGCTATTATACTGCGGAAAACTTACCGTTAGGTCCATTGGCATTTGATATAACCTTGAATTTTTTTTAAATCAACATGTTTAGAGAAAAACGGCAATGTGCGGCCGCATTACTTTTCTGAATGCAAAAAATAATATCCTCACTCTTCAGTCTTAAAAACTCGTTGCTTCTTTTGTCGCCTGATTCAGATGTGAGGAGGTTACCGAGATCTTTGAAGTTTGTTGAAACATTTGAAATTGTATTCAGATTTTGTTGAATACAACTGTTTTGTTGAATAGAATTGTTTGGGACACCTTCCGGGTCGCTCTCTCGTGTTGATCCAGCAACTATAATTCGAGAGTATGTTGTTACTGCCCGCCAATCAGAGAGGAGGCATACTAGGGGATGGGCAGATACAACATATACCAATAAGTAGCTGCTATTTCATGGCAACGAAATGTGAAAGGCTGTGAAACACTCAGCTTGAGGGAAAACACCGTAAAACACTAAAACACCTCTTAGAAAATCACGGATGGATTGAAAAATTGAAAGGGATCACCCTGTACTTTTACAACCTGTAAAGATCTTTAAGGTTCATTGTTGAGCAATACACCAGCTTCAGGAATTTTTTGTTTGACCAAGATATTTTGAGTCGAGAATGCATAATAAGTTACTTGACTTTCAGGTATGCACGCTTTCATAGAAAATATTAGAATTCCTGTTTTAAGTACATAGATATCTTTTCATATAGGAGTGAGAAATACATGTATTGTATAATGCTTACCTAGGAGATATTTGTCTATTCCATAGAATATTTGAACGTTTCATCTTCTCTCTATGAGATCTTTGTAGCTTGGATTACTTGAATATCAAGATAAATGGCCTGTCGTAAACAAATGATTCCAACCTGTGTATTTTACTCAATTGAGAAATTAAACGACTAGTCGGTGAGGCTTGTGAGAAACTTCTTATTCTTAACATTTGAATAAATTTGTTTCGTGACTTTTAATAGCTTGTCCAGGTTTTTGAACATGAATTTTAATTGGGTTCCTTTCTCAGCTGACCTCTGTGCTATCGCCTGACATTTATAAACCTACAACTATTAGGAATAGGTAATAGGTAAATCATGTATAGCATAACACCTTTTCTATGGCTCAATTCTATGGAGCTTTTTCTTCTCCAATTAAATTTAAATAAAGTCATAAATTTCTGCGTAACTGTGGATCTCTTTTGAGTGTCAGAAATTTAGGTGCGGCAAAAGAGCTGTTCATAGAAAGTAGGATCTATTCTATGATGATGGATGTTGTGTTTTGCCTGCCAATTAAACGAATGTGTAACTTAAATCAAAATATTAGATACTGTTACAGCTGCTGCTGCCTTTAGGCTTGGTGTATAATTTGTACATCTGTCATGGGGCATCCTCTTCCGAAATTCAAACATTGTATGAATCAGGGGGAGATTTTAAACCTGGGCCGAATTATAAAACAGAAATAAATGTTAGATAGGCCAGACCCTCCCTCAAGTCGGGGTTTCAACCCATCACAGTGCACTACTTGAAGGGGCCTGGCTTATCTTAAATTAAATCCTGTTTTATAATTGGGTCCTAAGCCTAAATTGAATTACGAATATTATTTAATCAGAGTTTCACACAGGACTAAAATCCGTTCAATTTTCCTAAAGAATAGTGCCATACGCTCAAAACCTTGGGATTTCGAGTTCGAGTCTCACCCAGAGTAATCATTTTTGGCATTTTTTTTTTTTTTTCTTGATTGTAAAAACCAGTACCCAGTACTCGAACCACAGGTTCTCTGCTCATGATACACCGCGCTATCCACTCGTCTTCTGAGGTTAGTGAAAGTTGGCTAAGCATTGAATATTGGAAGAGAATGCCAAAGGCATTATCACCACCCTTGATCAAACTTTGTTTATCTTTAATTAATTATACCTTTTGACTGCACCTGTATATAAAAAATTGTAAATAAAGATTGATCTAAATTGTTGAATAATATTATGTATTCAATTATTACAAAAATAATTATAATAATAATTCATTCAAGTTTGGTTGCACACCTCCAGTGGGCATCGAACCCGGCCTCTGTGGCTGAGAGAGTTGTGTGTGGGGAGGCTAGCTCTGGAGCCTCACAGCCAGGACTTGACAATAGCAAGTAGGTTGTTATGTTGGCTCAGTAGACGCTATTCAATGCTCGAGACTCAAACATGCAAAGAGACTCTTCAATGTCTTCAGGTCTTGTTGGGTAACTGTGCTGAAAAATACAATTTCAGTCAGACCATGTTTTGGTGCTTTTCTGAAAAGCCGTCTAATTTTCAATGTAGATTAAGTGGGTTGATGTTCCAAAAAATGCATTTTAAGTGTGACGTGTGACCCGTCTGCCGTATGTGGGTCATGAATGTCATGATACTCATGATAAATTCAAATGAACAGATTTAATTTTTTTGTTAAAACAATCCGACAAGAGCCAGCGTCGATGGCGTCTTGAATGCACCGGTTCTCGTAGGATCACCGAAGTTAAGTCCAGCAAGGTGAAGACTTCGTGATGCTGGTGGCATTCCGGCCCAACCTAGGCTAAGTGAAGTTAATGTGGGTAGCAGATTTGTCAGTTTCCTGCGAATGGAGGGTAACACGTGCGTCGTGATATGACAAGTGTGGTCATTTTGTCCACCAATTTTGATATGGCAACAATGTGTGTCAATGTATTATAGTTGATAGTGACGTCAAAAAAAAACCGATAAAATGTGCCTGTCCTTTTTAGTCGATTTCTCGTCAAATATATAACTTAACACAATTATTATAATACTTTCTGATGCTCATACAACTCTCCTGGCAAGTCGCAACTCACTCATGAATCAGGAAACGCTATTCGGCTATGTTCCCTGTAGGGATGTCCTAGTTTCGAGGATGATTTCGAGCGATATATCGATCGCTTGAGATTGGAGAAAGAAGAAATTTACTGGGGAATATCATGAAGAGGAAAATCAAACTCATAGGACACCTCATCCGTCTCAATCCCTTCATCAACAACATATTTGAAGGTAGAATACGGGGAAGAAGAACAAGAGGGCGGCCAAGAACCTCATATTTCACAGACATTCAGAAAAACATGAGAGTAAACAACTATGCTCAGATGAAGACGAAGGCGATAGACCGACAAGAATGGCTATCTCGACAAGGCTTAGCCTTTAATACATGATGATGATGATCGATATGTTTGAGAGGTCCGATATATCGATATATTTTCGAAAAAAGACATGCCCTGGAAGTCGTGGGTTCACCCCGGGTGCACCGAACAGGCCAGGAGCCCGGAGGCTGGGGAACCAGTTCTGTTCTGCACTGACTAAAGAACCCATTACAGAACTGTGTATGTATGCACAGGATATGCCCGTCTCCTTAGCAATCAAAGCGTGGCTAAAGATGAAGGCGGTGTAGTATTTTGAATAATGTATGCTGTGTAGTTTTCTCAATGCGTCCTAATAAATTGGAATCTTCACGAAAATCTGATGTTTAGACAGGACGTATGACGTAGTGTGTCGTGATCACAAAAATATTGCAGAAGAAAGATGAAGAAGCCAATGGACCTGAGATAAGAAAGAAATGAGTATGAGTGATGAGGACTTTTGGGTGTTGTGGTGTGTTTTCCCTCAGCTTAAGCGAGCAGGGTAGTGGACATGTTGATCAGCTTAAGGGAGCGGGTAGTGGAACTAGTGGACAAGTAGTGAGCAGAGTAGTGGAACTAGTGGACAAGAAGTGAGCAGAGTAGTGGAACTAGTGGACAAGAAGTGAGCAGAGTAGTGGAACTAGTGGACAAGTAGTGAGCAGAGTAGTGGAACTAGTGGACAAGAAGTGAGCAGAGTAGTGGAACTAGTGGACAAGAAGTGAGCAGAGTAGTGGAACTAGTGGACAAGAAGTGAGCAGAGTAGTGGAACTAGTGGACAAGAAGTGAGCAGAGTAGTGGAACTAGTGGACAAGAAGTGAGCAGAGTAGTGGAACTAGTGGACAAGAAGTGAGCAGAGTAGTGGAACTAGTGGACAAGAAGTGAGCAGAGTAGTGGAACTAGTGGACAAGAAGTGAGCAGAGTAGTGGAACTAGTGGACAAGAAGTGAGCAGAGTAGTGGAACTAGTGGACAAGAAGTGAGCAGAGTAGTGGAACTAGTGGACAAGAAGTGAGCAGAGTAGTGGAACTAGTGGACAAGAAGTGAGCAGAGTAGTGGAACTAGTGGACAAGAAGTGAGCAGAGTAGTGGAACTAGTGGAACCCGATGTTCTCGTCATGACCATTTCTCTCCTCACTTGAGTCCGCTGTGGGACCGCTTTGGTAGAGCCAGACTGTGATTTTCAATATTAGTTGCTTTTTCACTTTGATTAATAAATTTACCGAAAGTAGAATATCTGTCGCAGTGCTCATAGATATTTTTGAAGATCACAGAGCTGTTTTAAATCGTTGTAAATCGGTAAGTGAGTACCTAACTAGTAACTTACTTATTGTTATATTTTTGGTTATTTTTGGTGTTACTATGGGTAATTTGTATCTTGTATTTTTCTTAATCATTCACAAACTGAATTGAAATGTTTTTCACTGCCACGTAGGTACTATTTTTCTTCAATATAATAAAAATAATAATTACAATAGGTACTTATATCAAGAATATTCATACGCTGTTAATAATCATTTTTATTCATACTATACCAATACCTATACTGCCTGAAAACTTTCTGGTTCAGAGTAACAAGAGGAATCTGAAAGTTTGAACACCTGTTATGCCTCCATTTTGTTCTTGGTATGAAAAGATGCTAATATCTACGAAACACCTACCAAGTTCCCTGAAAGTTGTCTCGTTCAATTCTCTCCGGTCGCTGTGCAGAACGTGGGAACGGTTTCGGGGTAATCTTCTGGGGCTTAAAGATTTGCGTTTTTGAATTCGAAAATTTCTATTAAATTTTACAAACTCAGAGCTTTTGTCCGGGACTTGGCAGAGCGTGAAAGTTTCATTTGTACTGGAACAACAGTGAGATTGTTTCCGTACACACAGCGTTGCTGCAATAACTACACAGAGGTATATTTGGTGAAGGATGAAAACAAAGCAACATGGAAACCAGTGGTGGAGCTTTTGCACTTCTAAATTTCTATCGAAAAATTATAGATTCGTTGACTAAAATAAATACCTGTCTGTTATAAACGCACAGATCTCTCGGTAGTGGAAGGATTACATGGACGCCCTGATCCAGTGTCTATTAGGCTTTTGCCATGTCCAAATCGTCCGATTAGGTACTCCGAATCAATGGCGATTTTGATTTGTTTCAAATCGATGTTGAAAGTGTTCAATAAGCTTTAAACTAAATACTGGGACAAGAGAAGAGAATCTTCTACTCATTCTTTGAAATCTTGCCTAGACGACTAATGTTCGTTAAGATATCTACAAATATGAAAAAAAATCTATACTGTTGATACTGTACATAGCAGAAGCTTTTTCCTCATTGGGAGAGTCATAGGTGAGCAGAGAAATAGTCAATGGAGAAAGAGGAAAATCATCTCTTTGGTGTATCATAACAGCTATCATCTTCATTTTCTTCCACTGAGTTGTGCTTGGCTGCGGGTCTGGCAAGCAATTCAGCATAAATATAGCATGATTTTTGATACATTCTGTTTGCCCTGACGTCACAAGTTTCCATGTTAGAAATAATAGAGAATTTCCATCGAGAATGCTAAGCTGTAAATCTTTTATTTTCCAAGTGTTCCTCAAGCCTTTGTTTACTTATATCTGCCAGACTTCCTCTTTCTTTTACATAGTTATTTCTCAGTATTTCGAATTTTCTTATTAAAATGCAAATTTTATTATTGTTTGTTCTTTATTTATTTATTTTTTCAGTACACACCCATTCATACTTTATCCTTTCTTATACTCATTTTTGTTTTCTTAGTTTTTTGTATCATTTCATCAAAAATTTTATTTGTTCTTTGCTATTTATGTTTTTTATTCTCTCAAAGTTTGTTTCTGTTGTTGTTTTGAGTTTCAAGAGTAGAGCGCTAAAAAGTTTTCATTTAGTAATTGATTCCTCTTGACTTTTGAATTGTGAGTCTACAAAGAAAATTAGAAAACGTACTCTCATGTTGTTCGTGCACTAAGTGTATGAGTACAAGGAGTGTTTCTCTTTGTTTGGCAATTAACCTATTTTCATTCTGAGTGTGTGATTTGTATTGCTTCTTTTTGTACCTAGCTGAAGTAAAGCTCGAGAGTAAATAGATTTAAATTTTAGTTAGGAGTTGTAACTTTTCTTTAGAAACAAAGTATGTTTAAGATTTTGAATTTGTTTTATTATTTCTCAAAGAATAATGAAGAGTACCTCGATTGACAGAAATAATTTTACAAAGTAAAAAGTTAAGTTGAAAAATGTGATTTCTTTGTGGTGAAAAAATATCTTCTTCACAAGCTTTGTGGAATGTGGGTAGCACAGCAGATCCAAAGTAAAATTACGAACTCGTCACCTGCGGGCCAGTCTAGATTTACAAATTACTATTCCAACTTTTGGTAACTCTTTAATCTGAAACAATGTAGGTATGCCAAACTTAGAGAATATGTTCATATTTATATATGTCATTTTCGGTCAAATGTACTCAACTACTTATAACAAATTTATTTATTAGACAAACGGTCTTTTGACATTACAAAATTTTCTAGGATTCCCAAAGAAATATCATGTATACATACACACCCCTAGTACACTAAGTATGACACTTGATCGAATACATTAAAAAATATGGACACAAAGAAGCCATCAAAAAGCTACCGAGAGCTCGACGCAAAATATAAAATTGTTATCAATCGCTTAAGTAGCACTAGAGAAAACACATCTTGAAGAAGACTTACCAAAGACACTAAAGTTGTTGAAGGAAAACTAAACAAGGAATATAAACGAGAGCTTAGTTTCAGAAGCATTAACACGTCCGCTCCTCTCCTCCTCCTCCGAGGATAAGTCCGCTTCTCTATTGAGTCAGCAGGAAAAGTTTTAATCTAAAATATTCTGAATTACCCTACTTAGTGTGAACAGCTCAGTCAGGACATGGCGACATAAACTTTTCATTAGCATACTACTTTGCTTTTGCTCTGGTCATAAAATATTGAAGACAATCAGCATAATACCTGATACCTGAGTCAGATGCAGAAGTGACCAGTGTCGGAGAAGCAGATTTCAATAGAATTATAGAAGAGAGTAAGTTATTAGAGAATAATTCTCAATCATTAGATCCATTGACTTGAGAATTAGAGAGAGGATCAAGGAAAAAATACAACCAATTTCTGAATATGTTTAAATTTGTATATAAAAAAAAAATGTCTTCACCCAAAAAAGAAAGTAAAAAAAATAGAGAATAAGTTTTACAAAGGAGTTGGGTATGAATAATGAAATAGCATTTTACCTTATAGAAGTTTTAGCTAACCGGCTTCTTTCATGGAAGCTCAGATCCAGTGTCTATAGGCTCCTTTCATGTCCATTGCCATGATTTGGTTTTGACGTCCTGATTTGAGATAGTCAGGACAGGGGTTTTACCCTCCATTTGCTGGGAATCGTACCAGCTACCCATATAAAGAATTTTTACGACAGGCAGTAGTCACAACCGTAGTTAAGGCGCTAGACTTGTAACATGAACAATCTAGCGCATGGATATTGATCCATGCGCTAGATGTAGCGCATGAACATGGATCTCACCCAATATTTGCATTTCCTCATTTATTTGAGTATGTCACCACATAATAATACGACTCTGAGGGATAGGTGGTTGAAAATGTTCTGAGCTGCATTAACCTTATTAAGTATTTACCCTCAACTAAAAAGTATTATTATTATTATTATTATTATTTGACCATCACATTTTCTTTGCATCACAAAGTTTCCTGGTACTTGTCACATTTCTCCTATCAAGCCGCATTCCTTGGCCTTTGAATCTCCTTCATAGCTATCAAATATTCAGAGCTCTGTACGTACCCCAGCACTTCTGACAGAAATTCCTCTGTCATCACAAACCTCACAATCCCTACATACATTCTATACTCTTATCCCTTCAAGAGGTCATCTCTTCTGCTATAAATATTATCATCACCTACATACATTTTATAGTCTTATCCCTTCAAGAGGTCATCTCTTGTGCTATCAATATTATCATCACCTACATACATTCTATACTCTTATCCCTTCAAGAGGTCATCTCTTGTTTTATCAATATTATCATCACCAGTCATACATCCATTGCCATCAGCATTATTATGGATAATAATAATAATATCGCCTTATTTATACTGCTCGATTAGGACTATTACGTCCCATTATTCCAGCAGTAAGCCCAAGACGTATTATTATGTGGTAAAAATCCCAAATGGGAGGATAACTTGTCATGTCCCGGCTGGGTTTCGAACCCGCGACATCTTGAATCTCTGGATTCACAGAGTGCCGCCTTTACCACTGAGCTACCGGGACGGACTCAGTGATGGACTACCGGGATGGATGTGCTGTGCTGCCTTTGTTGTTATGTTTAACTTTTGATAACATAACAGCACCGTCTTTTTTATATCGTGTTATTGTATTAATCAGCATTCTCTTCATCGACAGTATCAGCCAGCAGAGTTAGGGATGACGCGTTGATTGCACCAGATTCTTACGAAACTCTCAAGAATTTGTATACAACAAGCAGCATAGAAATAATAATAATAATATTTATTTGTAAAATAATCCAACTGTAAAATAATATTACAAATAAATAAAATTATAATAATATTTATTTTTTATCATTTACAAATACATTTTTATGTTCCTAAGAAGTACTGGTGTACTTTTCGGGAAAAGCATGGTGATGACTCGAATTGTTGACACAGTTCTTGGTAACTGCAGTTCATCTGTGGTTCATCACTTGATCACATCACTGTATTCGAGCAGTAAACTGTGCACTGGTAGTCAAGTGGTTAAGGCGCTAGTCTGGTAATCCAGGTAGTGTAGGGATCCATTGGTTCGAATCCCACTCCAGTACATGAATTTGTCCTCATTCATTTGAGTTTGTGACATAATAATAAGATTTAATTAGTAGAAAATGCTTTGAGCATTAATCTCGCCTGGAGGTTACCTTCCACTAAAGAGTATTATTATTATAAATAGTGGTTCAAACCAGTTCCTTGAAAATTACAGCAATAACACTATTGTCAGCATTATCATCATTTCAATACAAGTTCCGCCACCGCCCACCACTATACCCACTACCCATGCAGAATCGTCAACTACAACCCTGAACTCGATGAGATGCAATTTTCAAATCCATTTTATGACTATCAATATGGAGGGCGATAAAACGACAAAGGCAATAAAAACAGAACTTGTAATAATAAGTATGGGGTATCAATGCCGTTTGTATATCCTACAGTGGTGTAGTTTTATGATCCTTTGAATCAAAATGCTTCGTGGGCAGAAAGGATTTTTTATCAGGGTTGGATGGAAGAGAATAACCCCGGCCTTCAGGTAGGACTAAAAAATTAAATACGTTTTTTTCTTATTTATTTATTTCTTATGAACGAACGCTTATACAAAGAATGAATCATTTGTATCAGATTCGTATTTGGTATTTGTAGTTATTTGAACGTGTTTTCATACCTTATGTAATTTCAATAATAATAAAATTATCTTTTTCCAAGAAATAATAATAACAGTATTATTATTACTTTGGCTGACTGAAACTCACTCTGATTGACCTGCCCCACGTCTCTCTAATGTATAGAATGTGACATCTCAGAGGAGCGGATGTTAAGTAAAACTGACAAGAACATCACATGACAATTTTATCTATTTCATGTAAGCCGCTTGGAAATATGCTTGAATAAATAATATGTAAATTCTTCTTATCCATCATATTTGACGTCATAATTCAGGGGTTACTAAACGAGCTAGGTTTTATGAAAGAGAACATCCCAAGGTATCAGCAAGCGCATCCGTTAGGTGACATGTAATTGATGTAAAACATAACTGATAAATTAATTTGGGACTTTAGTACTCAATACGTTAACACATTTGTAATATTTCTTTTAGTTAAAGAGAATTGAAATTTATTCGAGCCAAACTCACAACGCACGCTTTGTTACGTTTATATGTGCGTAATTTGTTACGCTTCTATGTGCTTAATAAAATAAGCCAAAACTATTGAGTTTTTATAGCTATTTCCCTCATTTCCCTTTTCCTCTGTTTTTCCTTCTCTCTCTTCTCTTCCTCCCTTTCCCCTCTCTCTCTCTCGTCCTCCCTCTTCCCCCCTGTTCTCTCTCTCTCTTTCTCTCCCACCTAATCCTTCTCTCTAAGTCCCTCTCCTCTTTCTCTCTCTCTCTCCCTCTCCCTCTCCTCCTTCTCCTTCTCTCTCTCTCTATCTCCCTAAATTATTCTCGGTCCCTGTTTGTACCATTCTCAACGGTTAGCTGATTTCACTATTTCCTCCCTCAGGAGATAGCTTCAGTGCAGCGTTGCAATTTTTCAATTCTCTCTCTCTTTATATTATACTTTTGCTTTCTCTGCCCTTCTCTCTTTCTCATCGGTTTTGACTTGGCTTTCTGTTTACTCAACTTTCAGTTTGCTGTTTATTTTACTTTTATAATGACAATGATTTTCCTTTTTTCAATTACGTCATCTGATTTCCCTGCCCGCCTAGAACAATATTCTGCTCGTCGCTTCTCCTCCGTATTATTAGATATGTATAATTGTATACTATGTAAAGGTAAATAGTTTTTTTTATCTCCTTTATTTCGTTATCATTCAGATTTCATTTCGGGGGCGGAGGGAGGAATTGTCCCCACCCGTCCTACGACCCTAGTAAAACTAGAATATACATAATAGGTTTTGATTCTAATTATGAACTCTATTTTTTTTTTTTTTTCGTTTCAGGTATGTACGAGTATTTGTTTAGAATGTTTAGATGTTCACTCCTGGGAGACCTTGGTAAGTTTTTTTTTGCATTCAGTCCCCAAAGCAGGTGTAGGAAATTAGTATTTGGTCTAGGTACTACTAGTGTTAAAAAATTTACCTATCAATTCCAATTTAAAAAAAAAAATGAAGAAGAAAAAGAAACTAAGAATTCAGGGACAATGAGACACATTAGCAGTACGTGTCCTATTTTCACAATGTAAGAAAAAAAGTACTTGCTTTCTGCTTTCTTTTATACCCTACTCACAAGTTGAGAAGTTATAAAAAAAGTTACTGTTCCTGTTTCCGTACTGTAATGCCTGCTGCCTGCCATGTTCTCCTACAACATGATGCCTAAGCAAACTGTAGTCGGGTGTTTATTTTTCTTCCTGGAAAGGAAGAGGAGATGTTTTTAATAAATGTCACAACTCGAGAAAAATAAAAGAGAGGAAGAAGGTATTAGAGTAAAAAGGAAAATTGAAATGGACATGAACAGACAGAAGGCGGGGGCGGGAGGGTGTCTGCATCAAAAAAATAAAAACCGTAATTAAAATTTTTAGCTTTTCTAAGAAAGAGACGGAATAAGAAAGGTGGAGAGAAAGTAGAAATGGTGTTGAGAAATGGAATAAAAAGAGGGAGAAGCAGGTAGAACCGGAGTAGGACGAGAGAGAGAAGATGGAGGAGGAAAAAGAGAAAGAGGAGTAGGAGGAGAAAGAGGAGATGGAGGAGGAGAAGGAGGAGGAAAAAGAGAAAGAAAAGTGGGAGTAGGAAGAGGAGGTAGAGCGGGAGAAAGAGGAGGATGAATGGGAGAAGGAAGAGGAGATAGAGCGGGAGAAAGAAGAGGAAGAGAAAGAGGAGGTAGAGTGGGAAAAAGAGGAGTAGGAGGAGGAGGAAAAGGAGGTAGAGCGGGAGAAAGAGGAGGAGGAATGGGAGGAAGAAGAGGAGATAGAGCGGGAGAAAGAGGAGGAAGAGAAAGAGGAGGTGGAGTGGAAGTAGGAGGAGCAGGAAGTGGAGTGGAGTGGGAGTAGGAGGAGGAAGTGGAAAGTGGGAACGTCAGAGACGTCCTGAACAAGGCTCAGTGAGAACAGATGATGATGACAGAGGAGAATTATGTGCAAACAGCCTTTCTTGAGTAAAGTGGAAAGAGATGAGGGGAGGAAAGTGAGGGATGGAATTGTAAGACAGAGAAAGGAGAGGCAGAAGGACACAATTGCACTAATACCACTTTAAAAGAAGAGGAGTAAGAGTGAGAAAGTCCCAGAGATAGATGACGAAAGAAGAGAGAGAGAGAGAGAGAGAGAGAGAGAGAGAGATGGACAGAGAGAGAGATGGAAGGACTCCGGATTTGGGTGTGAATGCAGACTCATAACTTCTAATGGGATTTTCAGTATCCTCTGTCCTTGTTCTGCAGTATGTTCATAATGTCATTTGTATCAATTATCTATCCGAGCTCCCGAAACTTATTATCATCAAGTCCCCCCCTCTCCAAGACCCTCGCGTGTGGACGAGTAATACCGTAATGCCTTCTCTAATCTTTGAATCCTGGATTTGTCATTATTAGGAAGACCACCATCAATTTGGCAATTTGCGGGGTTTATGAGGTACTCGGTGTTTTTGTGGGACCTCTATTAATTTCCAATTGTCTACATGTGCTGCTGCCTTGCTTGTTCTCCCACGGAAATGTGGGAGTGCTGCGGAGGCTTTGTGGTTGGAAGTGTGCGAGCTCGGTCGCACATTGCTTTCTCTCCTTATTTTTACCGTGAATGAAATGAGACTACAGATGCCAAGCGCGGTGTGTGAAAGCAAACCTATAAAAGTAGACTTTTTTCCCAACGACATTTTTTTTAGGGAAAAAGAATTTATACACGTAAAAGTATTTTTCTTGATAATTAAGATGATAAGGAGATCAAGAACAAATCCTTATATTAGAAAAGAGAAATTTGTGTTTCTAAATTGTTTACACTGTTTTCAGTACCTATAGACAAAATGAGAAGGGAAAAACTGGACGAGGGATGACCCTAGATAAATTCACATACAGGAAAACTTTCAAAAGTCTAAAATGAAAGAGAGAGTGTGACGGAGAGAAAAATAGAGTAAAAGTAAGAGACGAAGATAGAGGGAGTATGAGAAAGAGAGAGTGAGAGGGAGGGAGAAAGAGATTAATTAATTACTGTGTTAATGTCAGAAGGGATAAGATTTTAGCACGGAGAGAAATGCTGTGAATGCTTTCCTAGGAACATCTCTTCATTTGTAGCAATTTAATTCAGTGCAGCGGGCAACGTAGAAAGAAATGTTTAATTAGGAAGGAAAGCAGGATGGAACAGGAGGAGGAAGGAAGGGGCGAGGGGTTGTAAGGTGGGGGAGGGGAGATTTGTGTAATCTAGGGCGAAATGTGGAAATCCTGGTTAAGAAATTCTCAATACCGATCTTACGAATGTCTAGCCACATAAACCTCCATTTCTAAGGGTTTTAAGCACGACTTGATTGATGAAGCTCAAAGGGGCCCAAGAGGAATACGAATACATCCAAAATAATCTGCATTATTCCCTTACGACAGAAATATTAATTTTAAAATCCTTAATCGTTAGACAATTGTAAATTCTGGATGAATTCTCCCATTACCCCTTCTACAGTTCTCTCTAATATTTTCAGTAAAGAAAGAGTATAAATTCGGCGCCCTTTTGCGAATTTTGCGTCGCCATATTCCATGAGTTAAAATATCTCAGTGATAAAAAAAAATTCAAACTTTCATTTCATTAGGGGATAATGAATTTAAAGTTTTTCAAGCGCGTGAGATTGCCAAAAAAGTGGATAGATAAATTTGTGAGCGCGAGAGTGCCGGATTAAAAGCACGGCTTTAAGTTTTTCCGTATGATTAATGGATATGGCGCTTTTATATTAGATCGGTATGATACTTTCTATGCTATGTTTACGCACTATAGAGAATGAGTAAATTGAATGGTTAGGTGTGATTCGTTATGTACGAGAATATTCAATGTTTTTAACACCCATGTATGTTTGTATGATTTAGTTCATCATCGGGGTCCCTTAGTGTGACAAGTCTGTGTAAAACATTCAGTTTCACTTTAATATTTCTTTTCCTATGTGCTATATCTTATATGTAACTATGTAATGTAAAAGATAATGTACAATAAAACACATTATTATTATTATTATCTGCGTTCTACGGTATGATCAGTATCTTTAATTTGATAAAACTAATCATAGAAATATGATTCTTGACTCACGGATAACAAAAAAGTCCGACTTTGTTGTCGAGGAATCCCTGTATTCTTCTTTTACAATAACTCTATTCACAACAAAAAATTGACGGAGGCCATCATTATTACCTTTGGTAAACTCTGCATCGACACGTGTTTTTTCAACACCTATATTTTACTCTTTTTTCTTCTCATTTTAGGCTAAACATTTACCTAGAATATACAGGGTGTCCCACCAAACTTGGACACCTCAAATTACTCGGCCCCTGAAAGATTTTTTGAAAAGTAAAAAAATCTAGGGTACATGTGCTAATTATGCGGTTTCAGTTATGAAATTTTTTTTATACAGGGTGGTTCAAAAGTCAGAAATTGAGGTATCAACTTTCGATTTTTAAATGGATCGACCTGAATTTTATTTGATAATTTTACTTCTAAATGATTCCTGAGTACTTTTTTAAACAAAAATCTTACATACAGGGTGGTTTTTTTTCGACCAATTTTTTTTCTAAATCTTGAATAACTCAAGTTCGGTTAATTTTTTCAATAACAAGAAGGGAATGTGTTTGTGTAATGAATACACGCACTTTCAATTGGTATCAAAAAAATTTATACAGGGTGGTTCACAAGTGAAATCATGACTTGATTTTTTTTAAAACCGAGTTTTTTTAATTTTTTATTTAGGATTAATGATTCTCGTCTAATTTTACACATTTTTCGTTAGTCTTATCGAAAAACAAAACTAAATTGTTGTACAGGGTGAGACATAATTTTTTTTGTAACACCCTGTATATGGGCAGTTAAAGAGACGCAAAATTAAATATAAAGACTAAATATGCAAGAAAAACTTTGATTTTTAATTAAACTAAAAAGTTATGGTGTTTTAACTAATATTGTCGCATGGACCACCCTGTAGATATTTTCTTAAACTATCATGTAGGTACTCTAAGTTGTATAAAATTCAACGAACACTTCGAATCATGTGGGAAAAACAAGTAAAAAACACGAATTTGAAGCCATTTTCAATTTGGTGTCCACACTGAATGATTTTAAAACTTGAAATAAAAAGTAGGTAGGTGTAGACACAAAATTGAGCATGGCTTTTTGAATTCATTTTTTTTCTTTCAGATTTGGACTCCTCGTTGAATTTTAGACAGTTTCGACTACCCATATGATGGTTTAAGAAAATATCTACAGGGTGGTCCATGTGACAATATTAGTTAAAACACCATAACTTTTTAGTTTAATTAAAAATCAAAGTTTTTCTTGCATATTTAGTCCTTATATTTAATTTTGCGTCTCTTTGACTGCCCATATACAGGGTGTTACAAAAAAATTATGTCTCACCCTGTACAACACTTAAGTTTTGTTTTTCGATATGACTAACGAAAAATGTGTAAAATTAGGCGAGAATCATTAATCCTAAATAAAAAATTAAAAAAACTCGGTTTTAAAAAAAATCAAGTAATTATTTCACTTGTGAACCACCCTGTATAAATTTTTTTGATGCCAATTGAAAGTGCGTATATTCATTACACAAACACACTCTATTCTTGTTATCGAAAAAATTAACCGAACTTGAGTTATTCAAGATTTAAAAAAAAAAATTGGTCGAAAAAAAACCACCCTGTATGTAATATTTTTGTTTAAAAAAGTACTCAAGAATCATTTAGAAGTAAAATTATCAAATAAAATTCAGGTCGATCCATTTAAAAATCGAAAGTTGACACCTCAATTTCTGACTTTTGAACCACCCTGTATAAAAAAAATTTCATAACTGAAACCGCATAATTAGCACATGTACCCTAGATTTTTTTATTTTTCAAAAACTCTTTCAGGGGCCGAGTAATTTGAGGTGTCCAAGTTTGGTGGGACACCCTGTATAGCACAGCCAATATTCTCACGCCAGTCCCATGCAGGGGTGTGTGGACCCAGCTTTCGGCCATTTTCCACATGATTGGCTCTTTTGATTGTGAAAAACGAATCTGGGTGTATACGTATGTAGGTAACGTTTATATTTTCATTTTATCGAGAGGACGATACAGCAAATTGAATCCATAAAAAACATTACTGTTTTTATTGCGAAGCCAAGTTTAAAAAAAAATGTTCCTATTCTTGAAATTTCTTTTAATTATATATCCTATGGACTTGTCAATTTGCATCTATATACGTTTAATGCAATATGACTGAATGTACAATCGTACTCACAGCCCTATCAAGTAAAGGTGCAATTTTTCCATTTATACGACATACAGTTTACGTTTATGAACGCAAAATATCGAAGTCGAAAGAAAATCATTTACAATTCAAGGCTGTCACTACGGGAAGTACTTCGCTTAATGCTGAAGGTGGATGTGTCAATCACTCTGAAAGTTCCCACTTCTCTGGAACGGCTGAAATCGTCATGCTTCTGAACATTTTTTGAGTTTATGTATACCTTTCGAAATTTAATAATAAATAATTCTTGAATCTATCTTTAATATTTTGCCAGAGGAAGAGCATTTTACTAACAGTGACTCGCCTGCGATGCGACCAGGTCGCGAATAGGAAGACTGTCGCGGCTACATTAGATACATAATTATACGAGGCACTGAAAATTTCTAGCGACAGTGTCATTATGTGTAGAAGGGCATCGCGGTATTTTCATCTTACCAGTAAAGTGGACATGTGTGTGAAGAAGCTTGCGCCTTTTTAATACCAAATACCGCTGCTACGACACGCCCCCACAACTTTGGAGACCTGTTGGAAGGGCTCAGGAAGTTACCACTATTTATAACTATGCGAAATACATAAAAGTAATAACTTGGTGAAAATTGGATACTGTATTCCCTCAACTTGTTCATGACTTGGCTCGACGCACGATCGTTTGGATAGATTAGCCTGTCTCCCTCCCTCTCTTTTCCAGTGTAACTGATTGTAATCATGTATTTAAAATTTAATTAACCGTCACAGCTATAGAAGGGAAATTGCTTCCAGGAGGGATAGAAGGGTTGTCATTTGGTCAGGGAAGAGAGGGAGGAGGGTAGAGGTCAGCAAAGGGAGGGCGAGGAGGGGAGAAATCAGGGAGGGAATGGCCACAAGAGGTGGGAGGGGGGCTTTTTTTATGTAAAACAGGTACAGTGCAATTAGTTATGTGGAAATTTTTATGTAAGTACCACTTCATTCTCATATGGATTTTTAGTTCAATTTCAAAGGGAGCATTTACGCAATTATAATCTTTCCGTGTATCGTTTAAACATGCATCGACATTCTCGTAGTTTTCAATTTCAAATTTCTGCCAAATTGCATGAATCTGGAACGTTTGCTTTTAATTACGATTCCGAATTTATATGACCAACTGGTGACGAACATATTTGTATTCCTGGTAACCTTCATCACTCAAATTTTGTGCTTCATCTGCTTTAAGCGCTATTCTCAATTCTGTCTTTTACTCTCTTTATTACTTCCGAGAAACTTCTAATATGAGAAATCGGAATTATTGCGTTCGTTTTTCATGAGTTCTCAAATTCTTCATGAGTTATGAAGAAAGATCACTGATTCATGTTGGTACCTACAGTTGCATTTTCAGTAATATTCATAGCTTAGAGAATTCTTGAGACTATGTTCACTTTTCAAAGAAAAATAAACTAGTTGTGAAATTCGTTGTCTGTGTGGTAAATAAAATCAACTTGCATACCAAAATTCAAGTCTCTATCTCTTACCGTTCTCAAGATATCGTGTTCACACATGGACAATGGCCAAAAATAAGGAATCTTGATGTTCGTTCAGAAAAGTGAAAAACTGGGTAGGTCAAATTTTTGACAAATATACAATGCTTTCCTTATCCTTAGGATCCTTGGGATCAAGAAAGTAAAAGAATAGTCTTCTTCTTAAACTTAGCCTTTTTCTAAACTAATACTTGTGGTTGGCATTGTTCAACCTCTTGCTCAAAAATGAGGTTTGTTGCTTGTTGCTGGCACTTCTTTATTTCCCAATTTACGGCTGTATGGCCTTCCCATCCACCAATGTTTTCTGTTATTGTTCAAAGTAATTCTGTCAAAACAAAACACGCAAAGTACCTCAATCTTAGTGGAGGCCTAACTTTTCTTATTTAATTTAAAATATCCTTGAAGTCCCTAGAGAACCGTTTGTAATTTTTAACCCAATCTAAGCTCACGCAGTTTGCTGGGAATGCTGAGCTGTCATCACCAGCCTGCGGTGGGCAGGCTAATAGCTTTTCCTTGATTTTGAGGTCGCAGTATCAAATTTCAAAAGACTCATATTTCTCTCATAATGAATTTTTCGATAACCTTACGCACGGGAATTTTGTAAACTTGAGAATATACTTATTGGGAAAAGTAGCATAAAGAGCTTCAGGCAGGCGTCAGTGTCGTTGCCTGTCTTCTTTTTTATTTTGCCTAACATCTCTTTAAAATCCAGGACATTCGAGACGTCTTTTTTGGATACACTTTAAAAGTTCCAAGTTTATTTTTTGAAATTCGTGCACGCGGTGTTCGATTTTTTTTCTTTTTCTTTTCAAGATAAGTGTTTAACGGCCTTTTTTATTTCGTAGCCTTGAATCAAGATCTGGCAAGCTTCCGTGTGACTACTGCCCGTAGTCCAGAGATCCCGAGTTCGATCCCCGGTTGGAGCAGACTTTTCGAAGAAAATTCTGTTCCCTCCAAACACGTGAGGCTGGCATTTCCGGCCCTACCCTGGCTGGGTGAGGTTAATGTGGGTAGCTGGTACGATTCCCAGCGAATGGAGGGTAAAACCCCCGTCCTGTATACCTCAAGTTAGGACGTTAAAACCAAATAGAATCAATGGACATGAAAGGAGCGTAGACATTGGATCTGGGCGTCCATATAATCCTCTCATCACCACCGTGATTTAGGTATCAGTCCCTATCTCACGGACACGGAATTATTATAAGATCTGGCAAGATGTCTGGGTTGTAGCTTGCCCATCCCGTAGTATGCCTTCCTTCTGATGTGCGAAAGGTGACACAATACTTCCCATTTAGTCAACACGAGCGTACCGGACGGAAGTTCTTCCTTACAAACAACTGTAAAAAAATTAGTGTACAAACTTTTGATGCATTAAGTCACAGACTGTACTACTGATGCTGACTGGGGTGAACTAGGTTCTAAATTTGGCAGTGAGATTTTTTTTTTATGCATACAAAAGAAATTCCAATTGCTAGTCAGGGTTAAACACAGATATATAGACAGAAGTGAAAGTCAAAAGTTCTATTTGTAGCATATATTCTCAACAACGGAGCCTTAGCCCCGGTACCACGCAGAATTATGTAACCATATATTATATTATTATTAAACATTTTGGATCAAGTTTTATTTACAAATAACATAGAATATATACATACATAGAAATTAAAATTAACAGAACAAAACTTGATCAAGGGCGGTGCTAATGCCAACGGCATTCTCTTCCATATTATAAAATGTATAAATATATATTATAAAATGTAAGCGGCCCCAACGGAGTCCCAAAATTTGTCCAATATCTAGTTTTAGGGACTAGGGTCCACGGTATAGGGCATAAGGTAGTTTCAGGGACTAGGGTCCAGGGTATAGGGCCTAGGTTGTTTCAGGGACTAGGGTCCAGGGTAGAGGGCCTAGGTAGTTTCAGGGACTAGGGTCCAGGGTATAGGGCCTAGGTAGTTTCAGGGACTAGGGTCCAGGGTATAGAGTCTAGGTAGATTCAGGGACTAGGGTCCAGGGTATAGGGTCTAGGTTCACAGGGTCCTCGTTGTGGCCGCCTACTTAAGCCTCCTGTGGTTTGATGAGTATCTGGTTCAACGTTGGTACGGAGAGTGAGTACTCAACCACAGTGGCTTTGCGGGAAATTGCCATCCCTCTGAAGCTTGCTGCAAAAGTCCTGCCTGATTGCTACAGAGAGAGAACACAAATGAATTACACAATATTCTATTGTTTCAGCCAACGACAAAAAATGCTTTTCTTCCTTTTCTTTTTAGAAATAAAAATGCATTATTTATGTTGCCATGCTCATATACGAAACTAATGGTATGTAAATGAGAGTGGAGGGGTGTGCTGGGTGTGATTTATCTATCTGGCGGCGCCCGGGGTATGGGATGAGACCACTAAGCATATCATTGCTGGGTGGGTGCGGCGTATGAGTATGAGTAACAAAAATGTGCTCTTCTTGTTTGTTATATCATTGTTATGACTACAGTTTTTATTATCAATTTTAAGTTTTATTATTTTCATTAGAAAGATATAGTGATTACTATTCCAAAATTGAGTTTTCATGACAAGACCAGATGTTCGTAGATCTTAGGTATAACTCGTTTTGTGTTAATGAAATCTGACAGCAACGCACCAGCTAAATTTAACACTGTGTTTATGTTTATGTCAAACAGAAAACCTCTGATACTCATTGAAAACTCAATGTGCCTTTTCTATTGTTCTTATTAAGGTTCGATTTGAGCGCAAGATTAGCTCAGTGTTAATATACTCGCATGTCATGCAGTAGGTCCCGGGTTCAATCTCCAGAGCTGACAAAAAATTGTATTCAAAATTTGGTTATACAATTTTTTGAGATGCGTGAAGATAGCACCCGACATTGAAGCTAGAATTTTGTACCACCTACCATAATAATGTACTAATTATGTACTGTTAAGAACAACAAACCCCGAATTTTGTACTCCAACCGTAACCCCAGGAGAGAGGTTGAAACATGTCGGGTGCTAACTTCACGCTAGCACCCGACATTGAAGCTAGAATTTTGTACCACCTACCATAATAATGTACTAATTATGTACTGTTAGGAACAACAAACCCCGAATTTTGTACTCCAACCGTAACCCCAGGAGAGAGGTTGGAACATGTCGGGTGCTAACTTCACGATTTTAACCGATGGAGCTAGAATATTGTACCGCATACCAAAATAATCTCTGAATTATGTACTCCCAGGAACAACAAACCCCGAATTTTGTACTCCAACCGTAACGCCAGGAGAGAGGTTTTAACATCGAAAAACCCACCCCCCGCCTCGCCTATTGAAACGCAAATCACATACAGAACTACATGGAACCCCGCGCCTCACCTCTTCCATTGCAACGCAGCGATGGGAGCAGAAGTGTGGGGGGACTTCACGTTGTCGGTGCACGTATTAAACCATAGGTTCTCAAACAGTGGTACTCGGGACAATTTCAGGTGCACAAAATTGTACCTACTACCCTTTGTTACCATTTAGGTACATGTGCGAATTTGGCTTTTCTCAAATGATGTATTTGAAAAACAAGTATAGGAGTAAGTTAGATGACTGTGTCCTCTGACATTCGCGTTAAAATAAGTAACATTTAGACTGATATTGATGCAATTGTTTCGGAGAAGAGTAGGTAATCTCACAGAATGTAGATAGGGTAGACCTTTCCATTTTTTTTCGTCGCAGATAACTCAGATGCAGGCGTTACTGACGAAGATAAACAATCGTTTATTGATGTGACGTTTATAAGCTCCATTGCTTTGGTAGGTATGTACCTACCTTATTTTTTAACGTCAGCTTCTTTGTGGAATTGTGTTAAGTATAATATTATGTAATAAGTAATAAGTTATCATATTTGTGCTATTCACTTTCGTGATGTCACAACTACTCAAACTCGCTTTACTCAATCTATGCTGAAACCGGGACTTGAACCACCGACCTCCAGGTTACAAGTCCGCCGCCTTATCGGTAATAACATAATGTCATACTCTGTATACCTATTACTGTTTACTTTTATAATAAATCATAAATCGCTTCTGAAATTTTCAATTTTATATTTTACTTTTTCTTAACAAACGGAACACTGTGAACACAGATTTTCCAAACGTCCGTCGTGGGTTCAAATCCAAGTGAGGACATGACAAGATTTCTTCTGTTTGGAATTCTTATCACATGATCTTGACTTGCTGCTGGGAAAATGAGACTTTAATAGTCCTAATTCGGCAGTATAAACAAGCCGATATTATTATTATTATATTATTTATAAAATTACATGCTATGATTAAGGAGCGCGGTAGCGCTCCGACCCGCCAAGTCAATCGAAATAGTTCGCGCGCTACCAAGAGTATACTATACGCGACAGCATAAGTAGCACATTTCGTGTAGTTGTAGGAGAAAAAGTACAAGTGATGGAGGAAATTGAACTTTATGTACAGATTGGGGCACGATAATAGACAAGCTTTTAAAAAAGAAACATCGAAATCGTTTGAGTTAAGTTGGTCAAAACCACACTGTAAAAACGTCATTTTTTTTCAAAAAATTCTGCTTCTTCTTTGACGTTGACCGCTCTACAGCCAAAACTACTGGACCGATTTTTATGAACGATGGCTCATTTTTTTTCTTCTGGGTGGTAGGTGTGCCTTTTCATGGTTTCATTATCCCAAAAGCTACCATTTGGCCGTTAATTAGGAAAAGGATCATTTTCAGAGCATAGAATAACATTGAAGTATAGATATTTAATCTAGTTTATTATGTATATACCTATTCGCTCACAAACCTTTCAATCCACAAGTCCCGATGTGAAATTGTGTAAAGGTATACTAACCCATAAATAGTCGCCGGTGCTGAATGAGTTAGCGCGCTAAGCTTACCACGCATGGTGACCTGTATTCGATCCCCAGCTGGTCAGGAATTTTTCTGCACTTTACTTGGGTGTTTGGGGTTCACTCATACCTCGTGAGGAAAAATGAGTAGTTACTGAATAAGTAACGACCAGGGGTGGCATTACCAGAGTTAAAATAAATTAATGTAATAGAATTTGAAAAGTAAAGGAGGCTCTTAGCAATGCTACACTACCCACAAAATTAGTGAAGAGGCCTTGTGCTTGACCAAAAATAATTTCATACATACATAGCTATAATAAACCTGTAATGCCCAAGGAGTGAAAAAGACAAGATTTTTTTTTCTTCTAAAATGTTGGTTAAATTAGGTTCAAAAATGTAAAAAAAATCTCTAGTACCCAATCTTACATAATATGTATGTGTAACATGAATGTCATAAATGTATGGGGACCTTTCTAAGTGGGAATTGTAGAAGTTTCATAGAAAACTTTGTAAAAGCCCCTACACTACCTAATACCTTTTCCTAATTAGGAATGTTAGGTACATAGGAAGTGAAAGGCTTCCCTCCCTATCCAATTCTCTCTAGTAAATATTTCTTTCACTGGCCGCTAAAAAGTTTATTATACAAAGTACGAGATAAAGTGAAGCTTTTATGTGTTGCAAACACCACGCTGATATGACATAAGTCCTGTTAGCTCTGTTATTAAGGCGGCACTGTGATAAGCTCGAGATGCTAGAGGACCGCGAGTTCAAGCTGGGGCATGTATTTTTTTTTACAAAATACTCTTTACTTATTTTAGTTTTACATAATTTACATTAAATTTAGTGAGTTTATGAGGTACTATTAACCTTTTTGTTGTGGGTGGTGTTCTACCTCAGTTATAATATAAAATAAAAAATTAACAGTAAAAAAAAAAAATATTTTTACACATTTATTACTTGAACAACACAATAAGCTTCGTTCTTAGTATTCTTTCACAGAAATGAATTGTAAAAATGCATAGTTATCCTCTTAATTGGGATTTTTACCACATAATAATACATCTTGGGCATACTGCTGGAATAATGAGACTTAAAAGTCCTAATTATTATATCTGCCATAAATTAAGGAAATATGTTCAGGGTGTACCCACTATTTGAACCAGTTGAGGGGCCCATCTGGATAAAATGAATGGCACCCCACAGTATCCTTGTAAAAATCTGTGACAAAGGGCCAATTTATGAAACGGGATTAATTTTAGAAAAACCCGGAGTATCTCTCTAATCGTTCTTCGACTTGAGAGAGGGTCTCGCTTGTTATCTTACCTTCTTTTAAACATAATTAACCGAACACAGTGAGAACGAACTCACTAAGTGAGGTTCTGTTTTAACTTGGGTACTGGACGAATTGGCTTTCGTTTGTCTGTTCTGCGATAACTCCCGAACGGATTCTTCAAAATTGATGAAATTTTGTATACATGTTTATTTTCTAATCCTAAATTTTTACTTATACTTTAAGTAGACCACTCAAGGCCAAATGGGGGCCGTCTTGGTGAAAAATGAAAACGATTTTTTTTTATATATCATTTTCTGATTCTTCTTTCACGTTGACCGCTCTATAGCCAAAACTACTAGACCAATTTTCACAAACGATGGCAATTTTTTTTCTCGTGAGTGGTAGGTGTGCTTTTTTATTGTTCTATTATCCTAAAAGGGACATTTGGTCCTTAATTGGGAAAAGGATCATTTTCAGATCTCAGAACAAATTTGGTGTATAGATCTATATTCAGTATCTAGTATATTATCACTCTCCCAGATGAGTCAAAAGTTGCATGTCTACTTTTTAGGTGAAAGAATAATTTGTAGAAGGATACTGTGCTTAGGTATGAATATCGAACTAAAATCTTTATCTTCACATTCAAACTGTTTCATTTATCAACACTTGTTCCTTTAAAGTCATTATTTAATATGTTAAATAGTTTTATATTGAAACAACATATATCATACACCCCACACCTATGCAGGGCCACTACAAAAAGTTATATGATCCCCCAAAAAATATCACTTCGTGACATAAAAAAGTCCCGCCAAGTCCTTCCCCAAAATATTTTCAGTTCCCAAATTCATCCCTCCCTCCCTTCCCAAAAAATATATTAGTATTTATTTTGTGACCTCTCCCAAAAAAATTATTGAAATCAATTTATGGCCCGCCTTTTATTCATTCACCTAAGTGCAACAGTATACTTATTAATAGCCTCCCCTCTCTCTTTCTTCTAATGTCCTCTTTCTTTTGTTCCTTGTTGTATGTTGGAATGTTTCCTTTACAAACTCAGAACTTAAGTCTTATTTCCTTCATCTTTTCACCGACTTGGGCTCTTGGAGTCGGTGAAAGGATGAAGGAAATAAGACTTAAGTTCTGAGTTTGTAAAGGAAACATTCCAACATACAACAAGGAACAAAAGAAAGAGGACATTAGAAGAAAGAGAGAGGGGAGGCTATTAATAAGTATACTGTTGCACTTAGGTGAATGAATAAAAGGCGGGGCCATAAATTGATTTCAATAATTTTTTTGGGAGAGGTCACAAAATAAATACTAATATATTTTTTGGGAAGGGAGGGAGGGATGAATTTGGGAACTGAAATATTTTTGGGGAAGGACTTGGCGGGACTTTTTTATGTCACGAAGTGATATTTTTTGGGGGATTAAGTAGTAGTCAAGGTGGCAGAGTGAGTTGGCGCGCTAGGCATTGCACGCACGGTAACCTGGGTTCGATCCCCAGCGAGGTAGGATTTTTCTGCTCTGTACTTAGATGTTCGGGGTCCACTCATAATATACCTCGTGAGGAAAACTGAGTAGCTCTTTTGATGTGAAACAGCGACCAGTGGCGGAATTATAGGAAAAAAATTGTACAAGATATTGTATACATATTAAGGTGGTATAGTCCTATAATTCAGCGCTACCCACCAAGTTGTGACATAATATATTTCAGGAACATTAAACTCCAAATTGCCAGCGTGGCGTCGCTGGCGCGTTGAATGCACCAGTTCTCTCAGGATCACGGAGGTTAAGCAACGTTTAGCGAGGTAAACGTTGTTTAAGTTACTTAACACATTAATCTCACCCAACCAGGCTGGGTGAGGTTAATGTGGGTAGCAGGTTTGTGAGTTTCCTGCAAATGGAGGGTAACACCCCCGTCGTGATATGACCATGCAATGTAGTTGTAGGGCAAATTCAAAAAATACTTGGAACTTTGTACATTTTGGTCCGGCGTGAAGTTGGCACCCGATAGAGAGTGATAGAGAGGACACAGAGAGAGAGAGAGAGAGAGAGAGAGGAGAGAGAGAGGGGAGAGAGAGAGAGAGAGAGGAGAGAGAGAGGAGAGAGAGAGAGAGAGAAAGAGAAAGAGAAAGAGAAAGACAGAGAGAGGAAGAGAGAAAGAGTGATAGAGAGAGAGGGAGAAGAGAGAGAGCTAGAGAGAAGAGAGAGAGAGAATAGAGGTGACAGAGAGAGGTGAGAGAGAGAGAGAGAAGAGAAAGATAGAAGAGAGAAGAGAGAGAAAGAGAAATAGAATTTTGAATTTGAATGGGTTAACTTTATTTTACATAATTGGTACATACATGGATACATCACCTAAGCTAACAAGTAACTTCTGCGGTGACGGTTCTCTTCTTCAGGTTAATCTAAATAAGTATAAAACAAAATTAAATTATAATAAAAAGTAAGAATATTCAAAAATGGCTTAAATACATGAAAAAATGATTAAATAAATTAAAGAAATTGTATTGATGAATAAAAATTCGAATTCGAAGGTAGGTGGCTTAATATATTATGTATACATGAAGTAATGATTAAATAAAATGTATTAATGGAAAAAAATAGATAATTATCTATTATTCCAAAAGTACAGCTTTTAGTTTCTCTTTTACTAAGTATATTTAAGTTTTCCTCGTCTATAAAATTTTCGCAATATTGATTTAGCAATTTTGGTATGGTATAAGATAAAACTCGTTCCCCATATTTCGTAAACGCTTGACTCATAATAAAGTCTTGTTTTCGGAGCTTATACGTTACTTCGATTTTTCTTCTGAATCGCGGGTTATTGAAATTTTGTGTCAGTAATACCAGTTTTGATAATTGCTCGGGCGTTAAGAACTTTTGCACGTTGCGATTATTATGAAAAAGGTATTTTATTCCAAAATGTAAGCTGGTGCATAGGTATAGATCGTCACTCCATATCTCAGGATAGATTCAACAAGTGAATAATAAATCAATGATTTTATTTTACATGAGAGTGACTGGACATTTCCTTTGCGTAGCTGGTAATTGACGATCCTCATTTTTTTACAGAGCATGTTTACATGAGTTTTCATCTTGAAGCAGTTGTCAATATTAACCCGAGCTATTTACAACTATCAGTGTACTCAATATATGAGCACTGACAGTTATTGGTTATGTACATCTCTGTAAATAAATATGATCTAGTATGACATTTTATTTTATAGTTATTTAATTCTGATATGCCTTTTGCTGTTCCCATCGCCATGGTCTCCGTTTTACTTTGATTAATGAATATATCATTATTGTAAAAATATTTTTGTAATTTTATGAAATCATGTTGTGCCGTCTTTACTGCAATCTCGAGACTTTTGTGGATCGATATGATGCATGAATCATCCGCGAACATTTTTAATTTACTCTGAAGATTTAGGTATTTTACATCATGAGTGTAAATATTATACCATCCTGGGCTATTTATCCCACCGGTCACCAAGCCGTCTTCGATAGAAATTTCTTCACTCATTGTTTGTCCAATCTTTGTTATCTGAGTTCCATCCAGGTAATTAGTAAATAAACTACTTTTCATTCCTATGTCTTTTAGAGATAGAAAGAGAGAAATAGAGATAGAAAGAGAGAAGAGAGAGAGAGAAAGAGAGATAGAAAGAGATAAAAGAGAGAGAGACAGAAAGAGAGATAGAAAGAGAAAACAGAGAGAGAGAGAGAAAGAGAAATAGAGATAGAAAGAGAGAAGAGAAAGAGAGAGAAAGAGAAATAGAGATAGAAAGAGAGAAGAGAGTGAGAGAGAGAAAGAGATATAAAAAGAGAGAGAGAGAGAGAGAGAGAAAAAGAGAAATAGAAAGAGAGATAGAAAGAGAGAAGAGAGAGATAGAGAAAAAGAGAAATGGAAAGAGAGAAGAGAGAGAGAAAGAGAGATAGAAAGAGAGAAGAGAGAGAGAAAGAGAAATAGAGAGAGAAAGAGAAATAGAGATAGAAAGAGAGAAGAGAGAGATAGAGATAGAGAGATAGAAAAAGAGATGAGAGAGGGAGAGAAAGAGAAAGAGAAATAGAGATAGAAAGAGAGAAGAGAGAGAGAGAGAAAGAGAGATAGAAAGATAGAAGAGAGAGAGAGAAAGAGAGATAGAAAGAAAGAAGAGAGAGAAAGAGAGAGAAAGAGAGAGAAAGAGAGAAAGAGAGAGAAAGAGAAATAGAGATAGAAAGAGAGAAGAGAGGGATAGAGAGAAAGAGAGATAGAAAGATAGAAGAGAGAGAGAGAAAGAGAGAAAGAAAGAGAGAAGAGAGAGAGAGAGAAAGAGAAATAGAGATAGAAAGAGAGAAGAGAGGGATACAGCGAAAGAGAGATAGAAAGAGAGAAGAGAGAGAGAAAGAGAAATAGAAAGAGATAGAGATAGAAAGAGAAAGAGAGAGAGAAAGAGAGATAGAAAGAGAGAAGAGAGAGAGAGATAGGCAGATTCACTCAGATTCTGCATGGTTCAAGACATAGTCTGGCGCCACTGCAGACTATGAAATTGTCACTAAGGGTGGTTTGGAAATCATGAATTTGTATCTTGATAACAATAAGCTGGTGTGAATATTTTCACGGAAATACCATCGAAAGGAAAGGTACAAAAAACTTCCTAATGCTTATAAACTATGTAACTAGGAATGCCTAGTAAAAATGCTTCTACTTTCTCCACAGAGACAGAAAGATAGAGATAGAAAGAGAGAAATAGAGATAGAAAGAGAGAAGAAAGAGAGAGAAAGAGAGATAGAAAGAGATAAAAGAGAGAGAGACAGAAAGAGAGATAGAAAGAGAAAACAGAGAGAGAGAGAGAGAAAGAGAAATAGAGATAGAAAGAGAGAAGAGAAAGAGAGAGAAAGAGAAATAGAGATAGAAAGAGAGAAGAGAGTGAGAGAGAGAAAGAGATATAAAAAGAGAGAGAGAGAGGAGAGAGAGAAAAAGAGAAATAGAAAGAGAGATAGAAAGAGAGAAGAGAGAGATAGAGAAAAAGAGAAATGGAAAGAGAGAAGAGAGAGAGAAAGAGAGATAGAAAGAGAGAGAGAAAGAGAGATAGAAAGAGAGAAGAGAGAGAGAAAGAGAAATAGAGATAGAAAGAGAGAAGAGAGAGATAGAGATAGAGAGATAGAAAAAGAGATGAGAGAGGGAGAGAAAGAGAAAGAGAAATAGAGATAGAAAGAGAGAAGAGAGAGAGAGAGAAAGAGAGATAGAAAGATAGAAGAGAGAGAGAGAAATTTGAATTTGAATTTGAATTTGAATACTTTTATTTATTTATACA
Source organism: Bactericera cockerelli (assembly GCA_024516035.1). Lineage (NCBI taxonomy): Eukaryota > Metazoa > Arthropoda > Insecta > Hemiptera > Triozidae > Bactericera > Bactericera cockerelli. The sequence goes on from CM044960.1 coordinate 13,950,299, forward strand.
AGAAAGATATTATAAACAATACATCTCCTATAAGCTAAGTCTAACTTCTGAGGAGACGGTTCTCTTCCTCATCCTACGTATTGGGCTATTACAAAATCAAATTAAAATAATAAAAAAAAGAGGATTGAAATGAAAAGTACATACATATTGAACTTAAATTCTATGGAATTGATACATCTATTGTTCGTTAGTCGTGTCATCTAGTAATTTAGTTTTTAGGAGTCGTTTAACAACATTAGTATTTTGTTCGTTTAGAAACTCAGTACAGTACTGGTCCAAAAGACGAGGAATTTTAAAGTGTAACTTGCGTTCTCCGTATTTCGTTATGGGGAGGTAACTTTGGAACTTTTTTTTATGTCTAAGTTGGTTCTCGACCTCTATTGTAGTTCTAAACCTGTCGTCAAAGAAATGGTCTGTGAGAAGTATAAAGTTGGAAAGTTGCTTAGGAGACATTAATGTTGTTTTTATGGGGTGATCTTTAAATAGAAAATTTTGTATTTTTTTCAAGATGTTATTCAGGGGTTTTAGACAGTATTCTGGGCTGAAAGTGTATAATGTTACCCCGTATCTAATGAGGGATTCAACTAATGAAAAATAAATGGTCTTTTTTGTTGTTGTAGGTAGGGAGTCTGCATTAATTTTATTAAAGTTATAATAGATAATTCTCATTTTTTTATTCAGTTGTAGCACGTGATCTTTCAGTTTAAATTCTTTATCTATGATCATGCCAAGATAACGTGTTTTATCTGCGAATTCTAGTGGTGGGCATACACATGTTTCGAGATTTAAATTTTCTAAACATTTTCTCGTGTGACAGTATAAATTATTAATTTCAATTGGAGTGCGTTTTTTTTGGCCCTAATAACATGATTTCTGTCTTTTTATTGTTTAAGAATATTGAATTATTATAAAAAAATCTTTGGATATTAATAAGATCTGTTTGTGCATTTTTTATCGCAATGTTAGGATCCTTGTGAATCGATAATAAACAAGAATCATCTGCAAACATTTTTATATGACCTGCCATTTTCAAGTATTTAATGTCATATGTATATATATTATACCAGGTAGGGGAATTAATCCCCCCCTGAATCAGGCCGTGTTCAACAGGATCTTCGCAACTTTTGATTTTACCAATTTTTGTAATTTGTCTCCGATTCAAAAAATAATTATTAAAAATAGAGTGTTTTATTCCTATATCATTCATTTTTTTCAGCAGAATACTGTGTTCTATGGCGCAAAATGCGGAGCTTAGGTCTAAATATATAATAACTATATACTTTTGATGGTCTAAAGCGTCATTAATTATTTCGGAAAATTCTTGTAATAAAGTATACGTGCTCTTTTTGTCCTGAAAACCATGCTGAAAATCCGGTATGATGTTATTCTTATGGAGATAATTTTTTGTCTTTATATTAATATATTTTTCTAAAACTTTTTCGATTACCGGCATAGTACCGATCGGGCGATAGTTCTCTACTTTATTTATTTCGCCTTTCTTAAACAGTGGAGTTACACAAGAGATTTTTAATTTATCTGGTATTATTGAAGTATTTATAATTTTATTTATTAGAGTAGTAATTATGGGGGTGAAAATAATTATGTTATTTTTTATCTCCTCCATACTTATTCCATCTATACCTGGTCCTGTTTTTTTTAGCTCTTTAATAATTTTAGTTATTTCTTTTTCTTTAGCGGGTCCAAGATACATGGAAGTTATTTCACCCTGCTTTTGATGTTCGATTTCAGTAATAGGCATGTAGTTTCCCCTATTTTCATATTTAAGTTGCTTAATTTTATTCAAAAAATCTTTATTGAATTGGTTGGATAGTGATTGTAAATCATTTGTTCGGAAATTTTTTCTCAATTTTTCATCGATCGGTTCCCTTATTTTTCTGTGCATTATATCATTTATGAGGGACCATGTTTTCTTAACATCCCCTTTTGCATTACTGAAAATTCGAAAAAGATATTTCCTTTTTTCTTTTTTAATTATGCTAGTAACTACGTTTCTCTGTTTTTTGTATGTTTCGTATAAAATTAAATTATCCTTGTTTTTCCTCCACTGTTTAAGCAGTGAATTTTTAAATTGAATTTCTTTTTTAACCGCTGCATTTACCCATGGTGTCGAATAATCTTTTTCATTTTTTTCGTAAATTTTGACTGAATTTTTGTGAATTTTTTCGAATTTCGTGACTAGTTCTGAATATAACTTATCCGGTTCATTAATGTTTCTCAATTCCCACCAAGGTGAATGTTCAATTTCTTGTTGTACCCTCTTTTTATCTACGGTTTCTATAAAGATTTTTTTTCTATTATTTTGTGTCATTTTACTTGATTTTATTCTACAGGCAATGAACCAGTGGTCAGCGGGTTTATCTGTTATAACACTAGTTATATAATTTAAGGATTTATTTAATTTAATATTTATGTGGTCTACACTGGTTTTTGTTAATTTTTCCGCCAACATTTCTTCCCTTGTGGGAGTAGAGATGGTAGGTATTAGTAAACAATTAGAAAGCATATTTAAGTAGTTTGTATTGTTACTGTTTTTTTTTAGTGTACATATATTAAGGTCTCCTATCATTATTATATTATCGTCTTTTTTTATAGCATTTGTCAGCCACCATGTTGTGTCCGTTATAAATTTTTGTTGGCTCAGTTTAGGTGGGCGATAAATCGATATTAATTTAATCGGGTTTTTAATATTTTGGTGTTTAATTTGAACAATTAGGTTTTCTGCGTCATCAAAATTGTAGGTCAGTGTCTCAGTAATGTAAGTGTCTCTGATAAATACCATGATTCCCCCTCCCCTCCTGTAGTTTCTACATAGTGAGATCTGATTGAAATGACGGATATGATAGTTCATTGCTTCCTCATTATTGATATTAATTTCCGTTAAGATTAGAATATCTAGTTTGGGGAAAATATGTTCTAATTTCTATCTCTAAAGAGAGATAGAAAGAAAGAAGAGAGAGAAAGAGAGAGAAAGAGATAGAAAGAGAGAGATAGAGAGAAAGAGAGATAGAAAGAGAGAAGAGAGAGAGAGATAGGCAGATTCACTCAGATTCTGCATGGTTCAAGACATAGTCTGGCGCCACTGCAGACTATGAAATTGTCACTAAGGGTGGTTTGGAAATCATGAATTTGTATCTTGATAACAATAAGCTAAATATTATACCATCCTGGGCTATTTATCCCACCGGTCACCAAGCCGTCTTCGATAGAAATTTCTTCACTCATTGTTTGTCCAATCTTTGTTATCTGAGTTCCATCCAGGTAATTAGTAAATAAACTACTTTTCATTCCTATGTCTTTTAGAGATAGAAAGAGAGAAATAGAGATAGAAAGAGAGAAGAGAGAGAGAGAAAGAGAGATAGAAAGAGATAAAAGAGAGAGAGACAGAAAGAGAGATAGAAAGAGAAAACAGAGAGAGAGAGAGAGAGAGAAAGAGAAATAGAGATAGAAAGAGAGAAGAGAAAGAGAGAGAAAGAGAAATAGAGATAGAAAGGGAGAAGAGAGTGAGAGAGAGAAAGAGATATAAAAAGAGAGAGAGAGAGAGAGAGAGAGAGAAAAAGAGAAATAGAAAGAGAGATAGAAAGAGAGAAGAGAGAGATAGAGAAAAAGAGAAATGGAAAGAGAGAAGAGAGAGAGAAAGAGAGATAGAAAGAGAGAGAGAAAGAGAGATAGAAAGAGAGAAGAGAGAGAGAAAGAGAAATAGAGAGAGAAAGAGAAATAGAGATAGAAAGAGAGAAGAGAGGGATAGAGAGAAAGAGAGATAGAAAGATAGAAGAGAGAGAGAGAAAGAGAGAAAGAAAGAGAGAAGAGAGAGAGAGAGAAAGAGAAATAGAGATAGAAAGAGAGAAGAGAGGGATACAGCGAAAGAGAGATAGAAAGAGAGAAGAGAGAGAGAAAGAGAAATAGAAAGAGATAGAGATAGAAAGAGAGAGATAGAGAGAAAGAGAGATAGAAAGAGAGAAGAGAGAGAGAGATAGGCAGATTCACTCAGATTCTGCATGGTTCAAGACATAGTCTGGCGCCACTGCAGACTATGAAATTGTCACTAAGGGTGGTTTGGAAATCATGAATTTGTATCTTGATAACAATAAGCTGGTGTGAATATTTTCACGGAAATACCATCGAAAGGAAAGGTACAAAAAACTTCCTAATGCTTATAAACTATGTAACTAGGAATGCCTAGTAAAAATGCTTCTACTTTCTCCACAGGTAACACGACTATTACAGAAACATGACTCAACATACAATATACAACACTGACTAGACAATGACTTGACTCAAACTGCCCAACAAACAAAGACACGAATACAAATTAAATGTATCTTCCTGTGGTTAAATTAGCAGGAAGATAACAACATGATCACAGAAAACACACAGGATGATAAAAAAAAAAGTCAAAAACAGGAACCGCTCCCCCAAATAAAGCTAGATAAACCTTATCTAGCAACCGTAAAGTTGCAATTATTATTATTTGCTACAGAGGACTTTACCACTTTAATATACAATATCTTGTACGATTTTTTTTTTTGTCTATAATTCCGCCACTGGTCGCTGTTTCACATCAAAAGAGCTACTCATTTTTCCTCACGAGGTATATATGAGTGGACCCCGAACTTCTAAGTACAGAGCAGAAAAAATACTACCTCGCTGGGGATCGAACCCAGGTCACCGTGGCCTAGCGCGCTAACTCAATCTGCCACCTTGACTGCTACTTAATCATAGCATGTAATTATATAAATAATAATAATAATATCGGCTTGTTTATACTGCCGAATCAGAACTATTAAAGTCTCATTTTTTAGCCAGCGTCGATGGCATGTTGAATACACCGGTTCCCTTCAGAACACCGAAGTTAAGCGACATCCAGCGAGGTTAAGACTTGGATGGGTGACCATTCAAATTCTAATTCTCGTGACGCTGGCTTTTCCCGGCCCCACTCAGGCTGGGTGAGGTCAATGTGAGTAGCAGGTTTGTGAGTTTCCTGCGAATGGAGGGTAAAACCCCCGTCGTGATATGACCATGGCAGTTGAAAGCGACGTTAAACCCCACTTAAAAAAAAAGTCTCATTTTCCCAGCAGCAAGCCAAGCATGTGATAAGAATTCCGAACAGAAGGTATTTGTCAGGTCCTCACTTGGATTCGAACCCACGACGTTTGGAAAATCTGTGTTCACAATGTTCCGTTTGTTAGGAAAAAGGAAAATATAAAATTGAAAATTTCAGAAGCGATTTATGATTTATTATAAAAGTAAACAGTAATAGGTATACAGAGTATGACATTATGTTATTAGGTTATTACCGATAAGGCGGCGGACTTGTAACCTGGAGGTCGGTGGTTCAAGTCCCGGTTTCAGCATAGATTGAGTAAAGCGAGTTTGAGTAGTTGTGACATCACGAAAGTGAATAGCACAAATATTATAACTTATTACATAATATCGTACTTAACACAGTTCCACAAAGAAGCTGAAGGTAAAAAATAAGGTAGGTACCTACCAAACAGTGGCGGCTCGTCGGGTGAAGACACTGAAGACATTTTCACCTAATTTTGAACAGTGAAAACACTACTCATAATCCCTTAAACATGGCACAATTGATCCAACTCAAAGAAAAAAAAAAAAAAAAGAGTAAGCTTTGTGTAAAATAGATCAATGCTGCTTAACATTTCATGTTACTTTCCAAGGAGAACACCAAATGTGAAGACAATTCGAAATTGTCTTCAGTTGTCCTTGAATCAACCAATCAGAGTTGAGTATTTCCAAGTAGGTATCATGAAATATTAGGCAAGAACTATATCTATGTAATATGCTACTGAGGACAGTCTTCAGTTGTATTCAGTTTACATTATCTACACGACCTCATACGAAATGTCACGAAGCCACATACCATGTGCGATGTCATGTGTTTTTGATATTAACATTGTTGCCAGTAGCATTATGCCAGACCTAGGAAACCAGTCAATGATTTAGCCTCCCATATCTAGCACAATCTTGTAATATTAAAAAAAAAATAATAATAATAATAATAACGTAGGCGCTAGGAAAGCAGGATTTTGTGTCAGGAATTTTGGATATTTTTTACCTCATTTTTTGGGTTCTAGTTTTGTACATAGTTCCTAAACGATAGCCGATACCAATAAATTTTAACTATATTTTATGTATCTTGTCAACTATATAGTATTAAAAAGGACATCTCGATTGAAGTCAAATCTCGGAAATAATTATTTAATGTAGGTACCGAAATTGAGCCAAATAAGATAATCTGGTATCTAGTTGTTCCAAGAAGTTTTTAAATAGGGACAATGGTGGTCCTGTTTAAGATCCTGACTATGGAACCACTTTAAAAAAAATCATGAAATTAGACGTGTTGAAATGAAATTCTCAAGAGAAAATTCTGTTCAGGCGGTGTAGTATTATTTTTTTAAATAAATAAATAAATACGTCTTACATGATTTGAGGGATTTCTTTAAATTTAAAATATAGCTCTTGAAGTTTGTAGAAATTTAGCAATGAAATTAACTTGGCAACATTGTATCTCTTATCTTTAGAATGTAAACAAAACTTGTCGCGTACTTTTTAAATTTTATTAGACCATTTTCAAATCTTTTCAACGGTAATCAAGTGACTTTTAATTGGTGTAACTAGTTAATAAAGTTATTTCCCAGTATTTGATACAGGATAGAAACATTATTCCTACCTGATCTGACCTGTGCTTTTCATAATAAGTTGAATATGAAGTAGCTATGTACTTCTTTCAGTGTCAGAAATAACATTATAATTATGCAGGTTGCAGGTAGCTAAGCACACAGCTTCCAGTGAAGTTCTTAAAATTATAAGGCAATATCTGTGTTTTTCTTAAATACCTAGTCATTTAAACATCAATGGTAACACAAATTTAAGCTGATTTTATATTTGTAGTAAGTATGTTTTCTTAGATTTATTTTGTAATCTGGTGGTGGATTTTCTTCCAGTTTTGGATTGTAATTTTTAGTCTTCAACTAACTTTCTTTCCTTCCTAGTTCTAACTACTGAGGTATAATCCTAATATTTTTATTTTAATTCCTTTTTACCAACTTTTAGTTAATATTTTTTATTAAGATGAATAAATATTTTTTATTAAGATGAATAATTAATAACAATATTTCAAAGAAACAATGAGATCCCCACAAAATCATGGGGTTCAAACATTAAAAGTAACCCCATTCAGATTAAGAAGTAATGAGGATAAGAAAGATATTATGATTACTGGATCTCCAATTTCTCCAATTACTATAACCACCACTAAAAAAGTAAAGCAAATGCCTGCCCCACAGCCATACAGTTCAAGCCTGAATGGCTTATGAAAAATGAATGGCTGTGTACCAGCTCAAGTGTTGACAAATTGTTCTGCTGGCCTTGTTTATTTATTAAGTACCAAGTGTTCTCCAAAAAAAGTACCTATAAAAACTTATATGATGCAAAACTGGTATGAGAGAAAATCATGCTCTGCAGGGAAACAGCCATAACTTACAATGGGCTGTGTTTATGAGACCACAAGAACTAAGATCTGATAAATTAATAATTTTATTTTTTCAATACTTCTGGGTATAATTTGTCTTCACCTAGTCTTGAAGTCAGGAGCCGCCACTGCTACCAAAGTAATGTGAGCGTAATATAAACGTCACATCAATAAACGATTGTTTATCTTCGTCAGCAACGCCTGCATCTGAATTATCTGCGACGAAAAAAAATGGAAAGGTCTACCTATCTAAATTCTGTGAGATTACATATTATACGAGTATACCTACTCTTCTCAGAAACAATTGCATCAATATCAGGCTGAATGTTACTTTATTAGCTATCATACTTGTGTTAATCACTTTCGTGATGTCATAACTACGCAAACTCGCTTTACTAAATCTACGCTGAAACCGGGACTTGAACCACCGACCTCCAGGTAACAAGTCCGCCGCCCTATCGATTAAACTACTGAGGTCGGTCTTATCAGGTTGAATGTTACTCGTTTTAACGCGAATGTCAGAGGACACTTCTAACTTACTCCTATATTTGTGTTTTACAAATACAACATGAAAAACCAGATTCGCACATATAATTATGTGGTAACAAAGGGTAGTAGGGCTTTTATTATTTTTTTGTGGAGACTTGATATTGATTTTCATCAAAAAATCAACTTAACTACTAGTGTTAAACATATATTATCTTTCACGGTCTTTGTGTACGGTCAAAATTTTATCATATTTTGTGTACAACTGAAAATGGCTTCCCGTACCATCTGAAATTGCCCCAAGTACCACCGTTTGAGAACCTATGGTTTAATTCATGAGAACAACGTGGAGTCCCCCCGCACCTCTGCTCCCATCGCTTCGTTGCAATGAGAGAGGCACGGGGTTCCATACAGTTCTGCATCTGATTTGCGTTTCAATAGGCGAGGCGGGGGGTGGGTTTTTCGATGTTAAAACCTCTCTCCTGGCGTTACGGTTGGAGTACAAAATTCGGGGTTTGTTGTTCCTTGGAGTACATAATTCAGAGATTATTTTGGTATGCGGTACAATATTCTAGCTCCATCGGTTAAAATCGTGAAGTTAGCACCCGACATGTTCCAACCTCTCTCCTGGGGTTACGGTTAGAGTACAAAATTCGGGGTTTGTTGTTCCTAACAGTACATAATTAGTACATTATTATGGTAGGTGGTACAAAATTCTAGCTTCAATGTCGGGTGCTAGCGTGAAGTTAGCACCCGACATGTTTCAACCTCTCTCCTGGGGTTACGGTTGGAGTACAAAATTCGGGGTTTGTTGTTCCTAACAGTACATAATTAGTATATTATTATGGTAGGTGGTACAAAATTCTAGCTTCAATGTCGGGTGCTATCTTCACGGACCTAATTTTTTGTTAAGAGATACTCTCCGGTGAACTCGTGATGACCGAGCACCGAAAAAGGAAGTTGTGTGTCACTCCTCAACCCTCTAGAGTAGTCTAGAGGACTCCGGGATGGGGAAGCTGCAACTCAGGCCACGTGCATATACAATTATACACTCCTGCAGTAACTGCTGTTTCATTTCATGACTACCAAGAAATAATGTATAATAATCCTTATTTTGATAATACCAATTCCCCGAAAGCATTGCTATCAATCGTTTCAATGTCTAATGAAGAAGTATCTCTTCTGGAAAACTTTCAGCTATCAGTTTCGTTTCGCCACAGAATGAAGGTTTCCTGAAAGCTATGCACAATTATGCTCTTTTCTCTTATTCATTCACTTTCATGTGGTCTTCATCCAAGAGTATTGAGGAAATTGAGAGAAGGGAAAGATTCGGAGAAAAGGAGAATAAATAACATCGATTGAGCGTGTAAGGATAAGAAAGTGAAAGAAGGACATTGAGTGAGCGTGTAAGGATAAGAAAGTGAAAGGAGGACATTGAGTGAGCGTGTAAGGATAAGAAAGTGAAAGGAAGACATTGAGAAGTTATAAAGAAAGTATGAACTTTAAAAGAGTGGGTAGGAATTTAGTTGTTGAAAGAGAGGGAAGGAGATATTAATAGAAGAGCCTGTGCTTTTAAAGATTAGAAGTGAGTCTATGTGAGTGAGTTAGAGAGAGGAATAAAGAGAGAGAGAGAGAGAGAGAGAGAGAGAGAGAGAAAGAGAAAGAGAAAGTGAAAGTGAAAGTGAAAGTGAAAGAGAGAGAGAGAGAGAGAGAGAGAGGGAGGGAGGGAGGGAGGGAGAGAAGGAGACAAGAGAGAGGGAGGGAGAGAAGGAGAGAGGAAGGGAGAGAGTGAGGAGGGAAAGAGAGGGAGAGAAGGAAAGGGAGGTAAATGGGGAGGAAAAGTTTTTTCTCATTTCTCAAGAAAGGACAGGGAAGGGCTGTCTAATGATGTCCTGTCGTGAGAAGACAGCTCTCTGTGACAAACAGTCGTCATCATGTCTGGCGTGGCCTGATTAATGAAGCGGACACCAGAGTTGTGTCGGCTGTTAACCAGATAGCCAAGTGTACGCTGCGTGACAGCTCGGTAACTCGGATATGTACGGTGTCTCGTGTTAAATGGGGAATAAAAGTCTCTATTAAAGTTAATGAAAACTTGTTAGACGTTCACAACATGTGCACTGATACTATTGTGAGAGAAAGATTTAGAGAGAGTAGTCAAGAGGTGTTTTAGTTGTGTTTCTATGTGTTACAACCGTAGTGAGTTGCAAAAAATCGTTTCCAAAAGAGATAGATCAAATCCCCAGTAATCTTCGTTGTCCTCCACTTTTTTGCACGGTGGATACTTGGTGGACCCAGTTACATCCAGGTACATCAGACCCCGTTGTATCCCATTTTGACAAAGGGACCCAACTTGACTAAACAGGGAGTAAGCTAATGAAGTTGACCCATTTTATAAAGCAGAGCTCAAGAAAAATATTATCATACGTCTCTATCGGGTCCCAACCTCTAAGAGTTCCTGGGTAATGGAACTCCAGCTTCTAAACGGTACTTTAGTGTCCTGACATAAAATGGGGAATAGTATTCCATTTATGTAGAGATCATTCCATTAGCATACTGAACCCATTACTGTGAGCTCTAAACTTGGGACACCGAGTTATCTCTCAATTATATCGCCTGCTTTGCGCTGTGAGTTTTAAAAGAACAATGGGTCTTTAGTTAATGTATGGCCCCCATTTACTCACCGAAAAGACAATTGAAAATGAGCCCGAGCAAGATCAATACCAGACCCGACGAATTTATTTAATTATCTACTTTCAAAGTCTCACTGCTTAAATGTTTTTTTTTCCTGTGGATTGCGTATTTGCGTTTCCTTTGGAATTTCGAGTGTTCTTTGCTCTCATCTAAGACACCAAGTAAAACCTTTGTGCAGATCTTTAACTCTTTCCGTCTTCACGAATGAATCTTCACACAGCGAATAGGAAGTCAATGAGTCAGGTAGAACTGTAGATGAATTTATTTAGTAAGTTATTATAATGGCAGTTAATAAAATTTGCCTGCTGAAGATGATCCTATACTTATGTAGAATAGATGCTATGCTAATATTCTGTACTTCATGTTATTTTTATAGGTCTGTATTTCTTTTGTTATTCTTAAACCCTTTCATGTAAGATATTATAGTTATTTATTAATTATTATAATGAAAATAAAATTTAATGAATGATCGTTAAAAAAATTGCAGAAATGTTTATCAACATGGCGGTCCTCATCTTCTTTATTCTACTCTAATCTTGCTTGAAATAATTTGCACGAAAAAATTGTTGGCAACAAAATGATTTTTATTCTGCTTGTGTCTCGTCTTTAGCGGTAATTGGACATATTTATGGTTATAAATTAATTGTTTTCCACTTTTCTACGCCTTTATAAATTGTTATTTTGCCTCGAATTGTGTAATCTCTCAGCTAGGTACCTCTTTTCCATGTTGTTTTCAAGACGATTTAACTGATATTTGGCACAGTAAACACAACATTATGATAAGATGTTTCTGTTTAACTGACCTCAAAATTAGTTCAAGTTTACCGTACAATATATTTATATCGGGGTAGGTATTTAATAAGTTTTTCCTGTGCCATAGTGTACTGTAATGGACCATTCCAAAACTGTTCTAGACTAAAATCTGAAAAAAGATAGGTCGCATCTCTTCTTCATTAGATAATTCATTATAGGCATCTACTGTAGTTAAACTTTTATTATACCCTCTTTGTTGTCTGATGGGCATTCCATGTCTGGGCACTGTCAAAATACCCAGATCTCCTTTTCAGCCGTCAATTTTCGTTTAAATAATGCATCCAGAGCATTCTTTGATTGAAATTTTGACGGTTAAAAGGGAGATTTCGGTTTTTGACAGTGTGAGTGCCTTCCGAAATGAGGTCTTGACGCTTCATGACTATGCCATTGCAGACTGCGTCACAGTGCGCGGTGTGAACGAGCCTTGCTGATATATAATTATGCATCGTGTGAAATGAGCTCCTAAATCAATCCTTTCTTGTTCCCATCTTTATGTCTCTTTCAAACATGACTTATTTGTGTACCCCGACCATCCTCTCTCACTCTCTCTGTCTAACTCTCTTCCTTTCTCTTTCGACTTTTCTTACCATCCCTATTTCCTCAACTTCCCTCTCTCCCTCTCTCTCTCCCTCTCTCTCTCTCTCTCTCTCTCTCTCTCTCTCTCTCCCTCTCCCAATCTCTCTCTCTCTCTCTCTTTCTCTCCATCTCCCTTTCATCCCTGCTACCAGTCTTCGCATTGTACCCGCTCTCTATTTGCTCTCCCTGGCAGAAGAGTATTAGGCACTTACGGCAGACTATTCTAATATTTATAACATTGCCTTGGTAGGAACGCTATAGGTGTGTCTATGTGTGCTTAACTTCTACGAGAATGTGCTATTATTTGTTTCCTTTTCGCACTACTTCCTCTTGGTAGACTCACATTAGCGTAGCTTCTTGTCCCTCCTTACTTTCTGTCTCTCTCCCCATCTCATTTCTACTACCATGTGCTGGTATTTTCCTCTATAATGCTCTACATACTAAGGTATTTCCCACTACCCTTGTATACATGCTTTATGTTGCTCTTTCCTCCTGTTTTCTTTTCTCTCTTCCTCTCCTCAGAAGTTAAATTTAGCCTATAGGATATGAATTCTATGAAATATTTTCTTTTACAAATAAATAAGAGTATTCAATTCAATTTTCCTCATTTCTTTCGCATTTTCCTTACACTCTACATATATTTGTACTCCGCTTTTTCTCTCTCTCCCTCCCTATCTCCTCATACTATACTCTCGTCCCAAATGACACACTCTCTCTGTCTTTCTCTCTCTCTGTGTCTTTCTCTCTCTCTCTCTCTGTCTTTCTCTCTCTTTCTCTCTCTCTCTCTTTCCCTCCCCTCTCCCTATACTATACTCTCGTCCCAAATGCCACACTCTCTTTCTCTCTCTCTCTCTCTCCCCCTCTCCCTCTCCCTCTCCCTCTCCCTCTCCCTCTCTCCCACATCCCACCAATTTGCCTTCTCACCGATAATTTCTCTCCTCCTACAGTATTATGTCTCTCCATAAGACTAGTGCTCTGAGTGGCAAGGAGGAGGTGTCAAGCTCAGGTGTTCCAATGCCATGCCATCAGCCTCTGCCTCCCTGGAAGTCCTCTGAAGAAATGTTCATAATGTTTTAATGCTATCACGAACAACAGTCGTTTGCGACGACTTTCAGGTCAAGAATAATGATTGAACTCAATGAGAACTTGCTCAAAAATATTTTGGATAGGCATCTCAACTTTATTGCTAAACGTGCACGACTTGTAGATGGGAAAAATGATAATCTTCATATGGGTGAAGAGACCATTAATTATATGAAGGGTTTCCTTTTTTTAAAAAGTTATGATATTTGGGTTAACAACTATTTAAATTCGCTTTACTAAATCGACGCTGGATGCGGGCCTTGAATTGGCTGGCTCTGATGTGAAAATGTCTGGCTCAGAGGACAAAAAAATATAAAAATAATCATACACATTAGCGGAAAAAAACAGCCATTCGTTGTATGGCAGGGTTAGAAAAGAAAATGTCAGGAATGTACGCACATGGACTCAAAGAGAGGGTTGATTTGCACATCCAAAAGCATGTCATGATACTCATGATTTCACACCTCTATCTTTAATATCAGTGTTCAATCGAGACGGGCGGTTTTTACTTTTCAATTCCTGGAAACTCACAAACCTGTTATACACATTTATCTCACACAGCCTGGGTTGAGGTGGGAATCTCACAAACCATTTACCCACAATAATCTCACACAGCCTGAGTGGAGGTGGGAATTACCAGAATATTAGGAGTTCAAATTTGACAGTTCAACCGCCAATACTCACTGTACTTTCCCTAAATTTACTGATGAACAAGAAACCTGTGTATTCCTCTGACGAATAAATTTCAATCGTACCTTCTATTTCTCGATTTTTTTTTATTTTTTTTTCTCGATTTTTTTTCATTTTTTTTTCTCGATTTTTGGAATTATTATAATTTGTGATATTTACAAATACTCGGGGCAGCGAGGTGATTTCATATGTTTCATAGAAGTTACCCAAATGTTAACCTTATAAATTAGAGACCGACCTCAGTAGCTTGATCGATAAGGCAGTGGACTAGTAACCTGGAGGTCGGTGGTTCAAGTCCCGGTTTCAGCGTAGATTTAGTAAAGCGAGTTTGAGTAAATGTGATATCACGAAAGTGATAAACACAAATATGATAACTTTAAAACTTTAAACTTATTTACAAATACTCGGGGCAGCGAGGTGCTTTCATATGTTGCATAGAAGTTACCCAAATGTTAACCTTATAAATTAGAGCTTCTCGATCAGTTTAATGAAGATAAAATGTAAAATCGGGCACGTACTCACCATTGGAAGTCACTTTGTGCGACCAATGTTCGGACGTGCCGCACGGCGTGCCCCATTTTCCCCGACATCCATCTTCAGCATGCATGTTTTAATGTATTTTTAATGTTGATGGTGCAGATGATAAGTCTATTATGAGCGGGGACGTGATTTATGCTCGGTGATTAGGAGTCTGTGTGCACAGAGATATGACAACCGGCACCCGTATTGAAATGTCCAGAGTCTGGAAGTTAGGGGGGGCGGGGGCAGACAATTGATATGTCCGAGTTCTAACCCTTCAGGGCAGATACTTAGGTAAGGGTCTGACTAATGTGCAGATCAATTTTGCTGTGCTTGGTGAATACCCATCGTACTGATATTATGCTGATGCTTATCATGTGAGAATCTGAAAAAAAAGTATCCGAATTATTACTAAAAATTACGATTTTTTATTATTATACGAATTATTAAGTTATGTAATGCATTTAGTAATAAAATCTAAAATACATTTAGTCATGAAAATGGCTTGAATCTAAATAATATGTAACCCGTTCTCATCCGTAACTTGAGAGGACAAACCTATGACTTCATCTTATGAGGAATATTGAGGATGGGCCATGAATAAATGATTACAATCATGGGATACTGAAGGAAATGGGAGAGCTGAGAATCCCTCCTGAGGGCATTTCCAGGATGAAATGGGACGCTAAAGTGCTGCAGAGTCGGGCATCTTGAGAGTTTCTGCTTTTTATGATCCTAAATGAGAAAGAACACAGAACACATATTTATATTGTGTTCTCTCTCATTTAGAAAGAGAAGTGAACACCTTTTAAGATGCTTAATACCTAATTAAGTTATTGAATAATTCACTTTTGAAGGTTGTTTAAATAACTTTTTTTCTTCACCTTTACATTTTTCCCAAAACACATGATTATCAAAATATTTCAGCTTTGTTTTAACAAGTTTTCAGGTTGGAAAAAAGATTTAAGGTTCTTTTTTAATTTGATCCAGCAGAAAAAAGAGTGAAACACAAAATATACATAACACCTATTTTATTTATCAATCGAAATGAGAGTGAAGATGGAACGAGAAAAAATAGAAATGCCGCATAAACCGAAGAGAAAAGAAAATACTATTAAGGTAAAAACACCTTGGTCTTACTTTAATATTCAAGCTAAATGTATGGAAAGGAGACATAAAAAGAGATAGGAAATGAAAAGGAGGGAGAGAGGAAGTTGGTGAAAAAAGGTAGATGGGAGATAGTTGGTAAGAAAGGGAGAGAGGAATAGTGGAGGGAAAGAAAATGGGGAACAAATGGGATTAAAACGAGGAAACTCCAGGTCTCGATGATAATAGAAAATAGTGTAAGAAAAGTGAAGGGAGAGAGAGAAGGGAGGGGGTGAGAAAACTATGCGTTAATAATTAAACAAGCAGACAATCCTTTTCTTAGGATCGACTTTTAGAAAAGGGAAAGCAATTAGGTAATGAAAAACTAACGCTTTTCGGTGAACGTTTGACAAGCGCAGTATTTATAAGGGAGATACCTAGTACCTGCCACTTATCGTCTCAAATAATCAAAATGAAAGGTTTGCATTTAGCTTGCTTCGTGTCTCTCGGTGTGCAAAGTAACCTTTGCTTTTGTAAAGGAAAATGCATGAGGACAAGTTGACCATCTACTAGAGTACTAGACTATATCTAGATCATAATAGATAAAGAGTAAATACAAATACCTGGGAGTACATTTGTTGCTATATGTTCTTGCTATTTTAAATAAATAAATCATGTTTTATTTTTCATATTTTTTTTTGTATACAGAGGACCCATCCTAAGCCATTTTTATTTGGCTTTTAAGTTTGCTTCTTAAGAATATAAAGATCGCATACATAACCTTATTTATGCACCATCGTTTTACCATCAGGTGTTGTCCTTCTTCTTTCAACGCCGTCTGCAAACAAAGGTTATTTGTTAGATTTGTTGATTTGTTGCAGTTGATATAGATTTTATTGCAGAATCTTCTAAGATTACTGGGGGAAAATTAAACAGATTTTCTTCCACCCCTCTGTCGAAAATGATTTATCTGATACTTAACACTTTATCATTTCGTTGATTCTGGGCTGGGTACTTTAGGTTGTCATGTGTAGAGTGTGGTCTAGGAATATCTTTTATTGAGAGATATTTTGATCTCTGACTTTGTGTATCTTCATCTATGTTAGTTTGCTTTAGGTCTGCTTGTGATGTGTTCTGTATGTCTGATTATTTTTCTTCCCTTGTTCTTTGCGCTTATATTTCTTTTCTGAATTATATGCAGTTTTGTTCTGTTTCCTCCTATTTCTTTCATTCGTTATTGTGACTTTTCTGTCGAGATGAATCTCCATTATCTCGTTTCTGTATCATGTACCTTCCTTCTTCCACCGACCTCAGTAGTCAGTAGCTTGATCGATAAGGCGGTGGTAACCTGGAGGTCAGTGGTTCAAGTCCCGGTTTCTGCGTAGATTTAGTAAAGCGAGTTTGAGTAGTTGTGGTATCACGAAAGAGATTAACACAAATATGATAACTTTTACCTTTCTTCTTCCTTGTTGAGTTTATTCTTAGTCTTAGCCTCTCCTCTATGGATTATCTAAATTTCTAATTTCAAAGTACCTAACGAAATTCTCAGATTTCTTGCCTATGTGACTGGCGCAAGTTTCATCACTGAAATGAAACAAGAGTTTTGGTCTGATTTTTTAATGCGTAAAAATTCAAGAGGAGATCTCAATAATTAGATCTGTGTCTCTTCAACTATTTAAAAAAGGACAATGGGCTATTGTGCTCCACCACGCGCCGGCAGTAATATAAATATTTTAATTTTATATGACGTGTTTGGTCTCTAGTGTGTAGGGTTGGTATTATTGAGGGAGGTACCTAAACTAATTTACGCTAATTTAATCTTTGTAATACTTGAATAAAAATAGGAACATGCACGTGTACTTGTAATTAATTCATCAAGCTTTTTTGGGATGATTTTAATTTTAATTTTATGTTCATCAAGTTAGTGAAAAAAGTGAAATATAGTAGACTGGCTTCTCATAATATTTTATCATAATTCTGCACTATGAAATATACAAGAGTTCGTAGAATAGCAAACCCATTGACTTCTTTTCACGTATTGGTAATTTGGCACTTCCGATTTTTGTCTAAAAGGTTTACCGATACCAAGGATGTGTATTGTCTATGACCTACATTATTCTACAATGCAACGTGATTTTTCTCAATCAGCGCCTTGATGCCCCCCCAGAACTAGACAGTCCACAGGAAGCGACCCTAATGTAAAATGTACAACAGTGATATTTTATGTAGTAGCTGTACGTAGCGCGGAACAAACCCAATCAGCGAGAACCAAAGTTCATGGGAGGGAGAAAAAGATAAATGTTTTAACAATGGCAAAAAAGTGTACAAAAGTTGAAGAGGAAATAAAGCGAAACGAGAAAAGAGGGTTGAATGAGAGAAGGGACCAAGGGAGAGATAAAGAGTTAGATGGAATCTGAGGAGAGGAGATGGAAGGAGAGGAGGCGAATCAGGAGTGGAAGAGAAAGAGAGAGAAGGGGACTAGAAGAGAAAATGGTAGCTAGAAGGGAACGGGGAACATGAAAGAAAGGGTCAGACAACATAGAAAAAAAAATCTTCCATAGGTACAACGTACAACATAATACCCACAAAGGATATTATGACATGCATTATTCATGAGTAGAACGCACTGTTTCTAATACCTCCATCGCCCACAGGTAATCACATGCATGTGTCTGCATGAGCCCACACGTCCTCACATAAATGTGTCTGCATGAGCCCAAACGTCCTCTCATAAATGTGTCTGCATGAGCTCAAAGGTCCTCTCATAAATGTGTCTGCATGAGCCCACACGTCCTCCAATAAATGTGTCTGCATGAGTCCACGTGTGGTCACATGCATGTGCCTCACATGCATGTGTCGAGTTTAGCACTTTTCCACATGTCTCAACTGTGTTACCACTTACCACTATGAAGTGTCACTATTTATTATGCTAAAAATTGAAGTTAACGGAAATGCCCACGATTCAGGCTTTAGCCTGGTTTCAGGTAGGACACAGTTTACCCTGAAAACCACTATACCGAGACCGAGAGGTATTTTCAAAGTGGAAAAAATAAAAGCCCATCCCTTTTGTTTCATAGAAGTTTATGTGTCTCCGGGGGGACGAACTAATTAGCCTGATAATTAAATGACTCTCTCATTTGTACAGGATGGGAAAAAGTTCGTAACATCGCATAACTATGATTTCAGATAATTTTACTGAATTAGATCAAGAAGATCTTTATTTTTAACCCTTCACATCATTAATTGCTTATTAGATTACATACTATGTACCTAATTAAGTGTAGATGTATATTGAAGAAAAAAAAAGATCTAATCGTTTTTTTAATTCTTTTTTTATGACGGGTCCTTTATAATTATATGCCAAGACCATGTGTAATTTTTTTTTAAAAGAACTTGTTTGATAAATAATAACTTGAAGCAAGAATATTCTGTACAAAATTCACTCGATCTCCATCTTAGGTGTGAAAGTGATTTGCATAATATCTTGAATTTCAAAGAGAATAAAGTCACGATTTCAATGAACCCACTATGTGTTGTTTATCAGTAAATCCCCCTGCCAGTTTACCATGTGACATCAACCAACCTTCGGGCAGAAAACACAAGGTTGAAAAAGGATCATAGAAACGTTGCTAGTTCATGAAACAAAAGAAAATCGAGCATGAAAGGCTGAGAGCGGAGGGGGGCAAATGGAGATATTTAACTAGACAGCCTTTCCTGAGAAAGGTTGGAAACTTGAAGAGTGGTTATACTGGTTATTTTGCTTTCCACACATACCAATTTCCAGGTATACCAATTTCATTTTCCCAATCCCAAAGAACGAGGTATGCGATTTCTTTGTACTCAGTCGGGATTCGAACTCGGTCACTAACTTGCAAGAGTTCACTACGCACCATCTCAAAAAAATGTATGCATGTTCCCTCAGCCTCTTAGGAGAAGGGAAGGGGAGAGACAAGATATGAGAGGTGGATGATGGGAAGTAATAAGGAAGAGAGACAGAGCGCCAACTCTGATATATCATTCAAATTGAAGGCTCCAACTAATGTCGCTTTGTTTATTAGTTTTATTATTGCGTCGTATAGCTCCATAAACGGCAAACATAAAACATAGATGCAATTAATCTGTCAGGAGGGTTATTTTTATGGGTTCTGGTGCCTTTCCGGACAAAAGTTCGACATAATTGACTTATCTTTTCGACGTTTTCTTTTTATGTTATTTGATTTTATACATTATTTGCGTCTAGAGCTCAAAGTCTGGGAAGGGACGACGAATATGTGATGAGATCTCAAAGGAGAACAAAAGAGAGAGCGAGGAAGTATTAACATGAACTTTTAATTAAGCTGAGGAATAATGTTTAATTATTGAAGCAATGCTCGTCACAAATTACTGTTGTGACAAATTATATCACCCCCTTACTCTCGTGACACCCTGTATGCTCAGAACTGCCTTGTTCATATTCTTCTTCCATGACCTGGAGCGAAATTAATAGACAAAATCGAGAACTTCAGTCATGACGTAGCATCAGTTTTCCCGATCTAAGACAATACGCAAAATCGAGACTGGCATGTATTTCCACAGACGAATTACAAAAACGTCTAATGCCGCCCCTAGAATCCAAGTTCCAATTCTCAGTCGTATGCACTTACAGTGAAGGAAAAGAAAGGAAGGTTGGGGAGGGGTTGATAACGTTAAGCCACCTGGGAAAGGTACATAGTTGTGTGGGAAGGTGCCTGTGCCCTCAATAACTCTATCTTTCAGAACCACTCATGGAATTGCACCCGTAAGATCAAATTACAGCTTATTAACGATCCCAACCATTCTCACCTTCCTGACGAAATATAATAGAGCTGGAAAGAGGGGTATGTCAATAAATACCTTCCACCATCTTCTGTGTTAGTAAATATAAGTTCCAAGTGGGATGCGAGATAGAATTGAAGAAGAGAGAGAGAGTGAGGAAAAAAGATTGTCTTGTTATTGCAAAAGTTATTGGTACACCGATAAATAATAAAAATAAACAGTATACTACTCTGTACTGTACACACGATTTAAAACTATTTACTGTGCACAGATAAAAGAAAAGTGGCAAAAAATGCTGGGATGTTATGAAAAAGCAATATTAGTTGAGTACTGAGGTCTAGAAAATAAGTATTAGTAAAATTAGTGCTTTATTTAGACTGTCAGCGCAAGACAGGCATTCCCATTAACCAACAGAAAATGTGTAAAGAAGTAGATTACTAGGTCGAGAAAAGTATAGATTTTACAAATTACCTGTTGAAATAGTGGTCTGAAGTCTGAATAAAGTACTATGAATAAAATTTATGGAAATAAATGGAGTGAAAGTTGTGAGGAGAAAGATAGAGAGAGAGAGACATGTGAAGGAATTAGGAAAAAGGGAAGATAGTTTAGAAGCAAGGAGCACCCCAGAGACACGAGAGAGTGGCGTGATGGGAGGGAGAGGAGCTAAATGGGAGGGATGAGTTCACTGGGAGAGGGAGGCAGAGTAGTAAGATAATTGGGTTTACAAGAGAAAACAAAACCAAGAAAGAGTAAGAGAAGGAGGGAGAGGGAGCTTAATAAGAGAAGCAGAATGATGATTTAGTAATCAATTAGTATTATAAAGTTCAGCGAGGGGTGGTGAGGAGGAGGGAGGAGGAGAGAAAGAATGGGAGGGAGAAAGAGAAAGGAGGGTAAGAAGGAGACTGAGTTAAAGGAGATAGGGTAAGTTTTCTTTCTCTCCCTCATCTTGGTCCTCTGGAAGAGATCAGGGGAGAGAGAAAGAAAATGAGTAACAAGAGAGAGAGAGGGAGAGAGAGAGAGAGAGCGAGAGAGAGAGAGAGCGAGAGAGAGAGAGAGAGAGAGAGAGAGAGAGAGAGAGAGAGAGAGAGAGAGAGAGAGAGAGAGAGTAAGAGGAAGAAGGTGAACAGGCAGGCAACCCTTACCCTAAAGGGAATTATGGTCCTCCTAACATTGCTTGTTTCTTCCTTGTGCTGAAATCCCTGTACTCATGTCTCTACTCCACGGGGGCAGGTCTTGCCATTACTTACTGCTGAGAGTCAGTAAGACGGAAAGCTCCCTCTACAACACGAGTATCATTGCTCAAGCCAGAAGTTTCATCATTATTCACATTGCTGACGCGAAAGTTCAGATAATCTTACCACTATTTGCAAGTTTACTGAACAGCTTTCCCAAGTTAAGATAACACCTAAAGTAAACATTAGTTCTACGATTTATTTAAAACGCAACTTCGCGAAGGGATTACGGGTTATTAGAGTTTGAGTCTGGTTTATGACAAAAAGAAAAGATTTTTAGAATAGTTGTTATACGATTTTTTGTTTGTTGATTTTATCTTTTTGGTATGACAAGTAAGATAACTAACCATGGCAAAGTAGCTGTATGGATTTATTTTGGTCCACTGCCAAAAAAAAAAAAAAAAACATGCATAAAAATGGTTGGTTGTTGTTTATATCCATTATTGAATAAAAACCAACCAAAGAGCGGTGGAAGGTTTTGGTAATATTTTTTTTAGAATCATGCAACATGGAAAAAATCACTAAATTTCAAATTTTCTGTCAATATAAGCTTTTTTCATTTAAAGTTAAATTTGAAGAAATAATAAGAAAAATAATAAACTCAAGTATAAATTTTGGACCTGGGTTCTGAAATTCATTAGATTTCTGTCAGGGTTGTGGTGAGAAGAGAGAGGGGAAGTTGGAAACCACTGACTAGTAAGAGCAGACACCAAGCCGTCAGAACTTTTGATTATACAAAAAGCTTTTGAGTGGAGCATTCTTCTCCTCCGCCGAAATACAAGCTTCATCAATCATAATGCCTATGTTGTGAACTTTATACTGCTCATCCGTCCCGCACTCATCTCCTACGTCTATTCTAATACTTAGTTCACTCTTTCTTTTATCCCTTGCTTCATCCTCCTCACTCTTCCACCTCAACACTTCCTCTCAATTTCTTCTCTCTTCTCTTCCGTCTATTCTAATACTTAGTTCACTCTTTCTTTTCTCTCTTCCTTCTCCCTCGCTTCCTCCTCCTCACTCTTCCACCTCAACACTTCCTTTCCATTTCTTCTCTCTTCTCTTCCGTCTATTCTAATACTTAGTTCACTCTTCCTTTTATCCCTTGCTTCCTCCTCCTCACTCTTCCACCTCAACACTTCCTTTCCATTTCTTCTCTCTTCTCTTCCGTCTATTCTAATACTTAGTTCACTCTTCCTTTTATCTCTCGCTTCCTCCTCCTCACTCTTCCACCTCAACACTTCCTCTCAATTTCTTCTCTCTTCTCTTCCGTCTATTCTAATACTTAGTTCACTCTTTCTTTTCTCTCTCCCTTCTCCCTCACTTCCTCCTCCTCACTCTTCCACCTCAACACTTCCTTACCATTTCTTCTCTCTTCTCTTCCCTCTATTCTAATACTTAGTTCAATCTTCCTTCTCCCTCGCTTCCTCCTCCTCACTCTTCCACCTCAACACTTCCTTTCCATTTCTTCTCTCTTCTCTTCCGTCTATTCTAATACTTAGTTCACTCTTTCTTTTCTCTCTTCCTTCTCCCTCACTTCCTCCTCCTCACTCTTCCACCTCAACACTTCCTTTCCATTTCGTCTCTCTTCTCTTCCGTCTATTCTAATACTTAGTTCACTCTTTCTTTTCTCTCTCTTCCTTCCTCCCTCACTTCCTCCTCCTCACTCTTCCACCTCAAACTTCCTTTCCATTTCGTCTCTCTTCTCTTCCGTCTATTCTAATATTTACTTCACTCTTCATTTCTCCCTCGCTTCCTCCTCCTCACTCTTCCACCTCAACACTTCCTTTCCATTTCTTCTCTCTTCTCTTCCGTATATTCTAATACTTAGGTTACTCTTTCTTTTCTCTCTCCCTTCTCCCTCGCTTCCTCCTCTTCACTCTTCCTTTTCTCCCTCACTTCCTCCTCCTCACTCTTCCACCTCAACACTTCCTTTCCATTTCGTCTCTCTTCTCTTCCGTCTATTCTAATATTTACTTCACTCTTCATTTTCTCCCTCGCTTCCTCCTCTTCACTCTTCCTTTTCTCCCTCACTTCCTCCTCCTCACTCTTCCACCTCAACACTTCCTTTCCATTTCTTCTCTCTTCTCTTCCGTATATTCTAATACTTAGGTTACTCTTTCTTTTCTCTCTCCCTTCTCCCTCGCTTCCTCCTCTTCACTCTTCCACCTCAACACTTTCACCTCCATCTTTCTTCTCTACCTATATTCTAATACTTAGTTCACTCTTCCTTTTCTCTCTCCCTTCTCCATCGCTTCCTCCTCCTCACTCTTCCACCTCAACACTTCCTTTCCATTTCTTCTCTCTTCTCTTCCGTCTATTCTAATATTTACTTCACTCTTCATTTTCTCCCTCACTTCCTCCTCTCTCACTCTTCCACCTCAACACTTCCATTCCATTTCTTCTCTCTTCTCTTCAGTCTATTCTAATACTTAGTTCACTCTTTCTTTTCTCTCTCCCTTCTCCCTCACTTCCTTCTTCCCGCTCTTCCACCTCAACACTTCCTTTCCATTTCTTCTCTCTTCTCTTCCGTCTATTCTAATATTTACTTCACTCTTCATTTTCTCTCTCGCTTCCTCCTCCTCACTCTTCCACCTCAACACTTCCTTTCCATTTCTTCTCTCTCCTCTTCAGTCTATTCTAATACTTAGTTCACTCTTTCTTTTCTCTCTCCCTTCTCCCTCGCTTCCTCCTCCTCACTCTTCCACCTCAACACTTCCTTTCCATTTATTCTCTTTTCTCTTCCGTCTATTCTAATACTTAGTTCACTCTTCCTTTTCTCCCTCGCTTCTTTTTCCTTACTCTTTCACCTCAACACTTCCTTTCCATTTCGTCTCTCTTCTCTTCCGTCTATTCTAATACTTAGTTCACTCTTTCTTTCTCTCTTCTTTCTCCCTAGCTTCCTCCTCCTCACTCTTCCACCTCAACACTTCCTTTCCATTTCTTCTCTCTTCTCTTCCGTCTATTCTAATATTTAGTTCATTCTTTCTTTTCTCTCTCTCTTCTCCCTCTCTTCCTCCTCCTCATCCTTCCACTTCCTTTCCATTTCTTCTTTTCCCATTATTCCAATACTTCGTTCACTCTTTCTTTTCTCTCTCCCTTCTCCCTAGCTTCCTCCACCCCACTTTTCCACCTCTACACTTCCTTTCCATTTCGTCTCTCTTCTCTTCCGTCTATTCTAATATTTACTTCCCTCTTCATTTTCTCCCTCGCTTCCTCCTCCTCACCCTTCCACTTCCTTTCCATTTCTTCTCTCTTCTCTCCCGTCTATTCTAATACTTAGTTCACTCTTCCTTTTCTCTCTCCCTTCTCCCTCACTTCCTTCTTCCTGCTCTTCCACCTCAACACTTCCTTTCCATTTCTTCTCTCTTTCTTCCGTCTATTCTAATACTTAGTTCATTCTTTCTTTTCTTCTTCTTTCTTCCTCGCTTCCTCCTCCTCATCTTCCACCTCAACACTTCCTTTCCATTTCTTCTCTCTTCTCTTCCGTCTATTCTAATATTTACTTCACTCTTCATTTTCTCCCTCACTTCCTCCTTCTCACCCTTCCACTTCCTTTCCATTTCTTCTCTCTTCTCTTCCGTCTATTCTAATACTTATAGTTCACTCTCTCTTTTCTCTCTCCCTTCTCCTTCGCTTCTTTTTCCTCACTCTTCCACCTCAACACTTCCTTTCCATTTCTTCTCTCTTCTCTTCCGTCTATTCTAATATTTACTTCACTCTTCATTTTCTCCCTCACTTCCTCCTTCTCACCCTTCCACTTCCTTTCCATTTCTTCTCTCTTCTCTTCCGTCTATTCTAATACTTAGTTCACTCTCTCTTTTCTCTCTCCCTTCTCCCTCACTTCCTCCTCCTCACTCTTCCACCTCAACACTTCCTTTCCATTTCTTCTCTCTTCTTTTCCGTCTATTCTAATATTTACTTCACTCTTTCTTTTCTCTCTCCCTTCTCCCTTCTCCCTCACTTCCATCTTCTCGCTCTTCCTCCTCGACACTTCCTTTCCATTTCTTCTCTCTTCTCTTCCGTCTATTCTAATACTTAGTTCACTCTCTCTTTTCTCTCTCCCTTCTCCTTCGCTTCTTTTTCCTCACTCTTCCACCTCAACACTTCCTTTCCATTTCGTCTCTCTTCTCTTCCGTCTATTCTAATATTTACTTCACTCTTCATTTTCTCCCTCGCTTCCTCCTCCTCACTCTTCCACCTCAACACTTCCTTTCCATTTCTTCTCTCTTCTCTTCCGTCTATTCTAATATTTACTTCACTCTTCATTTTTCTCCCTCGCTTCCTCCTCCTCACTCTTCCACCTCAACACTTCCTTTCCATTTCGTCTCTCTTCTCTTCCGTCTATTCTAATATTTACTTCACTCTTTCTTTTCTCCCTCGCTTTATCCTCCTCACCCTTCCACTTCCTTTCCATTTCTTCTCTCTTCTCTTCCGTCTATTCTAATATTTACTTCACTCTTCATTTTCTCCTTCGCTTCCTCCTCCTAACTCTTCCACCTCAACACTTGCTTTCCATTTCGTCTCTCTTCTCTTCCGTCTATTTTAATATTTACTTCACTCTTTCTTTTCTCTCTCCCTTCTCCCTTCTCCCTCACTTCCATCTTCTCGCTCTTCCTCCTCGACACTTCCTTTCCATTTCTTCTCTCTTCTCTTCCGTCTATTCTAATATTTACTTCACTCTTCATTTTCTCCTTCGCTTCCTCCTCCTAACTCTTCCACCTCAACACTTCCTTTCCATTTCTTCTCTCTTCTCTTCCGTCTATTCTAATACTTAGTTCACTCTTTCTTTTCTCTCTCCCTTCTCCCTCGCTTCCTCCTCCTCATTCTTCCACCTCGACACTTCCTTTGCATTTCTTCTCTCTGCTCTTCCCTCTATTCTAATACTTAGTTCAATCTTCCTTTTCTCTCCCCCTTCTCCTTTTCTGGTCCTTCTTCTTCCTTCTACTTTCTTCCTCTCCATTCCTCGCTCTTTCATCTCAACACTTCCTCTCCATTTCGTCTCTCTTCTCCTTCAATATTTACTTCACTCTTTCGTTTCTCCCTCAATTCTCCTTCGCTTTTCCTATTCCTTATTCAGTCTCTCCTAATCTCTCCCTCCCTCTCAATTTCCGCCCCCTCTATCTCTCTTACACCCAACGCTAGAACATTCAACTGGATTCCTGTCATCTAGTTTTCCTTTCAGAAATCTTACAGCAGGCGCTTTCTAAAGAAGCAAATGCCCGCGGACATCGCCCCGCCCCTCCTCCTTCATACCCCGGCTTTGTCAGGAAAATATAACGAGTGTCCTTCATTCCTCCTTTCGAAGAGTTCCGACTTTCAGGAAACGGAAGAAAGGGAAAGAAAGGGAGCGGAGGGAGGGATGAGGCAAAAATTATGTTATTTTTTCATTTTCGACTTTTCAGAACAAAAAATCTTTCTCGCGTATGTGTGCGTTCTAATTCAGTTTTTAGGAAAAGAATCCCGAGAAAATCCCAAGCCCCGAGTGCCAGCAGCAATAATTTTTACGAGAAACTCTTTTCCCTTTTGTTAAGCTTTCTAACAAAACACTCGAGAGCTGAAGACATGAGCGGGGCGAGAGAGGAAGCGAGAGAGAACCTATTATAAGAGAACTTGTGGGCATTTTCAAGGAACGGGTTGTTGAGTCTAAATTTTGTAAACAAATAAAATGTATAATTTCTAAAATATAACAAAATATTCTAATTAGTTTCTAATAATATTCTAATTAGGTTAAAACTCGGCGTTTTATTTTTCTTGTTGTTACTCGTGTAATTTATAATCTTCAGAGAGATTTTTAAAAAAATAATGTTCCTAAGCAACATCAGAGACCCTTATTATGGATAAGCAATCAGAGATATCATCAATCAAAATACAGAAATAATACAAATATGTCCGTTTAAACTCGATTTCAATTGAAAACAAATTACTGTTAACTATCCAATTTGAATAATAAGTAATTTAATTTCAAGTCCAGATTTATTTACTCCTACCCGAAAACTTACGAATCAAAAATTTAAATACCTAACGAACCCAATTACGTTTCCTCTTTGGACCTTTTCTAACTTTTCATTTTCAAACAAGGTATTAATTCAATTTCCGGCTAATCAGAATTCAGATTGAAAATGATTACTGAAAAGTTTGGGCGACCTCAGAATAATTTATTATTGAAGAAATAATCTAAAAACTTTTGAGCTCCTTCAAGTTTCTGACTGGCATTGATATTTTCAATTATACTAAGACATCCAAGGAGGGGGCGGTACTGGGGGAGAGGGCCTAATTAAATTAAGTAAGAAGGCTAAGGAGGAAGTTCCAAATAGTGGATTGATATTCAGGGCATGAGGCGAAGGTACAAGAGCATGACAGGAAAGCAAAATATGGCCTCCTCCCCCAACTCATCAAAAATAAGGCGGAAAAGTTTTCCATTCATTCGACTCCCATGAGACGGATAGTCAAGTGGTCAAATACTAGCTCACCATGAGGAGAGGCTGAGGGCAATTTTACAAGCGCCAACTCTGTGTTTAATTAAAATGCTAACTTACCAAAGGCAAAACTTTACAAACATGGGTAAGCCATTGCCCAGATTAATAGCTTTTTTAAAAAAAAAATCATCGTTACAAAGAGATTTTGTAACGGACATTCTGATTTGTTTTTCAAAGTTACATTTAAACAGGAAATATTTTTGCATTTTCCTATTTTTTCAACATTGTGCAAGTTTTAAAATCTTGTACAGGTGTACCCCTTCATTATTAACTCAAGTCATGATGGAGTATTTCTGAGTAAAGTTTATGTTCTTTCTTCTTCATGACCTTCATTAAATCATTACGCAGATGTACAAAACTTTATGCAAAATTATTTTATAAATTGAAATGCAAAATTATTTTATAATAAAGTATTGCCTGGTGCATGCACTTTATTCATATACTTTTATATTTATGTAGATTTTTTCGATTGTATGCAGAGAGAGTTCAATATTTATTGATACATGACATATTTATAACATTATCTGTATACGGATATACTTTATCATGTGGACCCAAGAAAGACACGTTTTCGAAATATACACAACACATATAATGCTTTCTATTGATACAAGTCTCATTTGCTGTTTTTATACCCTAATGAAAAAATGAGCGGACATACTGTATGCGGCGTGATTAGCATGCGATGTTGAATGGACAGGACTCAGGGGGCATTTCATTTCAATAATTCCCTCCACTCTCTCTTGTGAACAGAATTTGCCGGAGGAGGCGTTCGCTAATGACAGGGTTTGAAAATTATACCTCGGTCGCTTCTTTGAAAGGATATAACTGATATATAATTCAAAATCTGATGGCTGAAAAAACACGAAACATGATTTTTTTTTCATGTTAAGTAATGCTTTCTACTAAATACAATGTAATTTGTGTTGGTAGCATCAAAACTGGGGACTGTTTTTAAAGGTTAAACCCTCCATGTCACTGTATCACAAAATTCACATTATCCTCTTCCAGCTTGGGTGGTGCCAACATGACAGAAACATAGGATTCAGGTCACAGAAGCCCAAGTCATAGCTTTGCCTAGCTCGACGTTGGTTAACGTTAGTGAACCAATAACAACGAGGCAACTTCCGGGAGAATTCAAAGACCAATCTCCGAGTTACTTTAGTATGGACCCTTTAAGTAGATGCAAATATGGCTGTGTTCATGCCATTACCTAAATATTTACATAGGAAATACATAAATACACCACCCTGTATAAAAGTAGATGCAAATATGGCTGTATTCATGTCATTACCTAAATATTTAAATAGGAAATACATAAATACACCACCATGTATAAAAGTAGATGTAAATATGGCTGTATTCATGTCATTACCTAAATATTTACATAGGAAATACATAAATACACCACCCTGTATTAAAGTAGATGCAAATATGGCTGTATTCATGACATTACCTAAATATTCACATAGGTAATACATAAATACACCACCCTGTATTCAAGTAGATGCAAATATGGCTGTATCGATGCCATTACCTATCTACATAATATATGAATGATTCGTGATGAGAATGAAGCTGCCTGCATTGTTTGTTTTTCATGTTTTATGTCCTATATTGGATTATACCTTGCATAGTTTCAGCATTTTTATTGTTTCCAATAATACGAAATAGGCCTGCCTCTGATGGTTTGGTGGAAAGGGATTCATGGGATGTAGGAGAGGGGCTAAGCCCCCAACCCTATTGGGTTTCATTTGTAGACAGCATACCTTTGTCTACAGGAGGTAGGGGAATTATCATATTAGTGGTCTCGTGTTTTCTACTCCTTGCTAAATACATATTATGATTTTCCATGTTTACTAATAACCATCTGTATACGTATGAAAATGATCCATCCATTGATTGGTCACTCTCTAAGCCAAGCTATACAAGTCTATCTGGTGGACGTAAAACAGGGAGAGGACCAGTGTCTCTCTAGAGGACTATAAAAAGAGAACAGATTAGCCAAGTTTCCTAAGGCGCTAGGCGTTCAATGGCCTATAAAAAGCCCAAGTTCTCACGATTGCACATTTCCTTACCTCTGTTCAAGTGGTTCAAGACAAGTCAACTAAACTTCGCTGGAGACCATCACTCCCCCCAGCTGTAGTCATGATTGTTACAACAATAACAACAATAGTTTTACATAGATACTTACTTTAAATTGCAGATGTGGATGTACTTGAGTAAGAACAACCACAATAAAGTGTGTAATTTGTTCTGGAACGGAAGCAAGAGGAACAGAAATAAAAAGCTAAGAAAGAGAAGGAAAAAGGAACGAAGAAAAAGTATTTAGAGAACAGGGAAGAGGAAGATAAAAGTTAAGAGGAAGAGGGTGGGATGAGCCGCGAAGAGGAAGTCACGAAAAGTTTCTGGAACGCCAAAACAGGAATAACTCACTGCAAGTTTGCACCCGCCATCAGCATTAGCGCGAGAGAAAGACTTGAGTGAACTTACGTCGCTATCGGGAGGAGAAGGAAAATCAGGAGACTCCTGGAAACAGGTCAGAGAGGATCTGGAGGCGATGAAGTGTGAGGATAGGAAGAGTAGGAAGCAGGTAAAATTGAACAAAATAAAAAAGAGATTAATAAGTAGATAGGGTAAAACTGAGGGGAGGGAAATTATGAAATGATGGTATAGAGCGGAAGAGAGGGGGTAAGATGGACGAGAGGCTGTGAGATGGAAGAGAGGGGGTGAGATGGACAAGAGGCTATGAGATGGAAGAGAGGGGGTAAGATGGACAAGAGGATGTGAGATGGAAGAGAGGAGGTGAGATGGACAAGAGGCTGTGAGATGGAAGAGAGGAGGTAAGATGGACAAGAGGCTGTGAGATGGAAGAGAGGGGGTGAGATGGACAAGAGGCTATGAGATGGAAGAGAGGGGGTGAGATGGTCGAGAAGATAAATGAGGAGGAGACAAATTTCAAAGAGAGAAAGAAAGCGGGTGATGGCAGAAATCATAAAGAAAAGAGATAAAGAGAGTCCCAGAAAAGGAAAGGAGATTATGGTGACGATGAAACAAAGGACATTAAAAAAAGTTTTCTTGTGAGAAATTAGAAGAAAACATTGTCTTGGCTGTGGAACAGAACTCCACCGCCGCAGTTGTTGTAGCATGCTGTCTCAATTGTCATTCTCCAGTGTTGCAGTGCTGCCTGTCAGGCTGAATGTCTCTGATGAGGCAGAAGAAACAGAGAGTCGAATAATTGAATGCAACGGATGGAGTTTTAGTGCTTGAAATAAACGAGGAAATGATACTTAATTTTAAACTGATATTTAATGTTTAATGGACGTAATTCTTGTAAACTTGTGGGAATGGTGTGATAAATCCGTGTTCGTGAGCATTGCATTTTACATTCGGTTTTATTATAATGATGTGATGTGTTCATTTTATGATTTTAAAATTCTCAATTTTGAATAATGTTATTATGTTATGCTAGGATTTGAGTGTACTTTTGAATCTCCTGTCGCTTTTTTGTGTAAACTTTTTTTGTATGTTCGTTTATGATTCCAATATTTGTTATTTTTTCCATGTTCTTCCATTTAATTCATACTTACTAGAAAAAAAAAACTAGTCATGTGAATGCCAACTTAGCTAACACACTGCATGTACGTAATGGCTCGTCTTACCTTGAAAGATGACAATAACATACCGATCCATAGCATTAAAATAAATTAAAATTATTGATTATACATACAGACCTATTGTTGAGATATAAAATACTATCTTTTATTGAGAACAATGAATGCTATGAGTGAAACAATTTAGTAATAATCATGTTCTCATTATTATCAGTTTCATGTAGTTTTTTTAATCTATCACCGCCTCATATTTCAGTGATAAATGTTTCTCTATTACATATGTTTATAATCTAGTGATATGTTTTGCCAATCTATCATTAGATTAATGAATGAATCATTAGTGACCTCTGTCGATTCTATGATTGTGATATTGTTTGAATCTGGTGTATATTCCATTTTCCCAATGGACGATAAGTCACGTACGTTGCCAATAGTCTTTATCATAGCGACGTGACCTTCTTCAGATCACGTCACAATTTTTATTTCTTATGAAATGAGGATGGTTCTAATAACGTTCGATTAGATGATTAGAAGAAGAGGTTTGGTTCTCATTATTCGGAGGAATAACTCTATATCTTATGCTAATGCATTTCTCTTAAAATGCATTAGCAATTCAAATACTTCAGTAAAATTCAAATAATGACAATAACGTACAGAATGATTCTTCTATTCTTTTTTCAAAAAGTTCGAGAAAAATATTTTTTTTGCAAATTTATTACCTAGTAAAATGTATTGAGATTCACCCTTGAAGGTGCCAACTATACAAAATTTAAAAATAAAAGTTTTTTTACCTTTATTCTCAATGTATTCTCTGTTTTTTTTTTTTTTTTTTTTTTTTTATTAGAAGAAAAAATATCTACATTCGCCATGACCTTTAACTTGAGAAAATAATGCCAGAGACATGAGCTTTGAAAAAATGCCCCCTGAACATCTCCGCCTGGTCAGTACAAAGTAGATGATAACATTGATAACGAATGTGACCATAACCGCAGCAATCATGGGAGACTTTTATTACGCTTTTTACTGCAATTCAATTTTCTTTTTTATTGGAGTTTCTCTTATAGTTCCTTGGATAACCCGGAAAGATAAGAGCAAGCAACATAACAACCGTCATTTCATTTTCTGTACCAATAAACTGGGAAATATTTTCTTTCTTGTGATTCACGTACATAGCTACAAAGTTTTTCTCTTGCTTTCCAGTTGTGGTTGCAAAGTTTGTTCACAATATGGTCGACCTCCTGTTTGATTTATCCGGAGAAGTTTGTCTAAGTTGTAAGAGGATGTATTTGAAGACTTATCCCAGAGAAAACTTGAGTCATCTTATAATTTTTGATTTATTCTGAATTAATTATCAAAAAAATAAATTCATTTCACTTCCAAGTTTGTTATTATTCCGATGAAATTGCAGAAAATAACTTTTTTGTCGAAATTTTTTTCTTATATTTCAAGTAGTCAAGCAATATTTTATTATAATTTATTGCTTTTCTTTGTTTCAGGTTTATTTACAAGAAATCCCAGCTTGAACTGAAAGAAACTTACGGTAGGTAACTAACCATTGATAACATACATTTATTACAAAAATAATTTATTGTTATTGTGTGTATTTCTGTTGTTGGAGAAGCTGCTACTTAGATGTAAGTTAGTATTAATATTACAAAGTGTAGTGTGTCATGTCTACTTTTCTATTTTATCATTTGGAAAATACCACACATGATTTTAAACTTTCCTGGTCGATAGTATATATTCTTCCACGCACAAGCTGGATTACCAGTGTAGTGCATTTATCTTAACTTAGGTGTTTTTTTATTGCATGAACCTTATGATTTAAATTACTCTTTGTTGGATTCAATTCTTTGATAGCAACCCCATGAGAGGTTACTTATGCTCAAGTTTTCTGACTTTCCAATTGTGGAGCTTGCTGAAGCCATGATATATATTATGTAAATAATTTACAGCGCTTTGTCTGTTGTGTTTCTTAATTAACTCCAAGCAGTGCTACAGTGCCACGTATCCAGGGTTCCATAGGGATTTATTCTCTGCTTATATTATCTGCATTTTACAAATTTCTGAGTAATCCATTGCTGGTACTACTGTAGAAATTAGAAATGTAATTGCTTCTTTCTCACATTAAAATTATTGCATTCATTTTGTAGCTTGTTTTAACTAATTTTTTGCTTGTTTAATTACTTTCATTCCGCAATTTTAAATTCACAAGTTCCGCTTCACTTGTTCTGTTCTTGCGAGCGACTAAAAATAATATTTATATTGTAATAATAAAATATCCTGGTAAGAAAATGCAATGGTTAGTGTTTTTGAATAATTAACTAATGTATGGGAGAGGTCTTATAAAAATGAAATAATTTGCACATTCGCGTGGTGATTAAGATCGTAAGTAATAGTTCACTGTTTCTAAATGTTCTGTTTACAAATCTTAGCACCTTTGCCAACAGTTTTAAACGTGGCTTGTAGCTGGTAAAATATAGAGGCTTTTTTTGTCCGGCCTATGAATTTGTAGATAATCGAGTAAGATCAGAATCCTGTCGTTTGCAGTGCTTTCATAAATCCACAAAATATTATAATTATTTTTTGAATAGGTACTTTTGCGTCAGTTATTCAAATTTTGGAACGGGTCCTAGCTTTTTTAGGAGGTGTGCAACCTAAAGTGGCATATACCTAAATTGCAAGAAATAAGATAATTAAAAAGAAAAAATATTTTTCATTAATAAAATTAATTAGTTAAAAAAAAAACCTTTTCTTTTAGATAGGTCTGTCTACTGGTACATAGATGGTAAAGTTTGAAAACCGCTCTCAAAAATATCACATTGTAATTTTATTTTTTGCTAAGGAAACACAACTATACATAAGAATTATGTTTTAGCCAGCCCCGGCGGTAGCGTCGATGGAACGTTGAATACAACAGTTCTCGGTCTGTCACTGAAGTTAAGCAACGTCCAGCGAGGTTTGAACTAGGATTATTATCCAATGTCCACACAAATTCGAACCCTCGTGATACCGGCTCTTCCTGGGCCAACCAAGGTTAGTTGAGGTTAATGT
Source organism: Bactericera cockerelli (assembly GCA_024516035.1). Lineage (NCBI taxonomy): Eukaryota > Metazoa > Arthropoda > Insecta > Hemiptera > Triozidae > Bactericera > Bactericera cockerelli. The sequence continues at coordinate 13,984,923 of CM044960.1, forward strand.
ACCTAGTTGGTAAGTTACCAGCGAATAATAACACTCTTCAGTGGAAGGTAACCACCAGGCGAAGTTAATGCTCAAAGCATTTTCTACCACCTAACCCTCAGAGTCTTATTATTATGTGGTCACAAACTCAAAATTAATGAGGCATTCGTGCACTGGGTGGGATTCGAATCAACGGATCCCTACGCTACCTGGATTACCAGACTAGCGCGTTAACCACTTGACTGTGGTAGTCAAGCCACTTGACCACTGCACATAAAATGGATTGTAATACTGTAATACTTCCGTGAATGGAGTGTAATACTTCCGTCTCGATTTGTTGATAGGGACGTTACCCGATAACATAAAGTAACATCTATGTTTGTTCGAAATAGAAGTAAGAAAATCTTTGCCATGAAAAGTATCAGATTTTTTCAAAAGGTTCAAAGTCATTATGTCAAAACCTCTGACAGGTTGATATCTTTTAAACTATCATGTTTCACACTCTTCATGTCATGTGCGTTGTTCTTCCGGATGTTCAACTTTTAGGACGAAACTTAAAAATCTCTTTTCTATGGTAAACCTATTTTGTAGCAAAATAAATTTTACAATATTTTTAAGTACTATTTTGTGGTATTTTGGATTTGCAATAGAAAAGTCCAGGTTCATGTAAGTTTAAAAAGTTGACTCATGTTGTCTCCTGATGCTACAACCTCAGTGTTGTTCCTGGCTTTACCTCATTTTTCCTCATATGACGTGGTGTATAGCTGTATAGAGGGTTATGTAGGTACAGAGACACCAAGTAACTCGTACCGTGCTAAGGGGAGGTGGAAGACTGAGAAACAGAGGGATGGAAGGGAAGAAAATAGCTCCGACTCTATTTTCTCCGACTCCGAGAGAGAGAGAGAGAGAGAGAGAGAGAGAGAGAGAGAGGAGAGAGAGAGAGGAGGAGAGAGAGAGAGAGAGAGAGAGAGAGAGGAGAGAGTGAGGAGAGAGAGAGAGAGAGAGAGAGAGAGAGAGAGAGGAGAGAGAGAGGAGAGGAGAGAGAGGAGAGAGAGAGAGAGAGAGAGATAGAGAGAGTGAGAGTGTAAGATATACAGAGTCTGTAGATACATAAATGGAGGAGAGAGAGAGATTAAGGGAGGGTAGAAAGAGAAGTAGAGAGGTGAGGGAGAGAGAGAGAGAGAAGTGAGAGTGTAAGGCATGGAGTCTGGGGATACAACACTTAAAACAAATGGGAGAGAGAGGGGTGGGAATAAGAAAGAGAGAGAGAGTGAGTGGGAGAGATAAAATAGCAGAGAAACAAAATCCAGGACTATAAAAAAATGTTTCTAATATGGCTTCACGCCATGGGTCAATATTAACCCCCAGGATATGAATCTGACTCTCTTTCTCTCTCCCCTACTCTTATTTCTCTATTTCCCTTCTCTTTTATGTCTCCTGCCTCAACATTTCATCTCCCTCTATCATTAGGATCAAGTCAAAAACAAATACGGTAGTAGCTCGTTCTCTATGGCAGCGGACTTCTATTAACCTGGAGGTCGGTGGTTCTAGCCCAAATATGATTGGTGTGATAACAGAACTGTGTTGTGATAAACACAAATATGACAATCTATTCAACAGATTCTTCGTTGACATTGAACAAGAAGGTACTCGGGTTCACCATATTATTTTGAGTGGTGAACTCACAAGAGTCTCAAGTGTTTTGTACATACACATATTTCTCAGTCCCACTCGAATAAAGGAAGATTTGAAACTTAACATCATACCTGGCGTTCCCTAATGTTCAAAGTACTTACAATACTTACATATTTAGTGATTCATGTAGTACGTAAATTTGTACTGAACAGAACTACTTCATAATATGCTCCTACCTCCTACTAACTTGTGCTATTGAACTTAGCAAAGAACAGGAGATTAAGTTTAGTTTGTGCTTTTCTCGATGAATTAGAGATTATGAGAGAAAGGATAGATAGAGAGAGAGGAGTAATAGAGGTGGGTAAGTTCGTGTGTGAGAGAGAGAGGAAGAGAAAAGGGAAGGTTAAAGGCTTGAATTTTAAACGAATTTTACGGTTTGTTTGATAATTATCTAAGTTCTTACAGGTGGCTTCCAAAACTTTTCCTCTCCAAGCCACTTCTTGAAGTTAATAATTATAGGTTCTAGTTTCACGGCTGACTTGCACTCTGAGGTTAAAAGGGTACGAACGTGGGGGATTTATTGCTTTTAAAGTACTTACAGGGTTTGGAACAGTCAGGGGGTGTTAGAATTTGAGTCCTAGATCAGAGGAAACGCTCGGACCGGTCCTGCCTCGGTCCTCAATAGTTTCACGCGCCTTTCAATGTTATGTACCTGATGTACTCCTAGCAATTACACTTTTAGTAATAACATGGATTTGAGTATATTAATTTAGTGAAAGTTTTGGCCTGAAAAATTGTGGGCGGGGTCTGTGATGAGCACACCTTTCTACCCACTTGTCTGGAGAGCCTATACTCAAGTAAATCTAGGTACCCTTTTCTTCCACCCTCTCCTTTTCTGTGCTTTAGTTTTAGTCTATTCCTCTCTCTACTTCATTATCCGTCTCCAACGTTATATTTTTGGCAACACATTGACCCAGTGCCGAGGAGCTAGCGCGGTGGACTTCCAACAACAAGGAGGTTGAGGTTTGAGTCCCCGTCATGTCAAGAAAATTTGTAAGAGTGTGAAATGGTTGGCGTCACAAGTATTATGTCCTAATTTCCATTGGAAGGTTTCAAGCAGAAACTCTCTCCTGACTCTTGCTTTCCAAGGATATTCCAAGTTTTCTACTGAAGGACATGTCAAATTCTTCCCTATGCTCCTCTTTCTCTCTCTCTCTCTCTCTTTCTCTCTCTCCTCCCCCCCCTATCTTCTATTTTGTCTCTATCCCTCTCCCTCCCTCCTTTTCCTCTTTTCTCTTTATATCTATTACTCGTCCCTTTTCTATCAATTTCCTCTCTATATATTTCCTTCGGTCCTTCCTCTTTTTCTTCTGTATATCCATTACCATCTTTTCCTATCTCTTTTCTATCCTTTCTTTCCTATCTAATTCATCTTCACACCCCATATTTCTCCTCTCTCCCTTTCCTCCACACTTTTCCTCTCCCCTTTGTTTATATTTTACTCCTCTCTTTCATTTCTCTTCCCGTCTTTCTTTATATCGAATTCATCTCCATCCCCCATATTTTCTCTCTTCCCTCCCTCTCCTAGTTAATATCTCTATCTCCTTCTCGCTCTCAGGCCCCGTCCACACACATCTCGTATCTCACATTGTTCTCTGATGTCCTGTTCCTGATGCAAAGCTTTCAGCCTATAGGAGTTGACTGACACCAGTGGCTCCTTTGTTCTTGAGCTCACCGGTGACGTCACTCTTGTTTACGCACACTTGACTGGGCCACGCGTGTGCCCGTGGGAGGCAGAGGTCTTCCCTGCTCAAGGTCTCCGGGTTCAATGCCCGGTGCTTGAATTTTATTTCTACACGATTGTGACGTTGTGCATGCATCTGTGTTTTGCTTCAATCTCAGAAAGTTTGACTAGTGCGGTAGTTGGGTTCGACTCCTTATCACGGTTAAGTTCTCTATTGACAGGTTTTGTATATTTTATCCCATAAAATATATAAGACTTGTTTGACTGCTTTTATTTATTTATTTATATTATAGCATTTAATATACATTTTTGTATGTCTGCTAGGTACAGGTACATGATATAAAGAGATAGTTAAAAGATATAAAAAATACATTGATAAAATCAGGTGGTAGATAAAGGAAACTGATATATTTTCAGGACTAGTGGATAAAAAAATAAAATATATAAAAAAAAAGTAAAATAAAAATGGTATAGAAAAACTTGGTATTAGATTGATCTCGGCAGTATAAACAAGGTATATTCTATTCTTTTCTATTGAGTTTTCGTTTTATTATTATTATTTTAATATTTTAATTTAATTTAATAATAATAAAAATATTTACTCTTGAAAAATCGATCATTGTTCTGAATACTATTATAATCTAGTACAAGCGAGGTAAAATCATTATATTGCATCTCAATGGGCATCTTTCATATTGAACCAATTATAATCATTAAATAAATTCAGAAGAAAAAGAAAATCAACAGAAGAATAATAAATTTGGAAAACTTGAAATGTTTTCAAGTTTCTTGGTACTGATTTTTTCTTTTTAATTTTCCTAAGTACACTCTACACCGTACCTTGTTCCCACACCGCTATCACCACCGAGTGCACAACTTTCTAGACGCAAAACTTAAATAAATAGCAAGAAGTATTAGTTGCTACGGGTTTAGAAGTGCAGGTACGCTTGCTATGTCGTGGTACCTGTTTCTCCATACTTTTTAATTTCGTTTTCTTTTGTAGAGAGGGATTTTTTAGTACACGAAAGAAAGTTATTTCATATTTGCCATCATAATTACTCGAAAAGTTTCGTCGCTCGCTTTAAACTTTGGCTTGATTATGTCTCTCTCTCTCTCTCTCTCTCTTCGTTCTCTCCTTCACCGTGTATATTCCGTTGAAAGCATTTTAAGTATTATTCCAGGTCGTTTTTGTAATAATATAATTTCTTAAGTAGAGACGAGGCACCTCAGTGTACAGGGTATTCACCAATACCTAACAAGCCTTGGTTAAGGATCCTCTTCAACCTGTTTTTGCCAAGAGTGTCGATGGCACGTTGTTCACCATCAGTTCTCCTCAGATCAGTGAAGTCATATTTGAACCCTTGTGAAGCTGCATGGATATTCCCGGCCCAACCCAGGTTGCCGTCCTCCGTGGCTGAGTGGTTAAGGACAATGGTTACTTACCGGAGGTTCCGGGTTCAAATCCCGGCCGGAGCGAAAAATTCTGACCGAGTTTTTCCGTTTCCGGAATGGCATTGATGTAAAGGTAAAGTGCCCTGAAGTAATGCGAAAGCGGTTCCGGGGCACAATTAGCATTTACTTTTTAAAAACCAGGTTGGGTGAGGTTAATGTGAGTAGCTGCCCTGTGAGTTTCCAGCGAATGGAGGGTTAAACCATGTAATTTTGCTCTTAATACATTTAGTTCATGCAGTGACGTGATAACAAGCTTTATGGAAATCATCAATCAGTAAGGTTATTTATCAAAAAGAGGATCTGGATTTTCTTAGTAGGAGTTTTTGAGTCTTCATAAAATGATGTTTTCGTATCTATTCTAGTAACTTAGGGAAAAAAATCCCTACCAAAAACGTTTATTCAAACTCAAAACCCCGCCCAAAGCACGCGAAAATAAGTTGTAAATTGATAAATAATCGGCGATGTCCTTGAAATTATTAATAAGTTGTTAGAACGTCTTTCTATATCCGCCCCCGGGTACGAACTCGAGCATTCCCGACCCTCGCCTTGCCAGTCCCTAACCATGAACTTTCCTGAGCTGCCGGGAGCCGTGAGTAAACAAGGAAACTTCCCCCCCGCCCCCCCCCCCCTCTCCTCTTCTTGTCCCGTCTTAAAGCTTTTTATAATTCACAAAAGTTTACTCCCTTCCCCCCCGGATCTTCTTTTTCTTCTTCCTTCCTCTTCTTCTACTTCTTCTTCTTCTTGTCTCCTAAATATTTTAATTTTTCTGTTCACTACAAGTTTCTACTTACCGGTTGCTAGCAGTTCAATGCCGTCTTGGTTTTTACTCTCCTGGTCGTCGAGTTTACTAGAGAGCATTTGTCAATTTTTTTCTTAAAATATAGCTACCCGCATTTCTCAGCTGAAAAATTATTGACATTAATCCCAGCTGCTATTAGAATAAGACTATAAGATGAACTCTCAATACCGAAAGTCCATTTGACCTGCAACCTGCAATACCCACGGGAACTGTTGAATGAATATTCGTATTATTATCAGGAGCAACATTTATTTCATCTAATGTATGCTTAGAAAATGTATTTGTCTTAGGACTCTTAGGTGGGGTTTATGAATTTCACTCTCAGCCGTTAGCTTGCTTCATGGCAATCATGGCACCTATTGCCTACATGACAGTTAAGTCAGTGTTGCCTTTGTTAGATCATGACATTTTTGTTGTCATTCCAACTATATTGTTATTTACATTTCATTTTACTTTTGTGTATTGCCATCGTTGGTCCTTTACAACATCTAATATATTGTAGGCCAGCGTACAAGAAATAACCATCCCTCCAAAACCAACTCAACTTATAGCTCATCTAAGTAATAACCCACCCACACAGCAGGACTGCAGAACACACGGAATTTTCATATATTTTCATAAACATGTCTATCTTGTATACATTCTACATATCTAGCTAGGTAGGTACATACAGTCTAACCATCGCAATATTTGATCACACATCCCAACATTTAATAGCTTCTACGATAGCACTCCTTATGCTATGGCTATAAAATTTGTCCCAAAAGCGTTGCGTCTGAAAATATCAAATCTCCGACATTAGAAATTTAGAACACGTTATATTATTCAGTGTCTAGCAGTGTAATAACGTTACCTTTATGATCATTCCATCTGCTTTAGATCAGAATTCCAATATGTTTGGGCTGGATTTTTATTTAACTTTCCAATGGTAACTATTGGAAACTCTACGTTACGTTGACTAGGATGCCTAGTTCTAGGATACTGAGCAGCTACTCAGCCTGGATTGGGTAGCTCGAGGTTGGGAATAGCTTGCAACACAAGGTTTCGCTTTAGAGTGGTTACCTAACAACAACTTTAAACTCCGCTAAACGTTGTTTAACTTCAGTTATAATGATTAAATGAAAAGTGTATTTAACAAGGCATGTAAGCTAACTTCAACCTTGGTTGACTTGCGACAGCATATTACCTTAACCAGAAGAACCAGCAGATGTGTTCTTTCTCATAAGGATGTGATATCTCTCATTATAGGTGCTGAATGAAGAGATTGTCACAGGCAATAACCCCGCCCTTTAGGTAGGACATTAGTGATACTTCTTTTTACTTATTTATCTTGTCATTTGTTTGTTTTTTCTTAATTTTATACTATTAACATTGTACTCTGTCCTCCTAATAAAGCATACTATAATCATAATAATCTTCCTGGACTTCCTACTCCTTTTTAGGTATGCCAACTGCCACCAGATTGCTGGACTAGTTCCAGTCAGTCCTAATACCGTCAGCCAAGTGCAAGGTTCGTCTCATTAGGTTATATGATTTAGAATTCAAAATTTATATCATTTCATCACTAAAAGATTTAGTTTTCAACATATTCTCGCAATTGCTATCATTCGGAAAACCGCTTGGAAGTTCCCCCATCCCAGTTGAAGATACTGGGTGTTACTCGTTGTCTTTTTTAATACCAGATGTATTTGTTTTTCTTCAGAGTACGGCAAGGCGACGTGCCAAGAAATTCGGAACATAAAAAATGAAAAGCACCATTACAAGAATTTGTACTCTTGAACGAGTGCAATAAGTACGCTCGTTTTGTCTTGGTGTTATTATCAGTAGATTTATCACTGTTACAACTGTTATTACTGGCATTTATATTTTAGTAGCATTATTTAATTAATTATTTAATTTATTATACACCTTAATTATTTAATTTATTATATTGTTTTCCATAACAGAATGATTCATGATAGGACATGACGTGTACAATGTGCATAATATGTATGCATTGTATATTCATTTATGATATTTTCTCTACTATTTTTTTTTTTTTTTTGGTTTAACATTGCTTTCGACTCATTGTCATATCACGACGGGTATGTCCACAATTTCACCTCTTAAAAATTAAATGTTTGGTTTAATTGTTCCATGTGGTACTTACCTACTTCTGTTCTGTCGTATTAAAAACTTCAACTGTCGCCATTCATTAAACTAACCGGAACCCCCCCCCCCCCCCCCCTTGTCCTTACAATATGGCGTGCTTCTTATTCCAGAGTTGAACATGGAACAAACGGAACAGAGTTGTCTGCTCCAGATTCCGCGTGCATTCTTGCAACATTTTCCAGCGAATTGCTGAACTTTTTTCTCTCATTTTAACCTCTTCATGCTCGAATGGGAAAATTTCTCGTTGGCAACCACCATAGCTTGTTGAGTATCATAAGTTCGGAGTGTTCTTTTATGGTTCACTATACAATATACAATTATACATATACTATGTACAAATATACATAAATAATGGCAACATAAAACATCTTGTGTGGGATTCCTTTTTGCCACAAATAACTTTTAACATTGAAAAATTCAATTTGACGAATATGAGAGAAATATTTTTGTAAATCCAAGAAACATTTTAGACAGTACCCAAATATATCCACTGTGTCTGAAATGTATACATTTTCAGGAGATTTTAATTTATCTTATCCTTTGTAGTAAATTTTCTAGAAAGATTACAGAGCTCGAAGAGAACCCAGACCACTCGCTCTGTTTTATATGTTGCCAAACAGTGAATATTTTATTTATTTGCCAACATTTCAATCAAATCAAATCAAATCAAATGTTTATTGTGAATAAATATATACAAAGTATGTGTTTCACATTTATCTTAAATGACTAGTTATATACTTTTTTGCCGTTATATACATTTCTGTGTAGAAAGGAATCATAGGTAGGTAATATAGCGGCGAGTTCCCAATCAGAATGACTTTTTCTTGTTTTTTTGAGGAGTGAGAAGATCCCTTTAAAAATATTCTTCCTTGGAACTCTGAGCCTGAATACATTTAGCACGGGTCTGAGCCTTCTTTTCTGTTAACACGTGATTGCTAATATTGGTTGGGTGAACGCAACTCCCCAGGTATTGACCCAACCAAAAAAAAAATAGTAATCAATTTCATTGTGACTCGAAATTGAAACATTATTTATTTCCGGGAAATCATACATCAAATGAAAATAAAATAAATATTACAATAAAAACAAAGCGAATTGACAGTAGTTTATTTATCTTTAAATTATAGTGTGTCAACACAATATGCTATATGCACATGATGATAATAATAATATGTAGTAGAAAATGTTTGATTTTTATTTTGCTATTTGTAAAAATATTATCATTACGATATTGTATTTTTTAAACTGGATTGCAGTTGTAGTGAAATATTTTTTTTTTCTCTTTTTTTTTAACAGCGTAGGTTTTGGAGGAAGCGTTTGCCTTTTATTTACTTTAACCTCAGCGAGTCTGCTGAGTTGGGCCGATCATAGAATAATACATACATTATCTCCAGTCAATTCATTATCTGATGGTTTTATACTTTCTTATATCTATTTTTTCCGGTTATTCTGTCTTCAACTCTCTTTGTATGTTGGAGAACTTTCCCTTTGAGTATGTGCATACTCTACCATGGTATGTTCAGTGCATATAGCAGTAATATCCAGTGAACATTACACATGCAGGCTGCAGCAAGGAAATTACACCTTCCAGCATGTGTTACCGCCTCCACCTCATTTCCTGAGCTTTCACGAGAAAAATATCTGCCAGCTGTAAAGCACATAATATTTATATTATGTGTGATGTCACCCCCGCCCCCCCGCCGCACCGTCTAGTTATGCTTTTCCATAACCTTTGCGATATTTCCGGCATTTTGTATTTACGTTCATGCTGACTGGAATATTCTTCCTCAATTCTTCGTTACATAAAAAAAAAAAATGTAAATCGGAGAAAAAAAATAATGAGGATTCTTCAATCTCTTCTTTTGTATTTTCTCCACTTTTCAAATTTCACTTTTTCAACTAACTTTTTGAAGATTTTCAGGTGACTCAACTGACACATACTCGTACACATCCTCCACCATCCACCGTCTAATCCTTGGTTCTCCTGCTTGTCCCTGTTCACAGATAGCAAGGACTACTACCTCACTCTGCTTGACCTACATAATCTTTCATATTCCTTTAAGTTTTACTATGTAACCACAATTACATTTATGATTTTCTATAATTTTCTACTTTCCACAAATTTAATATTTTGTCCGCAATTGCTTATTTGAAGTGGCCACCGGGTTCCTCATGCTGTGAGGATGTTTTCTATAGCGTAGAAGGGATGAGGAAACTGAATGACTGAACAAATTGGATCTGAAGTCTGTCGTCTTCGTCTGGTAATCTTTGTGTCCTCTCTCCCCTTTCATCCACTTCCTCATAACTCTATCTCCTATTCTCAGAATATTACTCCCTCTCCTCCCCTCAACTCTTTCCCCTATTCTCAGAATATTACTCAAGACTTGTAGGAGTTATATGTACTAAGGGCTCTTGTCAAGTGTGTAGGTTCCATTGTATGACGAGCAAATACTATCGTGTCTGGCGACGCTACTTGACGCTTGTACAGCAGTGGTATAGAGTAGGGCAGCGGATGAGGGAGTTTCAGATACCCCCTGACTTTTTCATAAAATACAAATGAAAAATCCATACTGTATATTCTACGGTAAGTACAAAATAAATATATACTATAGTATTATAGTACTTTGTAGTGGACTTACTGTGGAAACAATAATTCCTATAAGCCTTTACAATAATTCCTATTAATTTGTTAGAAAGCGAAGATTAGATTTTGATATGTTCCTCTTATTTTTCAAAATCAGATAAGTAAAAGATTAAATCTTGAAATGAAAATTGTATTTACTATAAATGGAAAATACTTAAGGCTTCATAAGAATTAAAACATTCAAGATGCTTTTCTTGGATTTTTTTTTGGATTGGTAGTCCAATCCATCATCTGAGGGGTACCAATGCATTCTGGATCCAAGTTTCGAAACTCTAGGACCTTTAAATTCAGCTCTAGAACATTTTCTCTACCTAAAGTTTTCGTATGATGCCTTCAACATACTTAACTTCAACTGTCACTGAAAAGTTTTCAGACATGATTGCCTTATAGGCATAGACCTACACTTTTGTCACCTTTGCGGAAATATAAAATTAGCTTCTACTAGTAGACAGTCGAGATTCGATTAGACAAGTTTAGTGGAAAAAGAACTTTTTATATGAAGGCTGGCAAGTGAGGTAGAACTTTTGTATCTCAGCAATTCAAAATAAATGCAAATCTATTCAGTATCAAGTAATCAGCTGTAAAATTAACTGTTAACCTTCTCCAGCGAGGTCAATTTAGAACTGAGAACAAAAAACTTAAAGCTCCCAAGGCAAGAGGGCGTTGGGATGAGAAAAATTCAAAACTTTAAGCTCCGACGATCTGAAACTTTCAAGAGGGATCTTCTTTCTTCGAATAAAAAGTGTAAAAACTTATTGGAGAAGAAAATTTTCAATTATTAATATATCTAATATTTTGAAAAAAAGATATGAGAAAGTAAAAACTTTGATGGCATGGCAAATTTATTATTACGGAAACTTTTAAAGACATTCCCAACTTGGGAAGCATATATTAAATTTAAAGTTTCTCCTGCCTCACCTCCCCTTACGATTTCAAGAAGGTCGCATATTCACCTTCCTTTGACATACAAGGGTTGCTCTGAACCTGCGTTCTGGCTCAAAGGTCGTATCTCGTAAACTTTTCCATAAGTTGATTACTTGTGAAAAGGTATTCAGGCGAGCTTTTCAGTTTACATATTAGGAAATAACCATGAAGCACCAGGGCGAATACTCTTTCACTTACTTAGACATGAAAGTTGCAGCACACATACGCGAGGGTGGTGGATAGTACGAAGTTTGAGCTTTTTGCACTAATTTTGCACAAAATGCACACAAAATATTTTAGTTGGAAAACTTAGAGTGGTTAAGGTGCTAGTCTATTAATTCAGTTAGTGTGAATTTTTCCTCATTTACTCGAAACTATCACATCATGTCAACCAAACTACTGCTGGAATAATGGGATTCTTTACATCGTCCTAATCAGGCAGTATAAAATAAGAACACAATATTATTTTGTTCTTGCATAATTTTAAGTGATTAAATCCTCATTTTCTTTCCCAGTTCTGAAAATTTTCGAATCCGTCACAGCGTTGTACGAATATTAATGTAAAAACTTTTGTCTCTGTTAGGCTCCAAAGTTTGTTATAAAAAATCTTTGTTCCATCATTTTATACATACAACTCATGATAAAACTGTCCCATCTATTAACAGTTTTTGTTTCTTCAACTTAATTATGCCGTCAGCTAGCACAATTTTCCAAATTCCCATTAGAGGAGATTCGGAATTTATGAAAGGGAAAAAGGAACAAAAAGGATGAAGGCGGAGGAGAAGAAGGATAAGGGTTATCCAGTGATGAGGCAGAACATTATTATTACTATCTCTCTGTTCTGTTTGTTCGGCTAAAGATGGATGAGATGTTGTAGGGAGAGATTTAATGACATTAATCTGTTCAAAGCTTTTTGGATTCTGGTTTGGGAGATAAGCTTCGTATTTTTGTCTGATAAGAGGAACATACTCACTCTGTTTGTGATACTGTTCCTTTCATGTATTATTTTTTGTGGACCATCAATTGGACTCTGAAATGGTTTTTTTTGTCCCACTCTATTTTTATTTTGCTTTTTATTTTATTTTTATGCATACACATTACACATACACACGCAATAGTACTATTGCATTTACGTGTTTAGGTATTTCGAATCAATAACATATTTTCTTTGATACAATATTTTTAAAGTGATTTTATTATTCAATTATTAAGACTGTCATTTCGTATTTTCTTTGAGGAAAAATCCATTAGTATCTAATAAATTGTGTACACGTGTCGTGTTATAAAAATCCCAGGTCTTTAAAATTAAAATACTGAATGACCTTTTTTAGAACTAAAAGATTTCTTTAATATCGTCTAGTCACCAAAAATCTGCTTAGTCTACTAATCTTACCTTTGAAAATTATGTAACTTGATAATTTTGACTTGATAAATTTGAGCTGATAGGTACCATGTGAATTTCAACTTGACAATTTGCAACAAGATACGATGGAAATTTTGAGGATACTTCTAGAATACTGACTTGATAAATTTGAGCTTAATTAATTCCCTTTTGAATTACTTTTGATTATCAACTTTCAATTTAGTGCTTGTTTTACTTTCAGTATTTTTATGAATTTTTATTTCTGGGTTTTTATGAAAATAAAAAAAGTAGACTCCGATTTTTTAATAAAATATTCGGCTATCAATTTGGATCATTATTTCTTTTCTTTTTTACTTTATCTCGAGATTTCACGACAGAAGTTTCACCCCATATCCTGCAGTGCCCTGTTGCAGCTACTGACTTCTCACAATTAGCTCTACGAGTCTGAGGAGGTCCGATTTATCAGTAGAAAAACTTGTGTCACAAATATTGCAATTTTTGTATTTCTGGCATATTGCATAATCACATCGAAAAGAAGGCGGCCATACAAATGATGGATGTTTGATCATTTGAGTATCTCATCACGTTCTCTCACATAATAATTAGAAGGTTACTTCCCCTCACGCCCTGTGAGATGGAAGCTCCCCCCTCCCCCCTTAAAGGTGCACTGGTAGTCAAGTGGTTAACGCTTTAGTCTGGTAAGCCAGGTAGCGTAGGGATCTGTTGGTTCGAATCCCACCCAGTGCATGAATTTTTCCTAATTAATTTGAGTTTGTGACCAGCTAATAATAAGACTCTGACTGAGGGTTAGGTGGTAGAAAATGCTTTGAGCATTAACGTCGCCTAGTGGTTACCTTCTACTAAAGAGTATTATTATTATTATATCATTTTATTTCTCATATTACAATGGTATTTTACATTTTGAATCTGTGGGCTATTTTTATAGCAAACATAGATAATTATTTGATTTGAGTCAAGAGAATGAGATAGAAACTTGCGAACGAGACGGCAGTTTTCAAGAAGAACTGATTTCTGGATCTGGTGGACAAGGGAAGGTGGTAGTGCATTATTATTATTATAGGACCTTGTGTACAAGTTTTACAACCCCTGTGTTTGATATTTATGATTCCTATCGGAAACTCCAACTTTCAGAGTGCAAAGTTCCGCCAGTGTGCAATGATGATATTGATAATAATGCTACTAGCTGATGATGAGGTGAAAGTTCATCCATGCAAGCGGTACCATATTTATTTTTGGAGCACCTCCAGATCTTGCGGCAATATATCCTGCGAGAATGGAATCTTGAACGTTTCACTGTGTGGGAGAGAGAGAGAGAGAGAGAGAGAGAGAGAGAGAGAGAGAGAGAGAGAGAGAGAGAGAGAGAGAGAGAGAGGAGAGAGAGAGAGAGAGAGAGAGAGAGAAGAAGAGAGGGGGAGGGAGGGAGAGAGAGAGATAGGGGGGGAGGGAGGGAGAGAGAGAGATAGAGAGAGAAGGAGAGAGAGAGAGAAGGAGAGAGAAGGAGAGAGAGAGAAGGAGAGAGAGAGAGAAGGAGAGAGAGAGAGAGAAAGAAATAAATCTAGACAGCGGAAGATAGAGAGAAACAGATGGATTAGGGGAGTCAGGGAATTTTAGAAAACTTAAGTACGTGTAACTACATAGCTATTATGTTTAAGAGAACTTTCAGGTAGTAATTATGTCTATTAAAAGAACCATCTCCAACTATTTTTCCAGAGGCGAAGCTGATTGATATTAAAAATCAAATTTCGGCACTTTGGACGTCTGCGTTCATTCTGTTAAGCTATGTGAGCCACTAGTATGCGGCTGCTTAAGTAAGATAAGCATGGGTTTCGCTGAGTTGATAAACCCTGAATTAGTGGTTTTTCTGAATGAGCACTATCCAAATTAAAAAAATAATCTTTAATCTCCTTGTCTGCTATTATGTTTGGCTTGGTTTTCGTTTTCACATATTGGCAGCCATTCATTATATTAGTCAGCTCATATAGCTATCCTAGCATTTAGTAATAATAGTTTCAAAGAATTAGGAGAGAACAAAAACGATAAAAATCATTTTTCTCCAGTCAAAACACTAGCGAAAGAAAAATGTTTTCCTGTGTTCCCGTTTTCTATTTCTCTCCCCGTATGCTCCTCCCAGCTCCGAGATGATTTGTGGGCCACAAGATTCCCTTGCTTGTACCCCGTAACGATGATACCTAATCATTATGTATTCTGTTCTAACACTTGTTTTTCTTCTATTTTTTATGGTCCGTTCTAAGGTTATTACTCTTACAGAAAGTTTAAGAAAAAGTATATTAGTAAAGTTACCTCGAGCAATTTTGAAAGTACTGAGTTTCAAGATGTACGTACTCGTACATTGTACAAATGTACATAGATACTGGTAAAATACTTTTATGTATTTTTTTCTGCTTGGATTGTTTGATGACTGGTTATTTTTTTCTCTTTAACAACTAGGTCCTTCAATACGGAGGTTTTGTCCCCCTTTGATTAAACTCTACCCTCTGACATGCTATCTGCTGATATCATTTTGTGTTTAGCTCCACAAGTGAAGCACTGCCTTGTTCCGTCATATGGCGTTTCCATCCTCCCTTGAAATAAAACATGAAGTAACTAGTATGAAGATCTTCAACCCACATCTTTCCGTTCTGTGGCACCAAGTTACGGTTCGAAATGATGTACGGCAATGCCTCGTTGTGTAGATTAGGGTTAGGAATAACAAACAAAGGGCCATGCCTTTGGCCGTAACTTGGGTGCATCCCTTTCCGTGTCCCTTAAATCTTCAATTATAATCTCTCACCTTCCTTTCTATCTTCCCTTTCACTCTTCTGTCAGCTTGTCCTATCCTCCCACCATTTAGAGTTTTTGAGGCTTATTTCACAGTTTCCTTTCTTTAAAATAAAATTTGCACACATTTTTAAGCTCAACATGTATTAAGACCACATGTTCTTTTATTCACTTAATTTTCAGTCTTAATTGGCACTTTCTGAATGCAAACAGACACAGACAGCTTCTGCAAGAGCATAGAGCCTGTTTGTTGCTCGATTCCACTGAATGATTTTATTATTCTTGAAATTGCCGTGTGTGCAAATTCACGTAGGTGCAAAGGTTTGAAAACATTCGTCTTGTTTACCAATGTATGCATGTGGAAATGTTTCGCCTAATTAAGGAGCTTCTTCAGAGTGTCGGTGACTACTTTAGTGGTGCTTATGTACCGTTGCTGCTATGCCTGCTATGGCTGTTAACTGCTTTTGTGTAACGAGTATGTATTATGGGAAATAAATAGGTATCTATTATTTTCACACGAAAAAATGTCCTTAAGCAGTATTTATGTTTATTGCTACTGAGGTTGTATAAAGAGTATCTATCATGAGATTTATGAGAATAATATATTTTAATATGAAAATATATGCCTGTCTTATTTTCTCATGCTCGACACTTCTACCTTAGGTGTTTTTTGTTCATTTCTGCCTCTCTATTATGAGTAAGGGAATAATAAATATGTTCTGTACATTAATAATTGATAAAGCCCTTTTGACGGTCTAAAGTTTCGTATTTTAGTTGTCTGACTGTGACCGGCATGTCTATTGCTATCAAGGAATCGGAGGTTCTTCTTAAAAATAATCTTGAAATTTTACGAACTAAAATGAAATTTCAAAAAAACGTAGAAAAAAACACCGTCTTTGGTTGTTTAGGGCCCTGTGCTCAAGTTTTATGTACCCACAAGCATACCGGCTGCAGACACGAAATTTACGAGGATTCTGCCCTTGTTTTGTGATTTTTTATGAATATCATATTTTTTTATGCTCCTTTCTTATATTTTCCTCCATTATTTTTACATATTCTACGGTAACCAAAAGAGTAACGGGTTTTCTTCTTACACATTCTGAAACTTTATGATTGAAAAATATGTGACATGTCTCACTTGTGGTAAAATAGGCGTAGGTGGATAACATCGTGGTATTTATAGCAAGTTTGATTCAGAGAATGTAGGCAGTTTTTCCCATTTCTTTTTTAATGAATATTTATTTAAAGAGAGGTCTGTGACATTCAGAGTCCTTGCCCCCTTTCCCATTTTAAGTGAAACAATCGTATTGAAAGTATGTTTTCTTTTTGGGTCTAAAGTTTTACGATAGAAAGAATTCCTTGGACTTCCAGTTGTGTATGTTATTTTCATGTTTTGTAACTGGAATTTTTTTTCTCCACCATTTCAACCCTTAGTTTTCACCCATACGAAAGTATTTCCAGGGCACAATTATCTTTTCTTTTTTTTTTAAAAAAAAAAAAGTATAAAGAAGGTCTATTCAATTCAAATATTTTTTTTATATTTTAAAATCCGAAGTCAGTAGCTCGCTCGATCAGACCTGGAGATCGATGGTTCGAGATCCAAGAAAGGCAAAAATTTAGTGAGGCGAATTGAGTATCTGGTGACATCACGGATTGTGATGAACACAAGTTAGTATGAACTTATCAGATTTCACCTGGTGCGCTTCTGGGAAAGAGTCCCTGCAAAAGTACTGCTCTATCCTTCCCTGCAAAAGTAAGTTATGAAAGGAAAAATACTGGTAAATTATGTCGGAGAAGTCAAGTGGAGAGGAAAAGGAAAAGATTGTGCTCTCGATATTAAATTGGAATTGATTTTGCTTCTTTTGCCATCACGTTTCCATAGAATTACCTAAAGTTGATTGTTTCGAGAAAAGAGCTTTGATCTTTCGCTCCCCCCGCTCCTCCTTTATAGTGCAATTTGCAGTAAATATATTTTCTTCAAGTAGGTAAGTTTGAATTGAATCGTCTGGGAGTAATATGTATTTTGCTCAGGGCTGGGTGCAGGCAGGATTTCACGGTTATGAGAGACCAGTGGCCCGTTCCAGAAACACTTCCTACTCTCCGAATCTCCGAATCACCCTTCCAACTGTTGTCACGCAACGCACTCTGATTGGTTATTGCGTTCAAATTGACCAATCAGAGTGCGTTGTGTGACAGTTGAAAGGGAGATTTAGAGAGTAGAAAGTAGAAAGTGCAGTACCCTTTATTGGGAGAGAAACATGAGCCATTCATGGCTGCATCTGAATTTGTTGGATTTGAAGAACTAACTCTTGGTTTCATGTCATCTCATTGATGTCTTAGCTTCATGGAATGGACTGTGGTGTCTGTTATTCTGATACTTCTGGTCAAGTTTTCTTTGAAATTATTTATGACAAATGCTTTCCCTTTTAACTATTAAGTACGAAAAGTGAAACATTCAAATATCAAT